>MU826419.1:0-217846 GCA_029204205.1 Desmophyllum pertusum
TTGGTGGCCACAGCCGGAAAAAAAAAATCAATTTCTGCTCATATTCTAATAGTTAGGTAGAACCACTATAATATGAAAAACAAAATTCCACTTTGCATACATTTGTTTGGCGCTGAATATCGATTTATTTTCGAGAAAATCGATATTAACCGAATTCGGTCAAAATGCCGCTTTTGGAGCTCAAAAATTTAAGGCGAATCTCGAAGCTTCGCGTAGCAAAATGAAACATTCTAGGACGATAAAAACTACCAAATGTTAAAGAACGATATCGAAATATATGTTGAAAGCAATTTGAGCAATTCTTGTCGTTCTATTTACAAAATATAATTAAATTTTGTCCGAGCCTACTTTTAACTCGATTAAAAATAGGTCACAAACTAACCTATTATTTAAGTATGTGCTACACAAAAATAATTTGCCGAAATCTGGCTTTTGGAAGGCGAAGGGTGCTTCTTTTCGATCCGCAAAGGAATTTTTGGGGAAAAGATTCAGTGCGATGAAATCAAATTTTAAAGTTGGATAAAATGGCGCTGATTCAACGGATACCGAAAAGTACGCCTAAATTAATTCCAATGTGCAACATACACTGCGAAAACTTTTTAAAGTTTTTTAAAATTGGTTCGCAGTTTTATACGTCCAACCTACAACTAATTTAACATAAAACCTCTAACCGTTTATGTTGTTGTATCAAAGAAGAGGGCTATAGTCCTGTACGCGATAATTGCAGCTCACTGAAAGAGGATGACCAGCACGCCGATGTTTGTTTAGTTTAAGCTCGTACTTCGAAACGTGTTTTGATGAGAAGATTCTCTGTTTCCATTTTTCGTTCAAAAGAGCAGGCTTCAAGTACGTTCCGTTCCGCAAAAAAGTCGCTTTGTTTAACCATTAGTTTGAACTGAGCAGCGAACCCAAATGCGTTAATTCTTGTCTTGTAGCTTCTTGTGGAGTTTTAATTAAGTCAGAACGGGTTTCAACTGAAATCGACAACTACATGTAACGTAAGAAAGGAACCGGAAGTTCTTTTTTATGAGGGATGGCTGGAAGAGAAGAGAGTGGGTAATACAATATAAAAGCCTTATTTCATTTATAGTTTCTTGTTTTATTTTTAATCTTTATCGCATAAGCGCATATTTTCTGACATTGGGAATAATTCAACTTGTTTCTCCCGCGAAACCTGAAAAACCCCCAAATCAATCCCAGGTCGAAAATGGTGTATATTTCAAGTTGTATATTATTATCTGTCTTGTAAGCCAGCCATAACTTTCAATAAAGTTGTAATATCATTTTTATATTTTTCGCAATAATAGTAGCTTTAGTCCGGTTGCGCTATAGTCAAAAGACCAAGACCCCTTTATATATTGAGCTATTGTATTTACTTTTCCCCACTAATATAGCCCTGGTCCGTCACGGACAGGGAGAATGGACGGGCCGTCAACATATTCCCCGCTTAACGTCCACGGGACGTTTAGGAGGGGGGGTTTGGAAGGGGGTTAAGGAAGGCACCGGATTTGGACATTAGTGTAGGACAGGTTTTGAGGAAAAAACAAAATGATTGCATTCTTTTTTGACTTGCACATGTGGATTGCCGGCTTGCAATGTAATTCGCCGCCGCTCGCATATACCAAGAATGGCTTTCTTGCTTGTTAATAATAATTAAAATATTTTTATAATATAATATAAAAGCCTTATTTCATTTATAGTTTCTTGTTTTATTAGGTGAACGTTTATCGCATAGGCGCATATTTTCTGACATTGGGAATTAAAAAACTGAAATATCCCGCAGTACTGTAGAAGGCGGAAAATGAGAATAATACATTCAGTACACTGAATTGCAGTGAAAACTGTTAGCAGGGCGCTGGAAAGCATGGGCGGCGAAACGCGCTCTGCGATCTTGTGCGATGTTTGATGCGGAGCGAGACTGGGTCGAGCGCGGTAGAAAGCGCTCGAGTTCAAAAAGACCGGACGGCTAAGAAGGTTTAATTAGCAGTACAATGGCTCTGCATTTGCGTTTTACATATTGGTACATTTCTTAGCCGTTCTCTACACAAACAACAACGTCAAATGACCAAAATCGCCGCATTATGGAGGGAACAACAGTGTACTGACGTCTATAGCGTGTAACTAAAAAGTTCAAAAAAGTTCAAAATGAAATTTACACCGATGAAAAAGCGAAGCTTACTTTATGCATACGCCGAAAATTACCGTTTTGTTTGGTTTAGATCGCAGGTAATTAACGTCTGTCTTTTCGCGCCCACACTTAAAGAGCAACGCGTTTCGAAGCAGCTCGACTTTACATATTGAACCCATTATTTATTGCTTACAGCTTTACCAACATGTTGACATGTTCATTGTACAACAACTAAGTGGAAATCTCGTACCGTTCTCTTGAAGCAATCCCTTTACTTGATCTGCTATTTAACTTCATTTACCGACATGTTTTGAACTCGAGCGCTCTCGAGCGCGCTCGACCCAGTCTCGCTCCGCATAAAACATCGCACAAGATCGCAGTGCGCGTTTCTCCATCCATCCCTTCCAGCGCCCTGCTGTAAGCGAGAAATGCTCTGCTTTATCTGAACGTATCTCAACTAAGGCCATATGATTACTTTAAAAAACTTTCATGACCAGGAATAATGCTTGGCTGTTGGGGTCGTTATTGTGATCACAGTCATCAATCTGACTGACTTAATTCAACTTGTTCTCCCGAAACCTGAAAACCCCCAAATAATCCCAGGCCGAAATTGGGTGTATTTCAAGTTGTATATTATCTGCCTTGTAAGCCAGCCATAACTTTCAATAAAGTTGTAATATCATTTTTATATTTTCCCAACAATCTAGCTTTAGTCCGGTTGCGCATAGTCAAAGACCAAGACCCCTTCATATATTGAGCTATTTCAGTACTTTTCTTCACAGATACGTTCTTAACTTCCGGAGGCAGACTCATACCCAGTCGCTATTTATATGTTTCTGGGATGAGAGAAGATTGGATACGAGAGTGGTTGAGGCGCGCGGGGAATCATGAAAGGGGACGAGGGAAAATTATCCCATAACCCCCGCGCGCCTCAATCCACTCCCGTATCCAATCTTCTCTCATCCCAAAAACACATAAATAGCGACTGGGTACGAGTCTGGACCGAAGGTTATTTTTTGATGGGTGCTGGAAGAGGGTGGGGTTGAAGATACAGACTGATATCGTTGGAGGATGATGACTCAGTGCTATACTGATGGGATGGGCTCTTAAATTCAGCAGCACTAACAAGAAAGAACCTCACTGTGGTTACGATACTGAAGCACGGTTCCAAGCTGGAGAACTCATCGGGCAAAGGGCTGATTCTATGAGTATATGGAAAGAAATGCGAAGAACGAAGCACAGCGAAGGCTCCATTGAGTATAAGAGTAGAACGACAGCAACCGAATATTGGGGAATTATAATCCATCAAAATTTTTTCTCGCGCGCGATTGGTTTAAACACGTCACGTGACGCAGCCAAAACTGGGGAATATCCGGGTGATATTCCCCAAGTGATATTCCCCAGTTTTGAAAATTTGCGTTTCACGTTCGAAGGTTCAGTTTTCGTCTCAAATAAATTGCTAAATGTTTCTACTTTATATAGAACAGTTTTATTTTGTTCAATGTTTCAAAAAGGAATTCGGCGAAATGAGTTCGTCAACGGTCCCTCTTAGCCTTCCGTATTGGAACTTCGGACCGCTCAGGGCTCCTTTCGATCGTGGACCAGTTTGCCCGCATATAATAAATGGATATTCTACAATAATTAGTTGGCAGGTGTGGTTGTAAAATTGTGCGATCGACCAGGTTGGACCAGACCTCTAGTAGCTTGCATTACAGACAATTGTTCAGTTTAGCCGTTGTCATTATACAACCTAGTTCACTCACTGCTGACACACGTACGGCTGAGTGCGAAATAAATAATTAACAAGCAAGAAGCCATTCTTGTATATGCGAGCGGCGAATTACATGCAAGCCGGCAATCACATGTGCAAGTCAAAAAAGAAATGCATCATTTTGTTTTTTCCTCAAAACTGTCCTACACTAATGTCCAATTCCGGTGCCTCCTTACCCCCTTCCAAACCCCCCTCCTAAACGTCCCGTGGACGTTAAGCGGGGAATATGTTGATGGCCCGTTATTCTCCCTGTCCGTAACGGGACCAGGGCTATATTAGTGGGGAAAAGTAAATACAATAGCTCAATATATAAAGGGGTCTTGGTCTTTGACTATGCGCAACCGGACTAAAGCTACTATTATTGGAAAAATATAAAAATGATATTACAACTTTATTGAAAGTTATGGCTGGCTTACAAGACAGATAATAATATACAACTTGAAATATACGCCATTTCGGCCTGCGATTGATTTGGGGTTTTTCAGGTTTCGGGAGAACAAGTTGAATTATTCCCAATGTCAGAAAATATGCGCTTATGCGATAAAGATTAAAAATAAAACAAGAAACTATAAATGAAATAAGGCTTTTATATTGTATACCCCACTCTCTTCTCTTCCAGCCATCCCTCATAAAAAAGAACTTCCGGTTCCTTTCTTGCGTTACATGTAGTTGTCGATTTCAGTTGAAACCGTTCTGACTTGATTAAATTCCACAAGAAGCTACAAGACAAGAATTAACGCATTTGGTTCGCTGTTCAGTTCAAAACTAATGGTTAAACATAGACTTTTTTGCGGAACGTACTTGAAGCCTGCTCTTTTGAACGAAAATGGAAACAGAGAATCTTCTCATCAAACACGTCCGAAGTACGGCTTAACTAAACAAACATGGCGTGCTGGTCATCTTTCAGTGAGCTGCAATTATCGCGAAGGAAGCAACAACTACAGGACTATAGCCCTCTTCTTTGATACAACAACAGGTTTTATGTTAAATTAGTTGTAGGTTGAACGTATAAAACTGCGAAACAATTAAAGTTTTGCGTGTATGTGCACATTGAACTAATAAGAAGACTTTTCAATATGCGTTGAATCAGCGCATTTTATCCAACTTTAAAATTTGATTACATCGCGCTGAATCATTTCCCCAAAAAATCCTTTGGGAATCGAAAAGAAGAACCCTTCGCCTTCCAAAAACTAGATTTTCGATGAATTATTTTGTGTAGCACATACTTAAATAATAGGTTAGTTTTGACCTATTTTTAATCGAGTTAAAAGTAGGTCGGACAAATTTAATTATAATTTGTTAATGAAAATGCCAGAATGGCTCAAATGGCTATCAACATATCTTTCGATATTGATCTTCAAGATGTGGTAGTTTTTATTGTTATAGAATGTTTTATTTTGTTACGCGAAGCTTCGAGATTTGCCTTAAATTTTGAGCTCCAAAAGCGGAATTTTGTCCGAATTCGGTTATTATCGATTTTGTCGAAAATAAATCGATATTCAGCCAAACAAAGCATGCAGTGATTTGTTTCATATTAAGGTCTACCTAACATGAGAATATGAGCAGAATTGATTTTTCGGCTGTGGCCACAGTATTTTGAAAATGTCTGACCGTTGGTAACATTCGCTCTTAAGATCGATATTCCACACAAAATATAACTGGAAACGGAATATCCGCGGTGAGGGTAAAAGGAGGAATGAGTTTGCGGAATGGCATGTGGCATGACTTGCGGAATGGCATAATTATGCGGAATAAATGACTTAAAGAAATACATTTACTGCAAATAACCGCTTTACGTAATGCTGCGGGCTCAAACATACGATCTTGTCACGTTTTCAAGATGTCGGATGTTCGGTGACAAGAAGCGTTACAAGCGTATAGGTTAAACTTAACCCATTTACAACGCCACTTTTGTGTTCGTCGTAGCCATAATTTTCGGTCAACACAAAGAAAAATTATCCTTCAAGTGATATTCTGTATTCTGGAGGTAAATTATTTTAGTTATCAGGTTGTATTTTTAGGAAGAAATCCATCACTTTTTTATTGCTACAAAGTTTACACAGAAAATGGCGTTTATATATGAAACTGCGTGGTGGAATTTGCCGAAAATGTCGGCAAGTTGCTCTTCGAATGTGCATGAATCCACTAGATAGAAGGTGCCTCTAAGCGCGACTTATCTTCTTGGCCAATTTAGTGCTCGAAGTTGGGTTATTTTTGTGAAGTGTCACGTGTGAGCACAGTCACACAGTCTATCATCAAATCCAATTTTAATTTATTGATATCTTCTGAGAGCTGCCGTTTTCCAAGAAATCATAACACCCATATAACTGGCAAAATATAACCCATGGATCTGTTCATCTGGATCTGTCATGGATTTATGCTTATCACTCAAATAATTTTATAATTCGTGACTTTCATTTCTTGCACAGAATCGACACAGAACACTTCTTCCTCGTGAAAATACAACCTGATAACTAAAATAATTTACCTCCACAATACAGCCAGGAGGGAGGGGACAGCATATCACTTAAAGGATAATTTTTCTTTGTTTTGACCGAAAAATATGGCTACCACGAACACAAAAGTGGCGAACCTATACGCTTCTTGACACCAAACAGCCGCCATCTTGAACAATATCGTATGGTTTGAGCCCGCAGCATTACGTAAAGCGGTTATTTGTAGTTAATGTATTTCTTTAAGTCATTTATTCCGCATAATTATGCCATTCCGCAAGTCATGCCACATGCCATTCCTCAAACTCATTCCGCCTTTTACCCTCACCGGAATATCCGATGTCAAGATAGTTTAGAACATCCCGATTCTTCCTTGTTGTACGAGCAATAACAATGCTAGCAAACAGTGGTTGCGAAACAAGGCCGACATAAAGATCAGGGCCCGGTTGTTCAAAAGATGGATAACTCTATCCACCGGATAAATCACTATCCAGTGGATAGCGTAGTTTGTTTTGTTAACACTTATCCACTGGATAGTGATTTATCCGGTGGATAGCGTTATCCATCCTTTGAACAACTTGGCCCAGTAATATATAACTGCAAGAGAGGATGACTGCCAGACATCGAAACAAAAGCTTTATGAAGAGCAATTAGGATAAGAGCATAGTAATATATTAATAGTAATAGTAACTTTATTTAGACACAGTAAAAACATCAGGCCTTACAAATGATAGACTTAAATTACATAATTGAAAATACTAATTGAAAATGCATAATTAAAAAAAAAAAACTATAATTACAAATAATATATACATTAAGACTAATAGTTAAACAATTCCCCAGTGATGCGGTGATAGATATAAATATGTTCAGGGCTGAAATAAATGCCATTAAACCTGTTGGCCATGTTGGTGTAGTTTCGCTTGTGTAGTTTCCTTCCACTGTAATGTGCTGCATGGTTTTGTTCTTCGTGGTCAGTACTTCTTCATCTTGTTGCACAACGCGTTTTTAAATAGAACAATTATATTATAATTAAAGTTTCAGTTTCTCCACAGATTGATGATTATCTGTTAAATATCAGGTACATATATCCAGTGAGAAGGTGTTGTAGTATTAGGCTATTTCTTATTTTGTTTGTAGTTATGCACTGATGTCATAATGAAGATATGTCAGTTGCATGGGGAATATTACCATATTTCCCAATTAATAGCCCTTTTCACGGTTAACCCGTTTTATTTGCAAAAAAATACAGTTAAACATATAAGCGAGGCAATTTCGCGCACAAGCTGTAAAACAGCGTGATTTTCTAGAGTCCCTTGAACTATGTTAGTATAAAAGATAGTTTTAAAACGGAGAAGGACTAAATATACAACTCTCTTGGTTAAGGTTTGCCATAAAGATCATAAAACGATCTCGCTGTTGCTTATGCAAATCTATTCTTTATTACTGAGAGAAAAGTCGTTTTACAAATTTTTCTAAAAACAACGTAAACGAAAATAATTGTAGTTTTTCTACATTTTAAAAAGTTTTTATATTAAAAGGGTTTAAGAAGCTCAAGAAAAACGCGATGTTTTGCAGCTTGCGCCCGAAATTGCATCGCTTCTATGTTTAACTGTATTGTTATGCAAATATTTCAGCCTAACTGGGAAAAGGGCTATTACAGAAATGAGATATGTTAATTTTATTGCTCGCCAATACAACTAATCCACCAGTTCATATAATGCATGCAATTAAGACTTAAAAATGCCTTTATCCGCGGCCTTCGTAAATTACGATGACATTTATGTACATTAGGTATATGTTTACTAGTAGGGGTGAATTCCACGGGTTGATATACATGTCGAAGCTGTTGATCGGTTTGTTATCTTGGCAATAAGTCCTAAACTAACTAACCACTTACATACTATCGGAGGATCTCCAAAACATGTGGATATGGCTTGGTTATTAAAAAAAATACTCAATCGTCATGAAATTTCACGTTATTTTAATAGTCCATTTCACTTAGTTTGACACGACAAAAGCTAGAAATTGGGAGGTGTGCCAATTAGGAAGAAAATACGCTTTTTTTTTTTCTTTCTCTTTTTTTTTTTCATGCACTGGGAGTTATAAATGTTGGTGATTTTTTTTTCCTGATAAGGAATAATATATATATTAGCCTAAATATTAAATCAGTCATATATATGTATATGCTGAAGTTATCCACAACAGTCGACAATTATCATCGTGTACTGTCTTGGATTTTATATTGTTCTGTCAAATCGTCCCGTGTTCTTATAAAACTGAAGTTAATCATGCAGCCCGGCGAATACTGAAGTGCATTTGTCCATTTTATGGCATGGAATTGTCCAGTGTACAAACGATTTCAGCAGATTATTTGAGGTGCAGCGATAATCTGATAAAATTGGTAAAATGTTGACTGAACAGTGCATCAAAGTATGCGATATATAGTTGTAGCGAATGTAAAGTTGAATATGAAACGATGTATTATTTGGCAATTCTTAGCTTCGTTATTTAATTACCTGTAAAATAAAGCCACACGCCTTCATGATATATTAATTATTAATAATACTGAGAGATTCAATCGTTCGAATACATAAGGGACAACATTTGTTTACTTTTTTTTTAAGTTTAAAGTTAATCAGCCCAGCTAAATATCTGCTGTAATAGTCTGGACAAACCATTCCAGGCAATTTGAAGTGCAGATATAGCAATTAAATTTGGTCTTAGTCTTAGTTTCTTTTCGGCAACAGGTATAATTTATATAATTGTGTAAAGAGCAATATATATACAATGTAATGAAAGTGGAATATGAAATAATGTTTCCGTTTGCAATACTTCGTTATTAATTATATCTGCGAAATAGAACCAGAAGCCTTCATGGTAGATAATGCATTTTTAAATTCTAAGCGATTCAAACCTTTCGATGAATAAGTGTCAAGGTATCACTAGAAATTACAACTATATTCTGTCTTATTGAAATGAATCATGTATAATTATAATATCAACTTTGTGTTCATATCAATGATAACACATTTTTATGAAAGCTAAACAAAGACGTGTTTAATGGAGGAAAAGGTGAGGATAGCTTTTGATAAAACTAAACCAGCTTAGGTAGGCATTATCTGGAGATATATTATTTCAAAACATTGGAAGTAAATGAAACTCATGTCGGAACGGTGGAGAGAGGGCGTAGAAACGATCTTTATTTGCGTGGGCTCCTCCAGGATGCGGATACGGATCATTATTTATTTACCATCATTTATTTCCAATCATAGTTATTTTGTTCCAATATAATGTTGATCTACCTAAGCGAACCTAACATGTAAAAAAATGCCAGATTGTGTCCTTCACTGCTTGTAAACACAGTGCAGTTGCAAATGAAAATGGATTCATGATTTACTTCGCAATTTGATAGATTTCGACAGTTTGATGGCACTGCTGGGCATAATTGAAGGAGACAACTGTCAATATATCAATTAAAACTGTTATTTATATCAATATTTGGGACTCCAATATTCTCGAGCCCTCTCATTTACATATGAGAATGTTGATATCAAGTTTTGCTCATAAGCAAAAGCGCTCTCTGACCACGCACGTACAACAAGGGACGGTTTGTATTCGTATCACCAAGACAAATGGCGTTCTCTTTTCGAGGTGAAGAACACGCATATCCAACAGGCATAGTCGCATTGTTTTTGTCCTTCACCATTTTTCTATTCATCACCGCAACTCTGGGTAATGCTCTGATCCTTGTTGCTCTTCGTAAAGTGTCTTCTCTTCATCCTCCAACGAAGCTTTTGTTTCATGTCGCTGATATTTGTGTTGGCCTTATTTCCCAACCAATTTATGTAATTTGCGTTTGGTTAATTGGCGTTTCCTTTGGATCGATGTACCTTTGGAATAGTAGTATTGCCTTTACTGTATTCGTTGCATTTACAGTACTCTCTTTGGTAATCTCAATCTCCTGTTACGCCAAGATCTATCTAAAACTTCAGTCGATAGCAACAAGCTCAAGTACACGACCATTCTTCCCAGGGTCCATCCAGCGGATCGTCATCCGGAGGAGGAATTGACCTGACTATAGCACGATACAAGAAGTCAGTTTCCAGCGTATTTTGGGTGCAGCTGGCATTAGTTGTTTGCTACGTTCCATTTGTTACTGTGGTTATGATAATTACATATGGCCAAATTCAAATGTTTGCAAATACGTTTGCATTTGCTTTCTCCTTTACAGCAACCCTTACCTATCTAAATTCGTCTCTAAACCCGATTCTTTACTGCTGGAAGATGAGAACAGCGAGGCAAGCTGCGAAGGACACGATTAAACAATTAATTTGCTGCAAATCATCCTAAATAATAACCTTGATGGCGATGTACACAATCAGAGTCCTAGCCCTGATGGTAGGGTCGAGTTTTAATGATGCAGACAAAAAAAAATGTTAATTGTATAGTCTAGCCCGCTGTGGGTTTATGCACTAAGCCTTCATACTGCGTGACATTTCCCCCCTAACTAATATATATATATTTATTAAATACTCAATCACTGTTATTGCATTTCTGGCCTTCTGATTGGCTCCTTGCGCCCATGTTATCAGCTCATAACACGGATTCTGCCAAATATGGTAGCTCATAACAGGGTAGTTCGTTCGTCGAGAGAGTGAAATTTGAAAAAGATGGCTAAAATCATTACGTAAAAAACTTTGGCCCTTCTAAATCAAACAAAAGTCAAGTCCATTAAATAATGCACGAAGTTTGGAACGAAATATTTAATGGGAAATGCCTGTTAATGTACCACAAATGCGACTGAACGAGCACTAAAGGCAGCCTGAAACAATTAATTTAAGCTTACGGGAAAATCCGCCGAAAACCGGCACGCAATTAAGCTTAATTCTTCAAAAAAATGAAAACCTGTTTACAACACAAGTTAGTCTGAAGTGTCAGCCGTCTCCTCGCTCCAACCCCCCCCCCCCCCGTGGGCAGGCGATTCTTCTCGCCTGCCCACGGGGGGGGGGGGGGGGGTTAGAGCGAGGAGACGGCTGACACTTCAGACTAAACACAAGTTAAAGCTTAGCCTATTCAGTATTGTTACCTTATATTTCGAAGAATCTTGCCAATTCCAGCTGGACTAATTAAGCTTTTAAAACCAGCACAATAATTCAATAAATATCGGAGCATAAATACGGCAGTTCGTCAAGCGCTGACGGCGGGTACAATCAAAGATCACTTCACAGATAAATTAAATTACCTTCGAAGATCACTCTTTTTCTCTCCATCCATGTAGATATTGAGGGTTTCCTTAATGTTCTTTACTCCAGTGAACTTGATTTCAGCTCAGTTCGTTTCAACACAATTAATTCTGTAGTCGCGCATGATTTGCTCGCCGTAAAAATAGTGAAACCCTTGCTTCGTTCAGCTCTCCGTTCAACTTGTAAAATGAATATAATGTTCAGCTCCACAATTATCTCGGATCTTCCCATTTTAAGCTAAATCATTTGCACAATTTTCCAGAATATACGAAACTTTAGAAGACACAGAGCGAAGATTCCCTCCGAAGAACATTCTGTCTTGCTCTCGGCTTTTCATTCAACTTGCCAACTTACACCGCGCCAGACATTTTGCCGCGGTTTTCAAATCATGCTTCATTTAGATCGAACTGAAAAATCACTCAGTCGATTTATAAATTTTTACAAAGTATAATACCGAAGTTTAACCTAAAGTTAGTGAAGTATTTAATAAAACAATTATTCCATTCGCCCTTGTTGGATATGAAATGATTATAACTAATTCGGCGCGAAGCGCGCCTCATTGGTTATGTTATCATCTCATATCCAACGCGGGCTCATGGAATAATTGTTAAATATAGATCCAGTTATATATTGCGGCAGAAACAAGCAGTTTTTTATATGCTTCAAACATACATTGTACGAATAACATGAAAATAAAGTATAATTAAGTTATAGAAAAACGTTTGTAAAGATATTGTAAAAAGGTAACATGAAACATTTTGGAAAGTACTTGTTCAGAACTTTCAAAGAAAGAAAGAAAGTGTCAAGTTGGATTTGTTTTGGTCCATTTCTCGTATTAATTGACGGGGATTATGGGAAGTCAAGTTTTTATTGCAAATATTACTGTTAACACTTTATTACATCGCTGATGTTTCTAGTAGAAATGATTTAATGAATGTTAGGTGTTTTTATCCAGAAGTTTAAAAATTGATAAGAAATTGATGAGACTATCCTCCAAAATGCAACAACAAGCGATGTTTCTAATTTATTTCAATTGGTAAATATTGATTCCTCTTATAAATACATGTTACCAGATGATCACACACAAAAAAATTAGATTCATATAAATACAATCAACGAGGTACGTGTATAAATACGAATGTATACGAGTAAACGATACGGTAGGACACCCTTTTTTAGTTGAAAATTAACCAGCAATATAATTGCGTTTAGGCTGTTCTAGCCTATTGGTTATATAATGCTATCGTACTGAATTATTGAACGGTCCTAAATGTAAAACACTGTAGTCTGATAAAAATGAAAACGCGTTTCCAACTTTCTTTGATATTCGCTCTTATTTATACTTTGATGCTCTGTCATAATATGCAAAGTAAGACCTCTGCTGTGGTTATTTAATCATGACATAATTGTTGTCCTTGTGATGGACATATGTCGTTATTTACATTACTGCTGCAGGTTGTTAGATAATTATACAATTATTTTTTTCTTGTCTATATAACTAACTTTAGGAAAATTTCCAGGTTAATTGTGCCTATAACAGAAGTCAACATATAGATATAAAGAATGGAAGTTTAACTTATTATAACAAGTCAAGCTGGTTGAAAAAACTTTTACGTTGAGCTACTTCGAGCTGGAGCAATAAAACTATAAATATTTTGAACATGTTGGTCTCCAATTGGATATGTTTCACCTACTTGTCTGATTCATGGTTATTTTGTTCCAATATAATGTTGATCCACATTATCTAATGTTAAATTTGTATTTATTAATAGTTAGCAGGACCCCATTGATAACAGTGCTGTTGTACTGAAGGGTCATCCTGCATAAATATTCGATTATATATTATTATTATTATTATATTGTTGATCTACCTAAGTGAACCTAACATGTAAATAAATGCCAGATTGTATCCTCCACTGCTTGTCTCACTTCTTTGATCTTCCAACAGTAAAGAATCGGACTCAGAGATGAGTTTAAGTAAACTAGAGTTGCTGCAGCTAACCAAGCCATAGCGTACTTGTCAGTATCATTCATCTTTAATATAGACACGGTACCAAACGGAATATAGCAAGCTACTAACGCCAACTGCACCCACCATATGCTAGAAACTGTCTTCTTATATCGCACTATATTCAGTGGAATTCCTCCTTCGTTCGCTTGTACTTGGTGAACATGGTGTTCTACCTGAGCTCGATGTTGTCGTAATGTAAGGTAGATCTTCGTGTAAAGGAAGATTGAGATTACAAGATAAATTGTAGCAATGATTAATACTATAATCCAGAAAATACGGTCAATCCAAAAAAAATAATCCATCCAGATGAAAAAAACAATTAACCAAGTAGATATTATAAATGCCCGAACTCGCCTTAATGTTACAACGTGTCTGTATCTCAGCCCCAACAAACAGGGCGAGAAGTAGTCCACGCTTATTGCGGTTGATGTTAAGACCGAAATTCCACACAATATAGCACTAAATATAGGATTTAAGTAGGAAGCGATGTATAACATATTCAAATTCACCTTCGTTATGTGAGACAAAATATAAGCGGCATGAAGTGGCTGTGAAATTAACAGGGCCGACACAAAGATCCGTGACCGACAGGCTTCGAAATAACAGTTTGGTTGGAGGATGAAGAGAAGTAACTTTGCGAAGAGCAATTAGGATCAGAGCGTTGTCCAGTGATGCGGTGATGGAAAGAAAAATATTAACGGATGAAAGAGACACAGCTATGCCTGTTAGCAATGTTGATGTGCTTGTTTGGTTCAGCTCGCCTGTGCAGTTTATGGAGTAGAGTTCGCCATCGTTCTTGGCTTCTGCATTTACCATGAGAGTGTTCGGTTCGAGTTCAAAGTGCTTTTAGTTGTGGATTGAAAATACAATTATGACAAATCCATCAGTTTTATGAAAAAACCGACAGTTAGTTATTAGCAAAAATAAAACAAATATTAGTTTTAAGAAAACAAATGATGAAAAAGCCTCCAAACGACATCTGCCTTGAACGCGAGCGATGTTATTTTTCTGGGATTTTGGCTTTAGTTAATTAAATTCCAGTTATCAGTTTATCGTGTAATAATAGGGTACTTTTTGGAACTGCTTCACAGATACTCATTTGATAAACTCATTCCTGTTTTTGAGTTAACTTATAAAGAATATCACAACGACACTCGTTCAGTATAATTAGCATACATTATGTGAGTGCTTTCCCAGATATTTTCGTTTAGCTCAATTTAACTTACAGTCAGATATTATTATTTCCGGTCGATTTACTTGAATAACATTATGCATTTAGGAACTTTACGTAACGGTAACGTTTTGCAGCACTTGTGTTTTAATTTTAATTTTTTAATTTTTTTTTATTTTAACAAATTTTATTGAGAAGACAATAAGTAACAATAAATATTACAATAATATTACAATAAATACTACAATAAGTTACGCTTACAAATAAATTACAGTAAGAGAGAAAGCAATTATGAAGTTGCAGTTACAAGACTTTACGATTTATGATTACAATAATAATTATTATACAAGTCACAATTTACGTACACTCCTGATGTTCTTTTAAATACTGATATATTTACTGCATAAAATCTTTCCATTTCATATTAAATCGAGTAAGTATATTTGCACGTATGGCAATATATTTTTCTAAATTTATTTTTTCTCGCACGGAGACGACAAAATCCGCAAATTGGTATTTTTTGTCATTTTTTGCGCAGATATACAGGAAGTATTTGCTGATGAGAATAAGGTGGTTGAGGGTTTGAAGCGAAGATGAGCCTTTTAAGACACCGTATATTATTTCGTATTCTGTAAAGGCTGTCGCAATATGTTTCTTACATAGTGCGCGGTACCACTCAGCGAATTCTTTCCAGAAAGACACAGCCAATGGGCAGTGCACAGATAAGTGAGAAATAGTTTGTTCGGTGTCAGGGCAAAAAGGACAAAAAGGGGAATTGATCTTTTTCATTTTGTAGAATAGGCTATTGGTAGTGAGTATATTGTGTATCACTTTAAATTGAAACACGGATAATTTGACTTCTTTTGTTGCACTAAAAGGAATTAAGTACACTTTACGGCATTGAGATGGATCAAAACCACATTTGACAAGTCTTTTTTCTGCCGTAGGTGGAGGGAGATTTTTACGATTAATAAGCAGATTATATATTGTTTTGCACGTTAGGCTTTCAATAGTGGGTATGGATGAGGAGAGTTCTCCAGTTTCTAATTGTAGAAATTATTTCCAAGGACGAGGTATTGCAGATAATAGCCCATAATATTGTAGAAAGTTGCAGTTTAGATGGAATTTCTGTTGGAAAGACTGATAAGAAAGAAAGGATTTATTGTGTTCCTCTAAAAGACTGTATACCTTCTGAATGCCGCCTTGATGCCAATTCTGGAAGTATACTGACTTTTTATTTATTTTTATAAATGAATTTTAATTCATGAGTTTTAATGAATTGCTTGATACTACCACCCAATTGCGTTTCATGTTAAAATAATGAATCAAACCATTAACATAACAGGTTTCCATGGCAGCAGTAAAGCCTGTCAAAACACCCTTAATTTTAACTTTTGGTGCTTACTAACTAAAAAAATATTTCATTATGGCCTGGCTGTGAAGAAGACTACCGCTTCTAGATGAAATATAGGCTAATAAACATATCCTTTTGCTGTAGTACCGGCCTTAGAATCAGTTTGGCTTAGTTACATTTCAAGTGATGTCTTGCACGTGCCGCTGACGTGCATTTCTAACAAGAGTTCCGGCAAAAAAGCAGTAGCCAAGTGTTGTGTGGCTGCATTCAAACGTTTTAAAAAACCCAGCTCGGTTACCCAATGTTTTTACATTGAATCATTCTCAGCATGTTAAGTACACGTACAGTAGCACCATTCTTAGAAAAGGGCTCAGAGCCCCATTAGATTTACAATAAGATATATTAGCAAGATAATAAAGAAAAGTAATACAATCGTTACAATTCTAAAAAAAAATATTTTAATAAGTTTGTTTATATTGAAGATTTTTAACTTCAATATCGATCAAGCTCAGGATAAGTTGGCGGCTTGTCTTTTCCGCTTCATACGTGTCAATAATTTACTTAACTGCAGAAACGACACAACTGTTTGAATGTGTCTTTCGCTGCTTGCCTGACGTCTCTGATCTTCCAGCAGTAAAGAATTGGGCTCAGAGACGAGTTTAAGTAAACTAAAGTCACTGTAGATAACCAAGAGATTTCAATAATCATTCCATTTATCCATAATATAGACATAACCAAACGGAACATAGCAAGCTACTAATGACCCACATTATACTAGAAACTGTCTTCTTGTATCGTGCTATATTCAGCCGAATTCCTCCTCCGTTTGCTTGTCCTTGGTTAACATGTTCTTGTACTTGAGTTTGATATTGATGTTGACCTATTGTTAGATAAATCTTCAGGTATGAGAAGATTGAGGTTATATTAGAGAAAGTACGCCAACAGCAATGACTACCATCAGTGAAATATGACGATGCGAAATAAAACCAGAAGCCTCCATGTCAGATGGATAATTTTGTAATTTTGAGAGATTCGGACCTTCGAATGAATAAGTGCCAAATTATGATCCTTTTATAACGTACTAGCTATTTTGTCTTCTGTGATAAAATAGATGTATAGGATCAACCGTATTTTCATATCTATCTGATATAATATAGAAGCTAAACGCAGGTGCTGCTAAAGGAGGAAAATACGAGAATAGCTTTTGATCAAACTAAACCAGCTAACCAGGTAGGCATTATTTGAAGACGTATTTTTTTCTAAACAAAAAACACAACTGCACATCGGAAGTAAATTGCTCATTGAAATATTCTGTCTGATTCCTCTGGCCCCTTGTCGATCTACAACTCGTAAATGATGATATGTTACGAACAATGATGAAAAAACTGATTCAGAAAATTGGCTGGAATTTGAAATACATTATCACTACTATCCTGAATGATCATGGTTGCTACTTTAAAAGCCTGGTTTTCATATGTCGGGAAAATCTCAGATCATCGGGGATTTTGTTATTTCCCGACCATCCCGGACATTTCCGACTCAGGCAAACAATGGAAGACATTTACCTCGTTGTGTTTTCATAAGTCGGGAATGTTTGGGAAGGCCGGGAAATAACAAAATCCCCGATCGTCTGGGATTTTCCCGACATATGAAAACCAGGCTTTAGCTATATGAAAATACAGTCGAACCTGTATATAACGGCCCTGTATTAAGTGGCCACTTCTATTAAGCGGCCAGCTTTCAATGTCCCGAGTTGTATTTGCTACTTGTATTAAACCTGTATTAAGCGGCCACCTGTATTAAGCGCCCACTTTCTGAAGTCCCGAGGGTGACCGTTATATACAGGTTCGACCGGCTGTATGTCAGTTCCCTGACGCACGTTTAAATTAAATTGTTATTAGACACACGCATGCATTAAGATTTAAAATGGAAATAAAGACTAGTTAACGAAGAAGTAAGTTTACCGTCATCCGTTTTTACAATATCTTTATTTTAGTCATAACATTGTTTTTATATTCACAACAATTACTTGTCTGTTTTCTCTTTGAATAAAAAAATGGTGTACTGATTTCATTTCATAAGTTATAAAGCCCCGAACAAACGGTCACAACATTTGTCTCAACATTCTCTCAACATTTGTTGAGAGCCGATGTTGAGGCTGTTTGATACGCCATCTCAGCACAGTTGAGGCGAGTTTGAATTCATTTAAACTTTGTCTCTGTCGTTTGGCCAGACATGGTCTCAACATCTCTCGACGTGACTCAACACATGCTGAGAGAATGTTGAGACAATTGTTGTGACCGTTTGATCGGGGATTAAGCTTGCTTATTTATCAGTTTGTCTTAATTGGGCCTTTTTACTGGTTCAATAGTCTTCATCTAATTTCTTACCATCGAAATTACTGCGATGCGGCGGCTAGCTTGCGTCATTAGGTATTTGTGTTGACAAATTAATGTTGTTTTAACCAGCCATAATATGAAAGCAAATTATATTTTTACGTCTTCTTAGTAATTTCACTGCATTCAGTGACAAAATCGAGAGGTTTTCCTCCATAAAAATTACGTTCCGTGCTTTGTTTTAATAATCGAAAAGCTTATTGAGGTTGTTGATTATTTCAACCAATGGTAATTGATACTCAGCACAGGAAGTTGGACTGTCAAATATTGAATTCACAATTCTTCTTCGAACGGGCGAAAAATTTCAAACGACATACATTACAACCGGGAAAATACCTACTGCCAATGCACTAAATGTAAAGCAATATAACCAACATTACACTAGCCTAATGTATTGGGGTGTTCGGGTTGTTCCGGAATATTTTGTGTTCCGTGTTTCTTGTTCCAGATTTTATTAGCCCATGAGTATAGAACCAGCTCATGATTATGGCAACAGTTCCATGCCCATAATTGGAGAAATTAACTCACGTCCGCGTGAATGGACAATGTTGATGCACAATGTTCAATACATCAAACTGTCCACATAAATAGTGAATCGATATCTGTAACTCGAGTAGATCAACTACTATATCATGAAACACATTTTGGATTTGTAACGCACCGTGTTCATTCTGAAAGTTCATTATGTGAATGATCTTTGGTCATCGACAGAATAAAACCAGGAGTCTTCTTATCAACGCCTTTTTATTTAAAACCATTTTATTTCTGAGATTGAAAGTTAGAAAGGAAAGAATTATAAAAATTCAGAGCAGAATAGAACACCGTCAGTTAATTAATGAAAACCAAAAGGAAATTAATATTAACAAGGACCCGTTTATTCTTGCTAGAATTTATTTGTTACATAATCAATATTATTTTTTAACATGCCAAACACTAAACATTGTCGTTGCCTTCTGTTAGCATTGACACAGAGTCGAGCATAATAGAGGCCCGGCGGTAAGGTAATGAAAACCAATGAAGATTAAAAAGCACCTGTTTATTTTAAATATATATTTTTTTCTAACTTGTTTCCATCATGCCTGTCTTGGTGCGAATCACCTTTTTCTAAGACTAAACAATGTTCCTTTTTAACTAGTGCTAAATAATAAACTTCATCATCATCGACGAAAAATCCATTAATTTCAATTTATAATACTATGCATTTTCTTTACGATATTCCTGATAACTTATATTACAATCACTAGGCCTCTTTACGCCGTATGGCCCGCGTTTAGTCAACAGCGAAAACAACTTCCCTCTCTAGTACCTCCTATGGAAAAAAAAAAAAGAGGTGGAAAGGATTATAGGATACTTTTTTTTTAAATATTATTATATTTTTTTACAGAACAGCTTAACGTTACCGTTTGTTTGAAACTTATCGAAATGACTACCAATACCATTATTTTGATGCTGTTTATAATAAAATATGTATTTTTTTATAGATCGCTGGAGCCCGAGTACACTTTACCTCCATATTCATTAGTTAAACTTTCATTTGTACTCTAAGGAAACCTTTCCTCCTTTCCGTCGGTTGGAAAAACTTGACATATGTATTTACAATTTATTGTTAACTGATCGAAATACGTTACTGACGACTTATTTACTGCTACAATGCACTTCCCATGTAAACCTATACATATTGGTTCATCTGTATTCAAGTTTCAAAACTTCGTGTATGTGGATAATTTACTTAACTGCAGAAGCAGTTAAGCTGTTTGATTGTGTCCATCGCTGCTTGTCTCACTTCTCTGATCTTCCAACAGTAAATTATTGGGTTCAGAGATGAGTTCAAGTAAACTAGAGTTGCTGCAGCTAACCAAACGAAGTTAATTATTATTCCATCTAACATAGTTAACAATAAAGAAACAACAAGAAACGGAGTGAAGCAAGCTACTAACGCCAACTGCACACACCATATGCTAGACAGAGTCTTCTTGTATCGCGCTATATTCAGTGGAATTCCTCCTGCTCCGTTAGGTTGTCCTTGGTTAACATGTTCTTGTACTTGAGCTTGATGTTGTCGCAATCTGAGGTAAATCTTCAAGTATGAGAAGATTGAGGTTACAAGACAAAGTATTACAAAGATAGCGGCTACAATATTGGTGATATGATAATTCCAAAGGTACAACAATCCACCTGAAATACTAATTAAGCAAAAACAAATTATAACTGCACGAACTCGCCTTAATGTTACAACGAGTCTGTATCTAAGCCCCAATAACAGGGCGATAAGTCTGTCCACGCTTATTGCGGTCGATGTTAAGATCGATACTCCACACAAACTATAGCTGGAAACAAAATTCCCCCTGATAAGATAGTTTAAGACATCCTTATTCACCCTTGTTGTGCGAGCCATAAAAATGCTAACAAACAGTGGTTGGATAACAAGGCCTACACAAAGATCAGTGACTGCCAGGCATCGAAATAAAAGTTTCGTTGGCGGATGAAGAGAAGACTCTTTATGAAGTGCAAAAAGGATCAAAGCATTGCCCAGTGATGCGGTGATGGATAGCAAAATGTTCAGGGCTGAAATAAATGCCATTACGCCTGTTATCCATGTTTGCGTACTTGTTTGGTTCAGCTCGCTTGTGTAATTTCCGTCCTCAGTAATGTTCTGCATTGTTCTCGGTGGTCAGTACATCTTCAGCTTGTTTAAATTTCGCAAAGTCTTTTTAGATAAATATACTAGAATTTTAGTTTCAATTACTGAAGAGATTGATGATTATCTGATAAACATTTGGTATATCATGTCCAGTTGTGCTTGGAAACTATTTGTGTTTCCTAAGTGCATTTTCGTGCACGGTGTTTACCCATGAAGTGAGACGTTGTAACCTTTAGACTTTCAAATATATATTCGTTATTTTGTCTGTCGTCTTATATTACTGTTGTTCTTCCGTGATATATATGTGAGATGTGATGGCAAGGGGGGGGGGGGGGGGGGGGGGGGGGGCTAGCAGTGAGGCCTGGGACCTAGTATACATGATTGCACATTTAAGAAATTTGGCCGAGCGAGACTAAGTACTGGTTTGTTTAAAATAAACATGGCGGACATGACGTGCGTTTGTGTTCGTTCAGAAATATTTTGGCGATTCCACGTTCAAACATCTATGGGAACGATTCGGTCGCTGTTTAACTGAGCTTTGGTCATTGTGGGACACCATGGATGAAAATTCCACAGCAAACTCCCGTAGAGGTACGTTTCTCGAATGATTGACAGATTTCTTTACTTGTGCGATCATGTATAGCGGAAAAGCGGCAAGATCAAAGGGCGCTGCCTGCCCCCCCTGGTGATGGTAATATTAAAATATTACCACACTAGAAATGAGATATGCTAAAGTTTTTGCTCACCAATACAAGTTTGGTCGCCTATCGTAAACTGATTAAGACCAAAATTTGTAAACTTGGTAAAATTAAAGTATTTCTTTTTCATGCCATTACAGCGTATCTGACAACAGTGCATTTGTGATATAATTGTGTAAAGAGCGAATACCGAGTGCAGAAGCCTCCCTGACAGATGGATAATTTGTTAATATTCAAACCTCCGAATGAATAAGTGCCAAATTATGACACTTTTATAACGTACTTGCAACTATATTTTGTCCTCGATAAAAAAAGGAATGTGTAAGATCAACTGTATGTTCGTGTCTATATACTTTTCTTAAACAACTATAGAAGCTAGACGAATAAGTGCTGAACTGGAGGAAAATATGATAATAACTTTTTTTGATAAAACTAGCTAAACCTTAGGTGGGCATTATCTTCGTTATCTGAAGATATTTTCATTTTCAACTGAACAAAATACAACAACGGATCAGACGTAAATAAAACTTGTTCATTGAAACATAATATTCTGTTTGATTCCTCCTCTCCCTGTAGATCTACAACTCGTAAATGATGACATGTTACGAAACATGGTGACAACAATTCAGAAAATTGTTTAGAAAATGAAACGAATTTTCACTACTATCCTGATGAAACATGAGTGATGATGGTTATTATTTAGCTATGGAAATGTCAGTTTCGTAACACTGAAGTAACTTAACTAGTCTTTATTTCCATTTTAATCTTACAATGTAATGCATGTGTCCTAATAACAATATAATTAAAACTAGGGTTGTCCAATACACACCAACTGAGTCGGGTCGTCTTTTCTACAAGTCGACCCGTCTACCGGAAGTCAGATGGTGAGAGACTTAGAAAAAACCACGAAAAGAGGGTCGAGGAGGGGGTTGAAATACATCGACGGATCGTGACGATCCGACTAGTTCGTGACGATCCGTCATAAACATAGTCGACCCGTCTGGCAGAAAAAAGTCAGATGGTGAGAGACTTAGAAAAAAACCACGAAAAGAGGGTCGAGGAGGGGGTTGAAATATGTCGACGGATCGTCACGATCCGACTAGTTCGTGACGATCCGTCATAAACATAGTCGACCCGTCTCGCAGAAAAGTCAGATGGTGAGAGACTTAGAAAACAACCGCGACATGAAGGTTGAAATATATCGACGGAAACTCGACGATCCAAGTAGGTCGTGATGATCCGTCATAGACTGAATGCTCGGACCGTCGATTACAGTGCAGGCCTCGCGATCAGCGCCCGCTTAGCCGCCATCTTGAAATCGGAGTAGATCTAGACCCTGGGATCGAGGTTGAATAAAGTTATTGTAGACAGGGCTGAATAACGTCTGCGCATGCCCAAAGCGATTGTCAGGAAACCATAGCAACGACATAGGTAAAATGGCGGAATTTTCAAAAATATGAAACACTGCAAAGGTTTTCGCCTAGGATAAGAGTTTGCCTGTAAAGTTAAGCTTTAAAATCTTGCAGTGGATCCGCCTGTTACTGAGTGAAAACATATCTTTTGAACACCAGGACCCGGTTGTTCGAAAGCCGATTAAACTAACCCGCGATTAGCGGTTATTCCGCGGTTAAATTTCTTATTCCCGGGATAACTAATCGAAGGATAAAAAGGTGTTCATGAAAGCAGAGTTAGCCCTCGATTAACTATCCCTCGGTTAAACTCAGATTAAACCGGTTAAACTAGTCATTCTTCAATGCACGATCGGGAGAAAACGGCAGAGCGCCATTGAATAAAAGGAAGGGTATCAAATTATTTTCTTGCTTTGTTTGATATAAAAATGGCAGATTGTTTTCCAAATACGGCCATCCACTGTCGTCTACACTTCATTTAATTCAATTCAATGTTCTACACTTGCAAACCCGACAAAAAAAGCTAAACTAAACTATAACCGGAAAGATGAACGTAATATAAAAGAGCACAAATTATAGGAAGCAATAAAAGTAAACAACTACAATCATTTAAAAATGTCCGTAAATTAATTTTATAGCACAAACGCCTCGGCTGGCGATGCACAATGGAAAAATTATCCAAAAAGTTCGCTAGAACGACTTCGTTGAAAGTGATTTAATTCTCCGCCTTTCATAAATAAACATTTACGGTAACTAAAATATATTTTCAATCATCTCTGAAATAAAAGTTTGTACATTTCCCGCTCACGGAATACAGACCCGAATGGTGTGTACAGCATTTCGAAGAACTGCAAGTACAAACAAGCTCGCTTGACTTTGTCTCTAAAATCAAATGAATACTCGCCTTGTTGAAGAATTACAAAGCCTTTAATTCCACTGCTGATTTTCCCTTTCACATTGCAGCGGTTAGTGAGGAAAATGCCAACATTTCTTCGCGCTGTACAAATGATTTGCCATCTCGAGATTGTGAAAAACACCACTGGATCGCGCGCTTCTGATCACGGATAATTTCAATTTTAGGATCCGGACCGCTGAGAAAATAAAATCTGTTATGGAAAAGTCGTCAGGTAGCCTGAATTGCGTTTCTTTCCTCCTTGGATCCGGCAGTAAGTGCTCCATTTTGTTTTGTTTGCGACCTTTTATTCCCTCGATTAGCTAGTTAATCGACCTCGCTAGGTGTGTTAAATTTAACCCTTCGTTTATCCCTGGAATAGCGTTAATCGCGCTTTCAGGAACAGAATCTAACCTAGGGATGGGGGGGGGGGGGGGGTGGGGCATAAAGTAAAGTCAAAGCAAGGATAGGGGGGGGGGGCTCAAGGTAAAATATGTCACTCAAGAGAGGGGGGGCCTAACATTTTATTTAAAGTACATGTTACATTCATTTGGCGAATCTATACCTATTTATAAGGTGGGGACGGAAACATTTTCGGCCTTTCAACGGACCTGAAAATAACAAATAACACACATGCTCTTTTCCTTCTGCTGTGGCTCTGTTGTTCATTGCTACGGAGGTGGTGTTTGTTCCAGACGCGGATGTCCAACAATTAAGGTTACTGTAAACCTTCGACGGTGTCTTCCGGGAAATCTTTCCTATGCGCGTTGTTTTAGAAGAAACCCTAGAAAACTATACATCACTGTAAAGGAAATAGAACGAAGAATCCGATAAAAGCACTATTTTTATCCGTTTTTGTTCTGTCTGGCGCGCGCAAGCCTTCAAACGCAAAACCGACAGTGTCTGCTTAACTGAGTTACAAGCCTTCGCGTTACCGCGGACAACATAGCAATCTGGACTATATCATTCAGGAGATAATGGGCTAACAAAGTGTGTGAGGCTTTTTCAATACTCTTATTGATTCCCGAAAAAATATATTTTAAAGTTAGACAATGGATATGTTTTCGATGCGTGTCACGCGCTGGGACGCCACGCGAAAAATATTTCGAATTTCGTTAAAGCCTCACACACTTTGGTGCATTAATGTCTAACAAACATTTTGGCCAAATTTCATTAAAATTCAACAAATCTACATACCCTGGTAATTCATTTGAAGAGAGGGAATTCACACAAAAATAAATCCGGAGTTTTCGGGCAGAAAATATTTTTGTAGTTTTCACACTTAATCAAAGCGGGTGTGAATGCGGTCATGCCGCCGACCAATAGAACACAACATAGGAATCCCCCAGAGAGTCTCGTGACAAGGCAGTCTATTGAAATTCACGGGAAACGACATTTCCATGCTTAGCGACAGGAGAATATTGGGGAAAGTGAAGTCTGGCGCACAAAATTCATCGGCGAAACCAAATCAGTGGAAAAGAAAACAACTGCAGCAGAATGCACGGGAAGAACAAAGGAAGAAAAAGGCTGGCGAAAGTGGCGTAGACGAAACTGGAATTCATCCAAAGCAAGCGTTGTTTGCGGCTATAAATGCACGCGGGTAAATCTTTCCTTGATAACAGCCCTTTCCTCTCTTTTTCTCCATAAACGGCGTGCGGAAGCGTAGATTTTGGTGTCATAAATTACAAGACAAGTATAAACACAAGAAACAAAGCGACGTGAAATACAAGGCGCGGGGTGAGATTGCCGTGAAAAAACGTCACGCGGAGCTCTGCGGTTGACACATTCTAATTGCCTTATAACACTTTAGTGGTTTTTTTTACTTTTATTTGAAAACACGTTTTTGTCGATAACTCGCGTGCATTTCAAGTTTTTCAAATTATTCTTTTTTGAAAATGCAGAAAAAATAGTAGTCTTTAATTTGGCTTGAAAAACATATTTTGCAAAAAATCGTCCCCTGAAGGTTGACAGTAACCTTAAACATGTAGCAGCAGCTCTTCTTTCTGTTACAAAATTTTAATCCACAGATGTGTGTAGAGAAAATGCAGGGTACTTATATAAAGGTGTGTGTATACTGTGAGGGGGGGGGGGGGGGGGGGGGGAGTCGTACCTAATTTCTGACTGATTAGAGGGGGGGGGGGGCAATAACTAAATTCACTCCTTTAGGAGGGGGGGGGGGGGTATTACATAATATTGTCCTACATGAAGCCAATTTCCCAACCCCCCTCCTGATAATTATTGCACAGTCCCTAAAATATTACACTCGTTGTAATTTGACTTTGTAAAATGCACTTTGCTAGGGATCTGGTAGAATTTTCAAGAATAACAGTACATATCACATTTATTTGCACAGACTGAGTTATTAAATTCAAATAAATATAGGTTATTGGCCGGCCGGGAGGTCCGTATTGAGAAAAACTGTGCCCGTGGTCTTGAGTAAGGCCCGAGGCCGTTAGGCCGAGGGCCGTACTCAAGACCAAGGGCATTTTTCGAGCAAAACTGTTCCCAGTTACAGTCTTTACGTATACTACAATTTTATTTCACATGTTAAATCTGATTTTTGCCATTCGGTGGCAATTTGCAGTTTTCATTTTATGCGAAACCTTGACAAACTTCGCCTGCATAAGCTCTTTCAAAGCCGACGGCATAAAATTGATACGTGCTGAGAATTATAAACGGGAATACCGGTAGCCACAAAGTTATTTCTTGAATGAAAATTAACGGAAGGTTTGTTTAGGAAAACAGAGAAACGAAAAGCAAACAATTAAAACGAAGGAATTGAGTCTAAACACGGTGAATTGTAATTTAAAACCCGCAAGTTTGAACGTGAAACTGATTTCCAAAAACGAACAACAAACTTTACTAAAACTAAATTCTGTCGGTTAAAATCAATGACTACTCGCCTTATTGAAGAAATGCAAGTTCTTTAATTCCACTGCGTACGTAGTTCTCCATTCACTTGACAACGATAAGAGAGCAAAATAATGCGAGAAATTCAGTAAAAAGCTTCTTCGCATCGACCTTCACACGTTGCTGAATTAAGACGAAATCCATTAGAAAATCGAGTAATATTTCTGGCCAGTGGACAAAAATCCTGTACTACGACGCCATAAGCTTTCACGCTTAAACTAGACATTCATGAGCCATATCTTAACTGTATTCACCAAATAATATAACTCCAAAATCCTTAAATTGCTTTCCGCCTTGAGTATCCTCCCGTGAATGGGTTGAGTCATGAGAGGTGGCAGCCATGTTTTCGCTTGTAGCGCATGCCTACGCTACGATTCCGCGGGTCTCCGCCGGGTTCACGGGCAATTTTTCCCGCTCCCGGGACCAATATTGGCTTGATTAATATGTTTTTGTTGGTCTTACAGTATTAAACGCATTCTGGCAGTTTTAAAAAGCTAAGCGAAATTTTCTACCTTCGCGCGTTGCTGAAATGGTCCGTGAAGCCTCGGTTACCGTGACCGTGGTCAGAGATAGGAGAATACCGCCCGCTCCCGGAACCAATCAGATTGCAGGATTCGCAGGATACCGCCCGCTCGCGCACTGAGAACAAAATAATAATAATTATTGTTATTATTACAAGTTATATTATTTATATTTCAATGAAATATGATACTAAGAAACCTAACCCTTCATGTAGCTAAGAATAAAATAATGAATGTTATAATCCATCAAAATTTTTTCTCGCGCGCGATTGGTCTAAACACGTCACGTGACGCGGCCAAAACTGGGGAATATCCGGGTGATATTCCCCAAGTGCATGATATTCCCCAGTTTTGAAAATTTGCGTTTCACGTTCGCATGTTCACTTTTCGTCTCAAATAAATTGCTAAATTAAATAAAACTGATTGTTTTGAACAGACTAGAAATATTTTTGAACGCCAACAGCTTGGCCGACCGAGATCTTCCACGGCAAACAGAGCGGACTTGTGAAAAAATATTTGAAGAATAATAACTACAATAGCCTCCATTTGGCTTCAAAAATATGCTCGGATATTTGTCCTTGGACATTATCTGTTCCTTGAAGCTCGCAGTTTTCCTCGAGCTTCGCTCTCGGAAAACTGTTCGCTTCTCGGAACAGATAACCGCGGACAAATATCCGAGCATATTTCCTCGCCAAATGGAGGCTATTGTTTATTTATTTTACAAATATGAGTTATTATACAAGTCATAGTATTATTATCATTGTTGATAATACGGTACAAGTCATTCCATCATGTTAATTATTAATGATTATTTTGATATTTAACGCTGACCTGGTTATTTTGAAGCCCCACTATTTCAAACTAATTTTCGTTTCCCCTGAGAGTTCGAAATACCTCTTGAGGTTCAACTGTAGATTCCAATCATTTCAAAAGCTAAACTTGATAATCTGATATGATAAATTCAACCATATTCAATGTCAACCTTGAAATAAATTTCAACCACTTCTGTATTTCATTTTGATTTACATGTACCTTTAAATAAACAAAATCATTATTTTGATTCATTACTTATTTCTCTACCACTACTTGCAAAGAGAAAAATTGTTCTGTGGTCTACTTGAGCTGTTTTGACTGTAATCTCTTTTACACTTTCAGTGGCCCCTAAATAGACTAATGCATCAGCGAATTCCAGCAATGCACGATGTGTTGCTCCAGAAAATATCCATATCGTTATCACAGAGTTCGGTTGTTTTGTTTGACCCCCCCCCCCCCCCCCCCCCCATACATTCGTTTAAAAATTATGGCTTTTCTTGGGGTGGGTATATGGATATTTTCTGCAGGAACTACACAATAATACTCCCCAGGGCTAACCAGGCACAAGGAATGTTTTTAACAAACAAACCAAAACAAGTGGCAAATTCCCTGGGGTGGTAGACTACAAGCAGCCCCCAGACTCCTCATTTTTCTCTTCTCCCACTCTACTATCCCAGAAAGAAATGAGGGACTTCTCTTAGTCTACTGGGGTGGAGACAAATAAGCTGTTCTCCCAAATACACCACAGTGTGACTAAGAGAAATTATTGTTTTGTTTGAGATTAAAGTCTTAACCACACTCAAGGGAGGTAGGTGATGGGTATTGCTATAGAGGTGATGGGCATTGCTATAGAAAAAATAGGTATGCAACGCGTACATGTGTGTACTGCAAGGTTTTCCCAAGGTTGATTTATCATTTGGAAGTGGTAAAGTCTTTGTCACTAAATATGATTTACTCAAAATACACCTTTAGTAAACCGTGCTCCAACCTGACTTGATACAAAAAATTGAAAACAACTGATTTTTTTTCAGGCCTTCTTTTTTCAACTGCTAAAGTTGATATATAACTGCGAATATCGCATTCTCTTTCGTTCTTTCCACCGCAGTTCACATATATTAATTGTTTCATATATTCCACAATTTTATAGCAGCTTTGAACTCATGCATTTTGCTTTCATTTACAACTGTCCGTTGGTGTGGGGTGTATGTAAAACTGACTTTGGATGTCTTCGGGTTAAGTTGACTCATGAGCAGTCCATCTTCGGGGTTTTCAGTATTGCAAAATTCTGACCTTCAGCTATATAATATCTTATTTATTTTTATTTGCTATTTTCATATTTAAAAAAAAAAATTATATTTTAATTGTATTCGTATTTAAAACATTTGGGTGCTCCGGGGTGTTCCGGGTGTGTTCCTGGTTTTACATGATCAGGTCCAATCTCGTTCCCAGAGTCCTCGTTACCTTTATTTCCCGACTGCTGGACTAGGGGGATGCCGGCTCTGGGTACGAGAGTGGTTCAGGCCTGTATGGATCAACGGTACATGTACGTACCATGACAGAAATAAAATAGTGATAAATAAATATTGACAAATTGCTGACTGCAACAATATTGTTGCTATGTAAGCTTAACAAATGACAAATACCATGATGGATACATCAAAGTAACAATAATTATTGTAAAACATTTTACACCTTTTATCAATCCATAATAAATTATTCTTGATAATTCTTATTTAATATTAGCAAGCTAGATGTTAATTTATGACCATGTATATATAATAATTTCACCACGCATGGACATCATAACTTATTTGCATTTCTAATTTACTGAAGTGTATCTTGTAAAGGAGGGTTTCCTGTTTTCCCTGAAATATGATATAAAATCTTATTGGTGATAGTTTGTGGATTTAAAAAGTATTCAGTAAAAAAGGTCAAATCTTTGTTGTGGCTTTTTGAAAGTGATGGTATTTCTACTACAATTTTTAGTGCCTTTTAAAAGTTTCTATTTTACTATAAATATGTTATTATATTTTCTGTAAGTTAATTTCAATATATAACTTTTTGTTATACATTAAAAGCAACTTCAACAAAACCTGCCTTATTGAACCACTTGAATTCCAATATGGTATAGAGCAAAATGCCATCAAGTTGAAAATTAACCAAGTGTTTCATGATCACTTGCCCGTATAAGCGTGTTTGTAGCCTGTGTACCTCGCTCGTTTAATGTGCCCTCATACTTTTAGAACGTGGTATGCATTCAGATCTCGTTTGTTTGTGGTCTTGCAATATGTACAATGTAGGTCATGTATAGCGTGTTTGCGACCTCACGCTTTTAATAGTGTGGTCTAGTGTGTTTCTGGCCTCACGCTTTTAGAACGAATATATATTGTGTTTAGTGTGTTTGTGGCCTCATACTTTTAGAACGAGGTATACACATATATATGTCTCGTGCAGGCATATTATATGTGGCGTCGCGTGTTTGTTTTGATCTGCAAGCGCCTGATACTACATGGAAGCGTGTTATAGTGGCCTCGTACTTTTAGAACGAGGTATACACATATATATGTCGCGTCGCGCGCCCTGTCTCTCACGACCTGACTACGAAAAAGTCGGATCGACTTTAAAGGGGCACTGTCACAAGGACGCATGCGCCAGTCTCGCGAGTCGAACTTGAAAAGGTTAGGCTAACTTTTTCAAGTTTGAGTTGCCAAATCCAAAATGGCGTCGGCTAGTGGCGGCGGCGGCACGGTGGAAAGCTTAGTAATTCTGGGCGAAAAAGAATATTCAATACCCCGACAAGAGACAAGAGAGCGTGGACAAAACCCCATAAACGCATTTATCTTGAAGATAACAGTTTCAAAACATGGCTTGAAGCGAAATTCGTTGCAGGTTACGAAGGATACAGTGATAAGATACTGTCTTCGCGACACATTTGTTGTTGAGGAGACGAGTGATCGAAACAGATGTGACCTCAGCTTTGACCTCTCACGCGAAAACGTACAACACGGCTTTCCGTTCGAAAAGCTAAAAGCCGTTCACTACCCGAACGGTTAGCAAGCCGAACGGCTGCTACTACCCGTTAGAAAAATATGTTCGAACTGCTGCCGCTACCGTTCGAAAAAAATCTTCAGCCGTTCCAACGGCTGCTGCTACCCGTTCAGAAAAAAATCTTCACCCGTTCGAAGCTAAGCCAGGTAATCCGTTTAGAAAAAATATTGAGCGGCCGTTCCAACGGCAACGGTTATCCGTTGAAAACTTCTGTACAGATGAATAAATCTAAGCTTGGCTGTCAAAAGTGCGTTGCGTTACGGCCGTTGCAAAAATATTTTGTATGCAAATCATGTTTCGGAAATACGTATGCGAACAGCGCACGCTGTTACAGTAATATTATGACTTTATCTGTTTTACATTATCGTGATTAGAAACAAAATACATGCAAATGTTTTCACTAACCGTCATTATGGAATGGCGGCCAAATAATTTATGGTCGACAGGAAGTGAGCAGTTTTCGCGCATGCGAATCCGTGACAGTGCCCCTTTAACTGTGTCGGGTCGTCACGAACCGTACGGATCGTCACGATCTGTCAAAATATTCTTGGTCACATCTCTCGGATTTGGCGGGCTGACTTCCGGTAAGTCGAGTTCACTTCCGTTTCGAACATCACGACCTGACTTCCGCTAGACGGGTCGTCTACGAGAAAAGACGACCCGACTCAGTTGGTGTGTATTGGACTTGCAGTTGAGCGTCACCTGTTTTTACAAGATCTGTATTTTAGTCATACTGCATACTGTAACAGTGCTTTTATATTTCACGACAACTAGTTATCTGTTTTCTCTTTGAATAGAAACCATAAAATTGCATATTTTTTTCATTTCAGAACACTGCTTTATTACCATGTAGTTTGCTAAGTTACCAGTCAGTCTCAATTGGGCCCGTAGGTTCCTTGCCAACAAAATTAAAACTACGGTGTGCAGGTGTATTGGCGGCTAGCTTGCGAAATTAGGTCTCTGTTTTCACAAATTAATATCGTTTTAACCCGCCATAATATGGATCGTATCTTTTTACCTCTTCTTAGTAATTTCACTGCATTCAATGATAAAATCGAGAGCTTTTCCACCATAAAAATTACGTTCCGTGCTTTGTTTTTATATTAGAAAAACTATAAAAAATAAATCGAGGTTGTTGATTATTTTAACCAGTGGTAATTGATACTGAGCACAGGAAGTTGGAACTGTCAAATATTGACTTCACAATTCGACTTCTTCGAACGGGCGAAACATTTCAAACGGCATACATTAAAACCGGGAACATACACACACCGAAACCAACATTAAAATGTTCCGGGTTGTTCCGGGATGTTCCGGGATGTTCCGGGGTGTTCTATGTTTCCTGTTCACGATTTTATTTGTCCTTGATTATAGAACCAGCTTAGTTATTACGACGACAACTCCATGACCAACATCTGGAGAAATAATTTCAGACGAAAACGTATGGATTTTTTTTTCAACCCCATGCACAATAACTACTGTCCACTTACCATTGCCTTCCCTTAGCATTGACATAACGGAACGATTTTTTTTCCATTTCCCAATAATGTTTTCTTTAACATGTTACAAAGCTTTTCAACACCCTTCAAGTCCTCTTTTCCGATTCAGCATCGCATGAGTTGCAAGCATTAGGCGTAGAAACAGTTGTTCTTTCCTGTTGGTTGAGTCACTTTTTCAGACATAACTTCCCCTTTTATGAGCTGGTCCCAAATGTTAAACCGTTGTCTTCACTTCATCGAACATCGGAACAAACTGAGTACATTTATTTCAGTTTATAATACTTTACTTTTTCTTTATTAGACTGATAATAATTTATCTCATAACCGTTATTTCATTCTACATCGTTTGCGGGGTTAGTCAACAACGACAACAGGTCATATCTACATACTAAAACCGTTTGTTTTCACTAATTAAAATACTACTTTATCCCGTTTATTGATAGAGGGGCTTCATCTCCATCAACATCAGTCAAACCGTTTATTTGTCCTTCAGTTTCTGGTCATCGGTAATTAAAGCTCTTCGATGACATTCAACCGCAGCTTATTTATATAAACTATCAGAATTGTTTCTACTTAATAGAATTACTTTCATATAAAAGGAATTTGGCAAAATTAATTCGTGAGCGGTTCTTTTTTGTCGGTCGGTATTGCAAAGTTCGGACCGCTTAGGGAACAAGTCATGAAAGAAACAAAGGCCTCGGCGTGAGATCAATTTTTTTAAACAGGAAAATCCCTCATAGGGTAATTTGTGCAGGTGTCTTGCAATTGGGATTATTCTGGCCATGTTTCGTGGCAAATCGTCATGATTTCCAGCCTGCGTAGCCCTGGAGTATACGTGAACATTTTAAAATAGACAACCGATAGCATGTTGCATGCATTTATACTAAACTAAATTTAAACTCTTCTGATAGTGGGCAGTAAAATTAGCATATCTCATAACTGTAATTATTTAAGTGTGTTAATATTTCCATGCCACTGACATATCCATCACGCAAGAACGACAGTACAGGTGTAATACGAGACAACAGACAAAATAACGAATATATATTTGAAAGTCTAATGCTCCAGCCTCCTTTCGCTTTTTGGTTTAGAAACACCGTGCCTTTTGAAAATGTGCACGAGGAAATATATTAGCGCCGTCAATAACAACTACAACTAAACAAAGAGGTCTAGTTTAATATTTAAGATGAGCCGAAACAAACATTCATCTCAATTCTACCTTGTTATTTTTTGGCTTTTGTTCTACGCTGCTGTACAAGCATCATATAGGGAAGGAGATGTCATGTTGGGCGGCCTTTTTTCTGTTCATTTGCAAGGAACTTCTGAGGACCAATGCGGTGAACTTGACACGTTGGGCTTGGCTCGCGTATTGGCCATGATCTTTGCCATAGAAAAGATAAACAATGACTCCAAAATTCTTTCAAACGTAACTCTCGGCTACGATATACGAGATTATTGTGAAACTATCCCAAAAGCTACGCGAATAACTTGCGACCTTGTTAAAGACAAATGCTTCATGAACATAACGCAGAGTATAAAAGGAAGGAAATCAATAATGGCTCTCGTAGGACCAGAGGAATCCAGCACCGCTGTTGTTATTGGTGGATGTCTGCAAATGTTGAATGTCTTAGGCATAAGTGCGTCTGCAACGAGTCCTGAACTGAGTTCAGATACATATAGCCATATGTATCGAACAGTGCCTTCAGACACATTTCGAGCAAAAGCCATCGCTGACATCGTAGAGCACTTCAAATGGAGTTATATCGCCGCCGTGGGACAAGATGATTCGTATGGAAGGAATGGACTGTGGTCACTAGTTAAAGAAGCTGCAACTAGAAACCACTCCTTCTGTGTTGCAATGACAGAATTTATACCCCACGAAAGTCAGTTTACGAGCATTAGGGATATTGTTACAACGCTACGTCGACTCGAAAATATCAGAGTTGTCATCTTGTGGTTATTTGGAAGCTACGCAAGGTACTTTTTTAACGAAGTCAACAGACAAAACCTCACAGGGAGAGTCTGGATCCTAAGCGATGAATTCACGCAATATTCAGATTCAGATTCATCCGCCATTGATGGAACCATAATAGTTCAGGCTCGTAGTTTACCCAACTTCGGATTTCAAAAGGCTTTAACTATCAAAGCAACTCAGGAGTACTTTCCGGAATGGTGGAGCGAGATAACAGCACTGATAACTAACTGCTCAGCAAATATGGAGGACACAATTAACAAAGAAGTCTGTTTCCAGAATTTTGTTAATCGCGTGCAAACTTCTTACGCTTCGTATTTGATCGACGCTGTTTATTCGGTGGCAAATGCTTTGGATATCTTAGTTCAAGAATCCAGCTCCAGCATGACAGAAAACGATCAACATCGAAAACTTAACATGGATATTGATGTCATGAAAAGGCTCCTTTCCAAAGTTAATTTTGTTGGACTAACGGGAAACATAAGTTTTAACAAACTTGGCGACAGGAAATCGGCGTTCTATGATATTTTCAATTTACAAGTACAAGAAGCCCACAATGCGAAGCAATTTATCAAACACGTTCTAGTCGGAAAATGGGAAGAGAATGAGCAACGCAACAAACGGTTACAGTTTTTCGAAACAATTCGCTGGAACTCTCCAACAGGCAGTCCTCCGAAATCTGAATGTTTGGAACAATGCTCTCCTGGAACAAGAAAAACAATTACTTCGCCTTGTTGTTGGCAGTGTGTCTTGTGTCCTTGTGGTAGAATCAACCAGATTCCTGGTTCGGCAACCTGCAACGAATGCCCCCTAAGGCAACGATCCAATGAGGCTAGAACAAATTGCGTAGATTTACCTTTGACAAATTTGAAGTATTCCAGTGCAGGAGGAATAGTTATCCTTGTATTTTGTGCTTTTGCAATCATTGCTACACTTTTTACATTCGCTGTTATCTGTCGATTCTGGAATACTCCCATTGTTAAGGCTTCCAGCAGGGAATTTAGCCTCGTCCTCCTGATAAGCATTCTCTTGCTCTTAACTCTGGTGGTTATCAATCTCTTTGAACCTACAGATACAATTTGCAAGATCATGTATCCATGGCGTTACATAACCTACAGTTTGTGCCTGTCATTTCTGTTGGTCAAAATATTGCGCATTTCAAGCGCTTTCCAAGTTCCAATAGCGCACTGTTACACGATAAGTTCAGTTACCAACAGAATGCAGGCAGTGATCGTAATAACTATGCACATTCTGTTGCTACTCGTCTTGCTGCCGTGGCTATTTCTGGATCCACCTATCAATAAGGAACACATCCTAACTGATAATTATATATTTATTGAGTGCAATGCGTATAACACGGTAGTTGGAAAATGTTTGTTCCTCCTAACGTGCTCTTACATTCTCCTTCAAACTTGTTTTTGCGCATTTTCTTCTTTTAAGATTAGGAACGTCCCAGAAAACTTTAGTGAGGCCAAACGAATAGCATTTTCGATGTACATATTTTTGTTTTCAGTGCTAGCTTATCACCCGGTGGAGTTTTCAATGGATGGTTGGTATGTGACTGTTGTAGACTGTGTTACAACATTGTTGACTGCTTATGGCTTCCTCTGCTGCATATTCTTCCCCAAAATATATATCGTTTTCTTTAGGCCAGAGCTGAACAATTTAAGCAACATCCGTCGTGAAGTAAGTCAATTCTCGTTTGAAACAAGTTGTGTGCGTGTGAATCCAGTATTTGACAGTAATATCCAGCATGGCGAAACATAAAGAAAGTTAATTTACCTAGGCGAACACTTTAATGACATTATTGGCAGGAGATCCCAGCAAGTTTTCTCAAACTTTTCCTAGGGGATCCCCGTTTACAGATTATATTGTAATTATCTAAAAATTAATAACATGGCAATAATATTCATTTAGTATGCTAATTAATGAGATTGAAATTAAGACGGTCAAGCAGTTTTCTAGTTACGTATTGAAAAGACTATAAGTATTACATCAGCAATTTTGATCTTGTTCGTTACAATTTTAGCCAGTAAAAAGTTATAAAATAACACATAATGAAAGGTAAATCAACATTTACTGGTCGTCTGGTCTGCTTTATACATGCAGGTCTCAAAATTTTAATTTGAATGGTAGTAATTTAATATGTGAATGAATAATTATAATTTATGAATGATCAGTGCGGTCATTTGACTTTTTGAGGCTCGGATTATTCTTATTAAACAAAAGGAAGAGCTTTGATCAATTTTCGATCGATTTGTTAAAATAGAAGTTTCAAATGCATTTTGCTCTTTCTCGCTCGATCAATCGCCTGCTTATGGCTTTTTCATGCTATTGATATTAACAGGGTCCTTTCATAGATCTACTATTCAGAGCTTTTCTCTTAAATAAAATGTACCAAAAGTCATTGTTTTGCTGCATTATTTGTGTTAGTCCATGAGATAAAATATCGAATAACATTAAATCCCCCCAAAACTATTGAACTTTCACTTGCTTTGAAAATGCACGTCCTTCCTTCTCTGGGAATATGTATAAAAGAGAATCATTTGATTGAAAAGTACATAAAATGCTGTTTTGCGTGAGAACTGTTTACTGGGCAACAAAGAGGCACACACTATGTTGGGCCACTATGGAGATACATAAACATCCAATAGACCTTTTCACGGTTTCTGACGCCATCTTGGCTGGGGGCAAAACTCGATAAAATTTACAGTAAAAGTATGGGAAAAGTTTGGAGTTCGATGCCCAATAATTTGAGGAAGATTAACATTCTGTAATTTCTATGAATTTCAAAGTAAAGATACCTAGCAAAATATTAAATCGATCAAATTCGAAGGATACAGCTGTGCTGGGAAGCGAGAAATCGCATTTTTAGTTTTTCATACATATGTATCTAAATCTTCCCGCGAACGGCGGCTCGGTTTTACAGACAAATGTATGGACAAATGAAATCCTTAATTGCGGCTTTCCTAGCGAAATTCGAGATTGCTTCAAGTCAAGGCATTCTCCCCATATCGTATCCACACTCTGATCTTGATTGTGTTGTATCGTGTTTTTGGTCGGCTTGTTCTTGGGACGTTTTCAAGGTCCTTACATTTACTGGGCCAAGTGTTATTATGGATAGATAGATAGTTTATTAATTAGTGATACTGTTGCAGCTTTATGGCTGAATTGTGTAAAACTTTACAAAAATACATGTAATAAAAATAATATTAAAATGGCTTGCAATTGACATTAAAAATTTATAATTAGGAAATATATTGATCGATCGTAAAACTAGAAAGGCTCCTTAATTAACTACAATTACTATATATAAAACTGTTCTTAAGTCTGTTCGTCTTGCATATCGGAATATTAAAATTGCGCTTACTTCTAAGGTTGACATCACTCGAATCTCGTTCAGGTAATAAGGCGTGCAGTTTATGGTTCTTATCAGCGGATATTTCATTGAAAAGTTTGACCGTTAGGGAATCTCTGCGGTCACAGAGAGGAGCTAGGTTACTAGCTGCTAAGGCTTCAGAATAGCTAATAAAAGGGAAGATTATTCTAAGTGCCCGCTTCTGCAGTTTCTCTAAATCGTCCGATAGGTAACTGGGGAGCCCATTGTGGAACACGGGGCAGGCGTATTCTGTTATGGGGCGGATGCATGTGATGTAAAATGTCAACAGTTCCTTTGTTGCTACGTGTGCCCTCTTCAACTGCCTTAGGAAGTAGAGCCTTGATGAAACTTTCCGTATAATTTCCGAAACATGCACATTCCATTTAAGATTGTGAGAAATGTTCAGACCTAGCAGTTTGACGTTAGGAACAACCTCTATAGGTTTCCCGTTCACGGAAACTGGGATAAAGCTGGGGTCACACTTGGCGAAAGATATTCGTAGCTCTTTACATTTCGCTTCGTTTAATTGGAACTTGTGCTGGAGCGACTTCGTGATGAGTTCCGTAACAGCGTCCTGGATGTTGCTTTTTTCTTTCTTGTGAACAGGCTCAGCTATTGTAGTATCATCTACATATTTCCATAAGTCGGTGTTTGTGACTCCGGCCTATGTCATCGATCATAAGCACAAAGAGCCATGCCCTAATTTAGTTCCTTGTGGGACACCGGCTGGGATCTCTATCCATTCGGATAGGCAGTCACGATCTAGTTTGACTCTCTGCCTTCGGCATTTTAAAAAGTCAATGATCCAGCGCGCGATTCCTTGTGGAAGTTCTAAATTCACTAGTTTCTGTGCCAAGATAGTGTGGTCAATTAAATCAAAGGCTTTCCTATAATCGTAAAGAACGACTCTAACAGTCGACCCGTTCCCGTCTGTGTGTTTGATCCACTCGTGCATCATGCTGATCAGCGCATGCGTCGTAGATGGCTTGGGGACACACCCAAATTGGTTGGCACCGATTTTCTTCAACATTGCCGGCTTAACCCTATTCTGCATGGGGGGGGGGGGGGGGGGGGGGTGGCAGAAAGTGCCCGCGCTGACTTCAAATTTATCGTACTTAAAGAGCATTCAAGAAATCATAGCCAAACTTTATGAATTTTCCTAAAAATTATCCGGGAACATTTTGGTGTGCCAATTTGTTGATCACGTGACTTGATGTTTCCATGGCAGCCAAGTTTTGACAGGCCGTTTTAGCCAAATTTGGTATTTTCAGTTTAAATGTCCGTTTTCATGAGATTTTCGCTTTTTACGAAGAGTTTCTTCCAAAATCTTTGTAATTCTTGCATCTTTATATTATTTTCGATTTTTCAAATCAAATTTGGTGATTTTCTGACATTTCTGAACAATTGAAAAATCCAAGATGGCGGATCCAAGATGGCGGACAGGTTTAAAGTATGACGTTATTTCGGCGTGATATGATATCATAATTGATTCGTAATTGCCACTAAAATAAACATGTTTGAATGCTTTATTCACCACATAAGTTTCATTTTAATAGCACAAATACTTTTCGAGATACAGATCGTTTTACCCAAATTTGTTGATTTTTTGCTTTTTACGATGAAATCCTTCCAAAATCTTTGTAGACTGCAAAACAGTCGTATTTTTCGCGTTACGATTCATACGCGCGCGGTCTTCGAATGAAAGGTCTGGAGCGAGTGTGAAAACGGAGTGTAGGACTGGGGAGAGACGCTGAAAAATACGACTGTCGGCTTTCCATACAACGAATTCGTTCGAATTTCCCGTTCCTCCAGCAACGGGAAATTCCCATTGGTTGAATTTTGACGCTACCTGTCAACAAAATGTTCATCGCACCTCATCAGAGATATTCGAAGCCGTGTCAATTTCACGTAAAACGAGCTCTTCGTGGAAGTTGCATAATTTACGACAACTAGCTACAACTGAAGTTTCGGCGGGTCTAAAATGGGTCTGTTCCGTTGTGGAACGCGTTCTGTTCCGGGAAGATCTGGTAGAAAATTTTCCTTGTCCTAGGAGCCTAATGTCAGAGAACAACGAGCTTAAGCTTCCTTTAATGGCTGCTGTTCGGGAAATAATAATGACGGCGCTACAATAGCTCTGTTGATACACGCGCGCACTTTTATGGAGATGTCGGAAATTTACCGGGAATATTTACTCCTTCGTTTCAATCTCAAACCGTCCTCCTCTCAAGTTGCGGCGTCGTGATCAGTAGCGATGGTAAAAGTTTGATTGCTCTTATTTAATTTCTCTTTTAAAATTTGCGAACACAGAGCAGAGGGCACACGGCGAGCAAACTCTCAACGAAAAGATAGTTCCTTCTTCAAATTGAAGCGACAGATCGACTTTGATAACCTCGGTCAAAGGCTGCAACGTTTTTCCAATTCTTTGGGGCTCGGCAAGTATGTTTTCTGTGGATATCCATTTAGTTTTAAAATGTCCAAATATTAATTGCGATACAAATCTGCCATTGTCTGGCGCGCTCGCTACGTGTACTCTTATTATATGTCCCTCTTCGCGAGGCGGGTTTCTTCAGTGTTGTTTGATTCATCCGACCGATTTCTCTTCAAACAGAACACTTCCTACATTTTACAGGCAATATAGAACCAAAATTAATCCTCAAGACTTCTCGTTGACATCAAACACTGAAGAGCGAACTTGGACAAACAAAAAATGTGGTTGGAGCTGTCAAGTATTTTGAACACCTCAGCGATATATTTGAACCCCGGTCAGAACGAATTCCGTTGTATGGAATGCCGACAGTCGTTATTTGTCTCGCCTCACCCGCCTGTCTGCGGGCGCGCGAGGCTTGCGCGCTTCGCGCGCGAGGATCACGCTTACGGCACTTCGCGCCTTATTGAGCGGAAAAATAACGACTGTTTTGCAGTCTAAAATCTTTGCGTTTTAGCATCTTTATATTTTTCCTTGATTTTTTCCAAAGCAAATTGGAGATTTTCTGACATTTCTGAACAATTTGATAATCCAAGATTTAGGATCCAAGATGGCGGATTTTATTTTTTTTAAACGTATGACGTCATTTATGGCGTGTATGACGTCATAATTGACACGTGGACTGCTACTAAAATAAATATTTTCGATGTTTTACACACCATGTAAGTTTCATTTTCATGGCGTCAATACTTTTCGAGATACATAGGGGGGGGGGGGGGGCGGGGGGGCACTATCTCCGCCCCCAGGCTCAGGAACGAAAAAAAAAAGCCAGGCAGAATAGGGTTAACGTACTCCTCGACCACAAACTCCTCTGCGACCTTGGATAATATTGGCGTGAGTGAGATGGGGCTTAGGTGTTTGTTCACATCTTTTATACTGGCTTTTGTTTTGGAATGGGAACTATACCGCTGCCTGATGAGATATTCTTTCTTCCGAAAACATTGATTTAGTCCGATAAATATCAGCTTTGAGACGAACGGATCGATTCCTCACTGGAGCGACGGTTGGCAACGTTTCGACGGGAAATTTGAACACGTGCTGTTTCCCGAGGAGCTTTGGCTATACTTGGCCTGATTAAAAAAACAAATGAGTAATGTATACACAGTGTCCCCATTCCGTGGTTTATAACAGCTATTCCAGTCAGACACTACTCAAATAAAGGTTTTATTATATTATTTATTCATGAGAAAACAGCTAGGTTATTATTCTCACTGCTTAGAAAGCCACGAAACTAGCCCGCGGGCAATGCTAAAATGCTCCCAACACCCCAGTGAATATAGCCTAACGACCCTCAAGTTCCCAGGGGCCTCGCTTATATATTTAAGGGCATTAATTCAAGTATTCTGCGTCTTTCGCCATGTTACGCGGTCTTGAAGTCTTATCCAATTTTTAGTCTTCACGTCGCCGAAGCTGCCTTCCCTTCGTATGGCCGCCTCTTACGCTTCTTATCCTTTGGCCTTGGCTAGTTTCCGAACTCATGGTTAACTTTCTTTACCGACGGCCGCTTTTGTTAGCTTTCAGGTACTGTTTGCATGTATTTCGGTCGCCCTTCTTTGTAGTTTTTATTTGTATATTTATTAGTTTCAGTTTGGTTCGGGTGTACCTACAGCAGTCCGTTCGTTTTATTTAGCTCCCTTTCTCATCGGCTATTCTGCCCCGCATTCTGCATCCGTTGTCATTTGGGTACATGTCGGCGTTTGGTTTCTTTAGTTATAGTTCATTCGTATTCGTCATCATGCATATTTATCTTTCCTTCGCGCATCTTGGCTTTTCACACATTCAGCATTTAGTTGTATCGGTTGGGTGCTTCAGTGCTCACTTATCTAGCCTTCAGTTTCGCGTTTTACATCACGTTCCACACCGGCGGGTTGGGGATTTTATTCTCTTTTTGGCTGTCGTTGTACTTTTATAGCTCGCGTGATTTTTGTGCGTTCTATTTTTATCATCTACGATGGATTTGCCGGTTCCCTACCTGTGTATCAGCACGTGTCTTAGTTCTTGTTCATGTTGGTTCGAGGTAAGTTTGTTGTGTTATTGTTATCTAATTTATTTTTCGCGGCTTGTTCGTTGCAATTTATTTTGCTCGTCAGCTTGTAAGACTTTCCCGCGTGTCTAGCGTAGCTATTTATTTTTGGTCCTGTTTCGCGCGTGGAAGTTTACTCGTGTGTCACGCGTGGAGCACGTGTGCGAAGTGTAGTCGCGTGTCCTGCGTGGAGGTGTTTTCCTGTGTCGCACGTGGTTTTGCTCGTCTGTCCTCCATTAAATTACTCGCGTGTCGAGTGTACACTACCTACCGTAAGTTCGTTTGTGTGCCGAACGTGGAAGATTTGCTCGTGTGTCGAGCGTAAAAGTTTGCTCGTGTGTTGAGCCCAAAAGTTTGCCTTGCCTGGGCAGTAAGTGGCTTTGTAGCAGTGAGAATGGTTTACTGTTTTCATTAACTTGCGCGGCGTTCGAAATTTGTTTCCGGTTTTTTCCGACATTCAAACTCGGAAATAAAATGTTAATGTTTATTTAATTCAATTCAGGGAAAACACGGTGCAGTTGCAGAATAGCGCCGCCTGTTTACTAGTCTGTCCACAGCCGTTCTTTTTCTATCGAGTGAGCGAGCGAGAAGCGCGAGAACGACCGCGGAGTGAGAGGGAAAAAATGTTCTCTGTTCCCACCATCCACCCCCTTGCGTTCACATTCGCTAAATCCCCCGCGGCTCTTGAGAAAATAGAAGGTATTGCTGGTTTGCAACCATTCCCGAGAGATTTAAATGACAAAGACCCTGGCGGCCATGTTGGATGACAGGAACAATAAAGCTAATTATAATTATTTTGTTAATGGTCATCCAACATGGCGGCGATGACGTCAGTTGATAACCAAGAATATGTGAACAGACTACCTGTTTACTCATCATTTTTTTTTTACATAGCTGGTTTTTATCATGCCAAGTACAGTCCAAGCTCCCGTACGCGGACACCCTCTGGAATCAGAAAAAGTTAATGTCCACAACTGGAGCTGGCCGCTTACGGTAATGTGTAAATACTGAGTTTGTATGAGCTACTGAGTTCAGAACGAGTTATCGTAACATCATGATTTAATTTATGCCGGGAATCGATTTTTCGAAAATTCCGGATAGACTATTAAATAATTTTTACCGATGTATTGTATTGGCTGGTAGTAATACGTTTATTCTCGGAATTGCTTCGCACTTATTTGAAAAGTCATTCCTGTTCCTGAGTTATAGAAAATTTCATAAAAAGCACTTTTAGTTCAACTATCACCTGCGAATGTTTTCCCAGTATTTTCATTTAGCACTCAAGCTAGATTATATTCCCTCGTAACTGACATGCATCTATCACTTTGAAAGCCCGCGAAATGCGGCATCATTAATGGAAGAAACAGTCAAAATTATACGACATGTCTAACGAAACCTGCTACTTGTCAAACATCAAGTCTCAGGCACTTAAGTGAAATATAGTATGAAGCACAATTGAAAATTGCTTGCTAAATGTCGGATTCACTATAAATTATAATATCCAGTCCAATAATAACTCTGCGAATTACATTTTTTCTCTCAACCGGGTAAACGTCGTCGTACAATAATTTAACAAGAACAATGGAGAACTTCCCTTTAGATGGAAACTACACAAGCGAGCTGAACCAAACAAGCACATCACCTGTAGCCAGATATCGACATGTGTTTGTTTCAGCCTCGAACATTTTTCTTTCCATCACCGCTACTCTGGGCAATGCTCTGATCCTTGTTGCTCTTCATAAAGAGTCTTCAATCCATCCTCCTACAAAATGTTTGTTTCGATGCCTGGCATTCACTGATCTTTGTGTCGGCCTAATTTCGCAGCCACTCTATGCTATCGCTGCTATGCCTCACATGACAAAGATGAATTGGGAAGTTTTAAACTACTTTATCGATGGGAATTATGTCTCAAGCTATATGTTGTGTGGAGTATCGGCCTTAACATCGACCGCAATAAGCGTGGACAGACTTCTCGCCCTGATGTTGGGGCTGAGGTACAGACTCGTTGTAACATTGAGGCGAGTTCGCTGCAGTTGTAATTTGTTTTTGGTTAATTGGAGCTGCATGCGGTTCGTTATACTTTTGGAGTAGTCGTATTACCTTGATTTTTGTTGCTATCTTTCTAATTCTTTGTCTTGTAATCTCAATCTTCTCATACCTGAAGATTTATCTCACATTACGACAACATCAAGCTCAAGTACAAGAACATGTCAACCAAGTACAACCGAACGAAGGAGGAATTCCACTGAATATTGCACGATACAAGAAGTCAGTTTCTAGCATATGGTGGGTGCAGTTGGCATTAGTTGCCTGCTATGTTCCGTATGGTATTGAGTCTATATTATGGATACAAGGAACAACTGTTGACATATCTTGGTTATCTACAGCAACTCTAGTGTATTTAAACTCGTCTTTGAACCCGATTCTTTACTGCTGGAAGATCAGAGAAGTGAGAGAAGCAGTGAAGGACACAATCAGACAGTGTTGCTGTTAGTGTAGTTATCATTCGACAGAAAAGGACAATACAGCTAACGTCTTGTGCTTTATGTGCGAAATTGAAGTTTTTAAAAATTCAATAAAATAATATATAAAGTCAATACATGTGAGGAGAGAGAGTGTACGTCTACGGAGGTGCTAACTTAGGATTATGTGACCTGACTGCAGGATTGAAGATAAACGTACTGACAGCTATGGAAGGCTCGCTGTATTCACAGTTTACGAGTTATGTGGAAGCTGAAAACGTTAGAGCCACGGCAACGACGAATAATTATCCTCTGGTTATCGCCCAAGTCTGTAATTATTGGAAAGCTGCCATTATGTGACAACTCATCAGTCCTGGGTCTTCTTTTTTATCAGATAGTTCCCTGCGTAGTTGCATTCGAAACTGTTAAATAGTCAATAATAGTAGTAAACCTCGCGTTGTGACGATCTACGTTTTAACTCGGAAAACTGTACACGGAAGTAAGTGAAAATAGACTCTGCTGATGAATTGTAAGTGCTGTCACAGAAACAAAAATGTTGCTTTGATGCTTATAGCCCCATTTCTACCACATATATATTTAATATTAATGTACGCTTTTGCCTTGTAAATAATATAAGTTCCTAAAAAGAAAGTAGAACTGATAGTGATCTAGATAATGCTTTGTGTACTGGATGACAAATTTATTTATTGTATAGACACGAGTGTTTTACTGGAAAATAGACCACCCGTAAAATTCATCCGAAACTACATCCGGACCCGATTGGCGTATTTTCCATATCCTCACCAGTGAGGATATCGATGACGTCATTTCCCGCTTTTGCATGGCTTTTTACCCTTTTGTCACGCGATGTATCGCGTGACAAAAAGGGTAATGTGGACGATCGATGCATTCTTGTCATATTTCTATTGTTCCATTGTTAACATCTTCCATTGTTAACATATATTGTTAACATTCATTGTTAGCACAGGAATCTGAAGAATGTCTGATAAGAGCTTTCTTGTACATCTGGCGGTCTTGTTGGCCGCGTAAAGTAAAGTTTTAGCGGCGAAGCCGCGAAAGCGAGCGGCTCAGAGTCGGGCGGGGAGGTCCAACTCGCGCTTTCGTTTCTCTTCAGAGCCTGCTACGCAGGCTAAAATATGTCCTGAAGTTTATAAGTGTATTAGTTTTACTTGAAGAAAGAGTTTCAATTTTAAAGACGCGTATTGATGCGAGTTTAAACTCCTGATCTACTCGAATTCTCTTTACTTACAAACAGAGGAATTTATGTGAGCAGGTGTGGAGAATTTAAATCCTGAGTTTAGCAATGGAATACTTCAAAAACGTATCGTTATAATATTTCCACACGAACAAATGTCTAACCAAGTAAGTAGATATTCAATTTGAAATACGTGCATGTGAGTTTAAACCCATGCACTATGGTGCAATGCATCAGCATTTATACTACACAGATTGTCAAACAAGAGTGTTTCAGAAGCTCTAATTATATTGACCTGATTTTTTACAAAGTCACTGACGTGATTTGCCCCAAATCAGGACATTTTAGTGAAAAGGACAATATCTACAAATTATTGTTGAAATTTCCAAAACAAATTATTGAAAAAGCGAGTAACTTGAATGAGATTTTATGCGCCAAAACCACACGAGTGTTTTGCTACTCGCGGCTGTAGTCAAAAATCAAGCTTCAAAATTATGTTCGAGGCACAGGACATTTCCCTAGGTTTTACGAGCTGAAATATTTCCTGAAGTTTAGCAGCGTATTGAGTTTATTACAGGAATCGCATCGAAAATTAAATACTTGGAAAGAAAAGACGAATGTCTGCAGGCAACATCATGTATCGGTGATTGTTGCAAACGTGTGCATGAAATATGACTGTGACCATAGCACGTTATTCGATCTCTTAAACTTTACACCAAGGGTGTAAAGTTTACACAACTCTCGCCTTGCGGACACTCCATAATACGGACACCCGCTATTACGGACATTATAATACAGGCTGAGAAATTTCTGCACGCTGATTGGTCAAAACGAGCTGAAAGTAAAATAAAATAATATATATAATAAAAATAAAAAATAAAAAAAATGAACTAAATTAAAAATTAAATACAAAATAATATTGAGTTTGTAACATTCTCAGTGAAGTAAGGAAAGCATCACCCTATATTTTGGGAGGAGGTGGTAATTCAAAATACTGATTTAAGGTGTAGCTTAAGCTATATCTGGACAAATATTTACATGAAATATTAATTTTTTTGATTTAACGAACTTTGTTGTTTGGTCACGTGACATGCCACACCCAATTGTTGATATCAAATTTCAATCTAAATCTAAGGGATCTTGAAAATATAATATTCCACTCATTTTGATTTTTTGCGAACGACTGTAACCACGAAGTTTAGAGGACTAAACAGGGTTTGATTAATTGACTTATTTTCTTTGAATTACAACGATTTTCCTTTGAAGAGGGACTGGGACTAGATAAAAATGTAAATAATGACGTACCAAAAAATATTTTAGAAAATGCCCATTAAAAAAGACATTTTGCAAGGTACGGTAAATATTGTCTAAGCGAGCTCTCAGAATAACCGTGACGTCACGGACACATGTAGCAGGCAAAGACGTCAAGAGGAAGAGGCTACAAGCAATGACTGCAGTAAAAGGCCAAGGAAGTGAAACTTTGTGTGAACAGAGAACTTTAAGGATCTTTAAGGTCTACAACGGTCAAACACTTCACGCTATTTGTGGCTACTGGTTTCGCAATAACCTGTAGTCAAGCTTTCATTTTCTAACAGGATTTTAATCGTGAAAAATGAAAATATTCAGTGCACAGATAACCAGTGTCCGTAAAGCGAGTTAACTTTGTATGAGAGCGTGTCACTCGGTCACAGAAAAGTGTCCGTTGTCCGTTTTAACCGTGTCCGCATTAAGCGGGTTAATATAAGATAAAATATATGAGCTTTTTCGTTGGGACAAACAAAACTGTCCGTAATAAGCGGGTGTCCGATATTAAGCGGGTGTCCGTAAAGCGGGGTTCCGCTGTAATAGCTGCTGAGAGATCTAAAGATTAGTCTGCAACAATGTGACACAAGGGTTGGGACCCTTTGGGTCCTTTGATTGGGCAAAGCTGCCAAACTCCGGTTGAAAATGGCGAGCGATAGATTCGTGAAATTCACTGAAGCCGACATGAAATCGTTCACTGAGGAGTAGGAAAATGTTAACACGAAGAAGAAAACTTCAAGGCTAGGAGTTCCTTGCAAGTGAAGACGAAAGGAGAGAAATTCGGAAAGTCCAGCCACCGAGCTGCAAGAGTTCGCGATAAAGTTTGTGCTTTTGTCTTTTGCGCGAGTGAGTAAAATATTGTTTTTTACCACGAGAAAATAAAATTCATATATTCGCGCCGCCGTGTAATATCCTAGATATGTGTCATTTTACTTTTTGTTTTCACAAGAAATATGTCGTGGACATGGCTAGAAATATAAGTTCCGGCCATCTAATTTTCCAAATTTTCTGGAGTGGCATACCCCAAGAACTTCGAGTTTTCAAGGATGAAAGAAATACAACCAGTCGTGTGTTGGCCAAGTCGATGTGTTTGCTTGATTCAGCTAGCGCTAGCTTGTGTCCATCTAAATGGAAGTGCTCCACGCGAGTGTGTTAATAACATCAATGAGCTTTTAGTTGTGCTAATAAAGGATATGTGATACTGTGATATGTCCGAGAAAGTGATTATCTTAAGAACTCTTCATTACTTCGACAGTAATTAGCTAGTACGGAAAAACAAATAGTAGTTCGAGTAAAACATGCAGTCAACTTAAATGTATTGTTTAAACGCCGGTAATTTTTGGGACTCTCTTTATTAGCTAAACTTTCAGTTATTGTATTGAACTACAGGTATTCATCCGATACTTCTTGGAATCGATTTGCACTTATTTCAGTAAAAAAACCCATCCCATCGGTGGTTTTCATCTGACGTCATCAAAATTCTAAAATCTAAAGTGTTAATTCCACAAAACTATTCTTTTCACATATTCTAGATTATACAAAACATTAATCTCTATGCAAAGTTTGGTATCCTTTATTCTGTGCTTCGTTTTGAAAATAAAGTATTTTGATCATATGGAAACCACTCTTGCGATCGTTGCGATCGTTGGCGATAGTAAGTAAGTAAGTAAGTAAGTAAGTAATATCTTTATTTATAGAGGGTAACACGTAATAGCCAGGCTAATAAACTTGTGGCCCTCTAATAAAAAAACTCTAAAAACTAATGATATTTATACTATTTACAATACTGAATTAATAAGAAATTACAATAAAAATGCTTAAAATACAATCGATCATATGGAAACCAGGCTTAACGCCAACTGCACCCACAATATGCTAGAAACTGTCTTGTCTTCTTGTATCGTGCTATATTCATTGTCATTCCTCCTCCGTCTGCTTGTCCTTGGTTAACATGTTCTTGTACTTGAGTTTTATGTTGACGTAATGTTAGATTGATCTTCATGTAAGATAATTTTGAGATTATCAGAGAAAGTACGCCGACTAGCAATGACAACTTCAGTGAAATATGATAGTTCAAAAGGTACATCGATGCAAATAAAACACCAATTAACCAAAAACAAATATAACTACACGAATGTTATAACGTGACAGTATATCGCAGCCCCAACAGCAAGACAAGAAGTCTGTCATCGCTTATTGCGGCCGCTGTTAAGATTGATACTCCACACAACCATAAAGCCGCAAACAAAATTTCCCCTGATAATATAGTATTATAACATCCCGTTTCATCCTTGTTGTACGAGCCATTAAAATGCTAGCAAACAGTGAATAACAAGGCCGACACAAGATCAGTGACTGCCAGGCATCGAAACAGAAGTTTCGTTGGCGGATGAAGAGAAGACTCTTTACGAATTCGAAGAGCAATTACGATCAGATTCATTGCCCAGTGATGCGGTAATGGATATAAAACATGTTCAAGGCTGATAGGAATGTCATTGCGCCTGTTATCTATGTTGGTGTGCTTGTTTGGTTCAGCTCGCTCGTGTAATTTCCGTCTTCAGTAATGTTCTGCATTGTTCTTGGTTGTCAGTTCATCTTCAGCTTGTTTAAATTGCACAAAGAGTTTTTAGATTAATATATTAGAATTACAGTTTCAATTTTCTGAAACAGATTGATGATTAATCTGTTAAATATCTGGCGTATACCATGTCCAGTTGTGCTTGATAACTATTTGTATTGCTTAAGTATATTTAATGCACGGTGTTTAACCATGTAGTGAGTGGAAGTTGTAGCATTAGACATTCAAATATATATTCGTTTATTATTGTGTCTGTTGTCTTGTATTACTGTCGTTTCTTTCGTGATAGGTATGTCAGTTGCACGGTAATATTACCACACTAGAAATGAGATATGCTAATTGTTTTAATACAATTAGGAGATAATTTGATCAGTCTTTTATTATATAAAATGCTTGCAGGTGAGAGTTTAAATGCCTTTGGGCGCCTTCAAAAATTACAGTGCAAGACAATAGTTTTGTAGAGAAGGTATTTGAAGTCTCAGTTTGAGTTTGTAAACTTGGTACAATTAATTTTTTTTCCCATGATATTTGACAAAACAGTGCACCAAAGTCTGCGATATAAATGTGTAAAGAGCGAATACCAAGTGTAATATGAAAACAGGTACTTCGTTATTTAATTACCTACGAAATAAAAATACCTCCATGACAGATGGATACATTTTTAATGTTGAGAGATTCAAACCTCCGAATGAATAAGTGCCAAATGATGACACTTTTATAACGACTTGCGACTCTATTTTGTCCTCGATTAAAATGTATAAGATCAACTGTATGTTCGTATCTATATAGTGACGTAACATTTTTAAATGATTATAGAAGCTAGACGGATAAGTGCCTAATGGAGGAAAATATGATAATAACTTTTGTTCAAACTAGCTAAACCTTATATAGGTAGGCATTATCGGAAGGCATTTTTTTTTTCAAAACGAAATACAACGACGGATCAGAAGTAAATAAAACTTGCTCATTGAAACATGGTATTCTGTCTGATTCCTCCGTCCCCTTTGGATCTACTAATCATAATGATGATATGTTACGAAACACGATGACAAAAATTCAGAAAATCACCCGGAATGTGAAACGAATTTTCACTACTATCCTGATGAAACATGAATGATCATTAACAATTATTCGCCGAAGGCGAAGTGAATATTGGTGAATGTTCTTCGAGACGAAGTCGAGGGGAATATTCACCAATATTCACGAGCCTGAGGCGAATATAACAATAGAGTTGATGTTCGCGGGCGTAAATATGTTTTTGGCCCGACTCAGGCTCATTTTAGCCCGAGCCGCTTCTATTACTATTATATAATAATAATTTCAGAGGGTATTTAGAAAAGGAATCAAAGACAGTAAGCGATATCTTGAAACACTGCCGGCGCGGCGTCGGGTCGACGTTTATTTCATTGTAAAACTTGGCAGAAAACCGTCCGCAAAATTCGTCGAAACAATCTGTGCTCTAAAGTTTCTCTTGAAAGGAAAAATTACAGAATTCCATCAACAGCAAAGAAATAGTCATCTAGAAGTGTTGGAACTTAATCATGCAATTACTGAACTGGCAATTTGGCATAAAATATTTTGCCTGAACTGAGCGGGTTTCGATCGAAGAAGACAAACTTAGATTCAATTCGCCGCCGTGTATGGATTCTTCCTCGAGTTTCTGTAAGTCCTCTTCAACTAGCTGTACTGAGAAGGCTGAAAATTTGCTTCTTCGTTAGCTTTTTCAGCCAGTCTGATAACATAAAGCTAAAAAACAATAGCTTTGCAGCTGCAGATGGCAGCACTTCGAGTCAACGGCGCTTTGAATTCCAAGAAAACGGCGCGAACAGTTGAATGATTTCCAGTTCTGATTGGCTGCTACGCTATTTTCTTGTTTCTGATTGGCTCAGTTCAGCGGGCTAAAATATATTTTAGCCCGCTGAATTCTCCATTTTAGCCCGCAAAGTACGCCACAATGCCCGATGAAGTTATTATAATAATTGTTTTATAATATACAAATCACAGAAAAATGTTGAATTTCTCAGAGGAAAATAAAAAAATACGAAAATGTTTCGCCAGTTTTTGCCCGAGATAAAAAATTTGAACTTCGTGCTATTTCCAAATAAGGTAGAGAGAGTATACTACCTCTGAGACCATGAGTAGGGAACCAATCAAATTGCTTGAAAATGCATTATCCTATGGTTTGCATATTATAATGGTTATTATTTAGCTATGGAAATGTCAGTTTCGTAACACAAGTTTTAATTATATTGTTATTAGGACACATAAAATGGAAACAAAGACTAGCTATCGTTAATGTAGAAGTGAGTTGATCGTCACCTGTTTTCACAAGATCTGTATTTTAGTCATAACAGTTGTTTTATATTCACATAAAATTGTATATTGATTTCATTTCAGAACACAGCGTTATTATCATGCAGTTTGCTAAGTTATCAGTCTGTCTCAATTGGGCCTTTTTACTCATGATTCAACAGTCTGATTCAAATCAAAAACTGCGATGGCGACGGCTAGCTTGCGTCATTAGGTTTTTGTGTTGTCAAATTAATATTGTTTTAAAACCCGCCATAAATATCAAAACAAAACTAAATTTGAATCATTTATTTTTAACTCTTTAGTAATTTCACTGCATTCGATGATAAAATCGAGAGGTTTTCCACCATAAAAAGTTGCATTCCGTTTTTTCTTTTTATAACCTAAAAATAACCTAACCTAATACCCTATGGATTTTTTTTACCCCCATAACTGTCCACATAAATCTACAACTCAAAAAGGCCTACATGTACTCTGGGACCTAAAATCGCCTTAAATCACCCGATATATCAACTACTAGATCATGAAACGCATTTTGCATTTGCAACTGCACCGTGTCCATTCTGAAAGTTCATAAGTATTTGAATGATTTTTAATCACCGACAGAATAAAGCAGAGAGTCTTATGGCAAACGCATTTTTATTTAAAAACATTTTATTTCTGAAATTGAAAGTAAGAAAGGAAAGAAACATACAAAAATCAAAGCAGAATAGACTGACGCCGTCAGTTAATGAAACCAAAATTAATATTTATAAGCAGCTGTTGTTTTTATTCTAGCTATAATTTATTTTTTTCATAACTGTTTTTTTATCATGCCAGAAACTAAACGTTGCCTTTCCTTAGCATCAACACAACGCTTTTATTCATTTCCCAATAATGTTTTCTTTAACATGTTGCAAATATTTAATTAAGCTAGCGTCCTTTACCTTCTTTTCTAGCTCAACACCACATGAGTTACAGGCAGTAGGCGTATAAACCGTTGTTCTTGTCTGATGGCGCGAGTCTCTTTTTTTAAACACCACGTCCCTTGTATGACCTGGTGTTAAATGCTGAACCGTTGCTCCACTTCAACGTACATCGACATATTCGATTTATTTCAGTTTATAATATTCTACTTTACTGCTCGTATACACATTTATCTCATAACCGTTATTTCATTCTACATCGTTTGCAGGGTTAGTCAACAACGACAACAGCTGTCCTATCTACATACTAACACCGCTTGTTTTGACTGTAAAGATACCACTTTGTCCCGTTTATTAAAAGAGGCGCTTCATCTCCATAAACATTAGTCAAACTTTATTTGTCCTGTCTGGTCATCGGTAAAGCTCTTCAAAGAAAATCAACCGCAGATTATTTATATAACCTATATCAGAATTGTATCACTTTCATATAAAATAAATTCGGCGAAATTAATTCGTAAGCGACCCTTTTTTGGCGGTCAGTATTGCAAAGTTCGGACCGCTCAGGGAAGAAGTCATGAAATTTACGAAGGCCACGGCGTGAGATTCATTTTTTTTAAAACAGGAAAATCCCTCATATGGTAATTTTGTGCACGTGTTTTGCAATTGGGATTCTTTTGGCCATGTTTTAAAACGTGGCTAATCGTCATGATTTCCAGCCTGCGTAGCCTTGAACATTTTAACATTTTAAAATCATAAGTAGACAACCAATAGCATTTTGCATTCATTTATACTAAACTGAATTTAACCTCTTCAGATAGTGGGCAGTAAAATTGGCATATCTCATCTCTGTAATTATCAGTTAATTGTGGTGATATTCCCATGCAACTGACATATCCATCACGCAAGAACGACAGCCGGTAATACGAGACGACAGACACAATAACGAATATATATATTTGAAAGTCTAATGCTCCAGCACCCGCTCGCTTTTGGTTTAGAAACACCGTGACTTTTGAAAATGTGCACGAGGAAATAAATAGTTATCACCGAAGCACTAGTTAAAGCCGCCAATGACTACAACTAAACAAATAGGTCTAGTTTTATATTTAAGATGAGTCGAAACAAACATTCATCGCAATTCTACCTCGTTATTTTCTGGCTTTTGTTCTACGCTGCTGTTCAAGCATCATATAAGGAAGGAAATGTCATGTTGGGCGGCCTCTTTTCTGTTCATTTGCAAGGAACGTCTGAGGACCAATGCGGCGAACTAGACACGTTGGGCTTGGTTCGCGCATTGGCAATGATCTTTGCCATAGAAAAGATAAACAATGACTCCAAACTTCTTTCAAATGTAACTCTCGGCTACGATATACGAGATTATTGTGAAACTATCCCAAAAGCTACGGGAATAACTTGCGACCTTGTTAAAGACAAATGCTTCATGAACATAACGCAGGGTAAAAAAGGAAGGAAATCAATAATGGCTATCATAGGCCCTTACGGATCTAGCACCGCTGTTGTTATTGGTGGATGTCTGCAAATGTTGAATGTCTTAGGCATAAGCCCGTCTGCAACGAGTCCTGAACTGAGTTCAGATACATATAGCCATATGTATCGAACAGTGCCTTCAGATACATTTCGAGCAAAAGCCATCGCTGACATCGTAGGGCACTTCAAATGGAGTTATATCGCCGCCGTGGGACAAGATGATTCGTATGGAAGGAATGGACTGTGGTCACTAGTTAAAGAAGCTGCAACTAGAAACCATTCTTTCTGTGTTGCAATGACAGAATTTATACCTCGTGAAAGTCAGGTTACGAGCATTAGGAATATTATTACAACGCTACATCGACTCAAAAATATCAGAGTTGTCATCTTGTGGTTATTTGGAAGCTATGCAAGGAACTTTTTCAATGAAGTCAACAGACAGAACCTCACTGGGAGAGTCTGGATCCTAAGCGATGAATTCACTTCATATTCAGATTCAGATTATTCTGCCCTTGATGGATCCATAATAGTCCAGCCTCGTAGTTTTCCCGACGTCGGATTTCAAAAGGCTTTAACTATCAAGGCAATTCAGGACTACTTTCCGGAATGGTGGAGCGAGATAACAACGCTTATAACTAACTGCTCAGCAAGTATGGAGGACACGATTAACAAAGAGGTCTGTTTCCAGAATTTTGTTAATCGCGTGCAAAATTCTTACGCTTCGTATATGATTGACGCTGTATATTCGGTGGCACATGCTTTAGATATCTTAGTTCAAGAATCCAGCTCCAGCATGACAGATAACGATCACCATCGAAAACTTAATATGGATATTAATGTCATGAAAAGGGTCCTTTCCAAAGTTAATTTTGTTGGACTAACGGGAAACATAAGTTTTAACGAACTTGGCGACAGGGGATCGGCCTTCTATGATATTGTCAATTTACAATTACAAGAAGCCCACAATGCGAAGCAATTAATCAAACATGTTCTAGTAGGAAAATGGGTAGAGAATGAGCAACGCAACAACCGGTTACAGTTGTTCGAAAAATGCGCTGGAACTCTCCAGCAGGCAGTCCTCCGAAATCTGAATGTTTGGAACAATGCTCTCCTGGAACAAGAAAAACAATTACTTCGCCTTGTTGTTGGCAGTGTGTCTCGTGTCCTCGTGGTACAATCAACCCGATTCCTGGTTCGGCAACCTGCAACGAATGCCCCCTAAGGCAACAATCCAATGAGGCTAGAACAAAGTGCGTAGATTACCTTTGGCAAATTTGAAGTATTCCAGTGCAGGAGGAATAGTTATCCTTGTATTTTGTGCTTTTGCAATCATTGCTACACTTTTTACATTCGCTGTTATCTGTCGATTCTGGAATACTCCCATTGTCAAGGCTTCCAGCAGGGAATATGGCCTCGTCCTTCTGGTAAGCATTCTCTTGCTCTTAACTCTGGTGGTTATCAATCTTTTTGAACCTACAGATACAATTTGCAAGATCATTTATCCATGGCGTTACATAACCTACAGTTTGTGCCTGTCATTTCTGTTGGTCAAAATCTTGCGCATTTCAAGCGCTTTCCAAGTTCCAATAGCGCACTGTTACACGATATGTTCAGTAACCAACAGAATGCAGGCAGTGATCGTAATAACTATGCACATTCTGCTGCTACTCATCTTGCTGCCGTGGCTATTTCTGGATCCACCTATCAATAAGGAACACATCCTAACTGATAATTATATTTTCATTGAGTGTCAAGCGTATAACACGGTAGTTGGCAAAAGCTTGTTTCTGGTAACGTGCTCTTACATTCTCCTTCAAACATGTTTTTGCGCATTTTGTTCTTTTAAGATTAGGAAAATCCCAGAAAACTTTAGTGAGGCCAAACGAATAGCATTTTCGATGTACATATTTTTGTTTTCAGTGCTAGCTTATCATCCGGTAGAGTTTTCAATGGATGGTTGGTATGTGACTGTTGTAGACTGTGTTACAACATTGTTGACTATTTATGGCTTCCTCTGTTGCATATTCTTCCCCAAAATATATATAGTTCTCTTTAAGCCAGAGCTGAACAATTTGAGCAACATCCGTGGTGAAGTAACTCAGTTCTCGTTTGCATCAAGTTTTGTGCGTGTGAATCCAGTATTTAACAGTAATATCCAGCATGGCGAAACATAAACAAAGTTAATTTTACCTAGGCAAACACTTCAAGACTATAAGTATGATATCAGCAATTTTGATCTTGTTCGTTACAATTTTAGCCAGTAAAAAATGATAAAATAAATCATAATAAAGGTAAATCAACATTTACTGGTCGTCTGGTCTGCTTTATACATGCAGGTCTCAACAGTTTAGTTTGATTTGTAGTAATTTAATATGTGAATCAATTTATGAATGATCAGTGCGGTCATTTGACTTTTTGAGGCTCGAATTACTCTTATTAAACAAAAGGAAGAGCTTCGATCAATTTTTGATTGATTTGTGAAAAGTAAGTTTCAAATGCATTTTACTCATTCTTCCTCGATCAATCGCTTGTTTATGGCTTTTTCGTGTTATTGATAACAGGGTCCTTTCATAGATGTACTATTCAGAGCTTTGTTTTAAATAAAATGAATTAAAAGTCATTGTTTTGCTGCATTATTTTTGTTAGTTCATGAGATAAAATTTCGAATAACATTAAAGCCCCCCAAAACTATTGAACTTTCACTTGGTTTGAAAATGCACGTCCATCTCTGGGAAGATGCACGTATCATTTGATCGAAAAGTACATAACATTATGTTTTGCGTGAGAACTGTTTATTGGGCAAAAGAGGGGCACACAATATGTTGGGCCACTATGGAGATAAATAGACATCCAATTACAGTCAAACGTATTCAAAGGAAAAGGTAGCCCAGTAAATGCATATGTAAGGACACTGAAAACGTCCCAAGAACAAAACGACCAAAAACACGATACGACACAATGAAGAATCAGAGTGTGGATACGATATGGGGAGAATACTGGATAAGAAAAAAAAACATGTCTTGAATTATGCAAACCATTTATAAGGAGTTTATATCCCCCCCACTGGGTATATCTAATGACTAGTCATTGTCATACATACGATGTGCAATGGCCTAATAAATTAATGGTTGTGAGATAAATTTTTAACGTCTAATTAAAGAATAAGTAAACTATGCTGAAACGGATTTTGTGCCGATGTGCGTTGAAGTTTGAGACAACGGTTTAGAATTTAGCACAAGTTCATAAAAAAAGGAAGTATTATTTAGACAAAGTGATTAGTTTTCTAATGAAACTGTGGTGCTGCGTCGGCGGGCAAGTGGAACACTATGTTGATTATCAACTCGGAGTTGATAAAGGTCAATTAACCGCCGTAGTGATTTTCTAAAAGCTGACGTTTCGAGCGTTAGCCCTTCGTCGGAGCAAAGTGGAGGATTATGGGTTGTGTGTGTTTATATACTAGAGTATAAGGAGTCCGTGATTGGAGGAAGCATGGTAACGGATAATGTATGAATAAATTAGTCTGACAACAGTGACACATGTCAAAGGGGGGAGGGTGGGTAGATGGCTTAAAAAAACAGTTTGGTTGGAGATGAATTCGAAGATAATTCATTTTAATTTGTGAAGAGCCATGATATTCAGAGCGTTATCTGGTTATACAGTGATACGGTTATGGAAGGAAATGAAACTATCCCTGTTAGCAATGTTGATGTGTTTGTTTGCTCGTTTTTGCAGTTTCTGTGATCTGCAAGCGTGTTTCAAGTTCAAAGTAATTTCACTGAATTCAGTGATGAAATCGAAAATTTTCCACCCTAAAAAATAAATTAGTCTGATAAAAATTAAATTCAGTGCTTTGTTTTAATATTTGTAAAACCATAATATTGAGGTTGTTTATTATTTCAACCAGTGAGCACAGGAATTTGGAACTGTCAAATATCGACTTCGCAATTCTTCTTCGAACGGGCGAAAAATTTAAAACGGCATACGCAAAACATTAAATAAAACCCCGAGACTCGCCGAACAGCTAATCTACAGCCCATACACTAACCGCTAAGCACTATCACCAACATTAATTAACTAGCCTGTTATGTATTGTGATGTTCCGTGTTTCTCAGTATTCCAGAATTTATTAGCCCACCGAGTATAGAACCAGCTTATTATGACTACAACTCGGGGCTATGACCATCATTTGGAGCAATTATTTCAGACGAAAAACGTCCGCGTGAATGAATCATGTCCAATGCGTCAAACTGTCCACAAAAATAGTTAATCGATATCTGCAACTCGAGAAGATCAACTGCTAGATCATGAAACACATTTTGCGTTTGAATGATCTTTAATCACGGACGAAATAAAACTGGTAGTCTTATTGTAAAAGCCTTGTTTTTATTAAAACAAACCATTTTATTTATGAGTGTGAAAGTTAGAAAGGAAAGAAACATAAAAACATAGAATCGGGTAAATAGAACGCCGTCAGTTAATCAATGGTAACCGGCAAAATGAATATTAACAAGCAGCTGTTTATTCTAGCTAGATCTATAATTTAAGGTATCAGTATACCCCAAATGACCATCCTGCGTTGGCGCTGTTTTACGGTCGGACGTTTAACAAAAACCCCAATAAAGTATATATTTCCTGAAAGCTTAAGAATTGTAGATTACGAATATGTATTCATTTGAAGTAAAAAAATTAACCTGTTTCTAATAAAGCGCTCAATTTCAAAAAGTATATCGGTCCACAAATCAAGTTCGTTTCCGGTCGAAATTGAACGGGAGAAAGCGAAAAACATCGCTACGTGTTCTTGACACCTTTCTCTAAAAAACTGTGTCGGGGAATTTTGATTACTTGTCTGGTTAGCTTTTAACACACAGTTAAACTTCGAGGGTTGACAAAACACGTATTCTCTGTAACGAAAATACTCATAACTTTCGAAGGAGGAAAAAAAATAACATTCCCCGACATAGTTTTGTTGCCAGACTATTGGAGAACATTCTCTCCAAATTTCAGCGAAAAAGGTTGAAAATTCGTTGCAAACGAACTCGAAACGCGCGCTTCATTCGCTGAAATTTTATTTTCGAGAAACAGGGGAAAACATGTTTTGGGGCGTTCTTCCGGTCTGATGAGATTAAATACACAAGACGCGTGAAAATAATTATGCGTTGATCGATAAAGAGAAGGCTCGTCTTACTTTAATTAACAACAGAGTTTGTATCGAATACAAATGACCTCAAATGCGCGCTTCTTATGGCCAGGAGAAGAAAGTTATCCTCTCACCGATCGTGCTACAAGTAAAACAAGAGTTTATGGCTTCAGTTTTCCCTTCATTTAGCCTCTCTGTGGGATATTCGCCCACATGGATATGCAACCGCGAGCGATTTCAAGTTGTCCTAATCAGTGATGCGATCCGGTGTCACTTGAGACCGGGTTGAGACGAGCGCTTCGGCTCAATTCAGTACCGAACAATTTCGCATTTCGGTATATTCTTACTTGAAAACGCGGACACAGTCTGTTATGTTTCTAACGGACATTGCAAGATGCGGCTGTCGAATTTCGGGTGAATCTACAAACACGTCGGCCCTCATGTTACGTGACTTTTTGTACGTACATGTTGACAAAACTGTTGACGGCTCTCGATTGGAAATAATTAATGGCGAGAAATCGTTTTTTCTTCATAACTTTCTTTAGAAGCAATCTTTTTTCGTGAAACTTTTTGGAAATGAAAGGTCTTGATGTAATCTATCTGAAGATAACAAAAAGTAAAATCTTGCAAAATGGTCAAATTTGGGGTATACTGATACCTTAATTACTGTTTTTTTGTTATCATGCCAAAAACTAAACATTAGCATTGCTTTCCCTTAGCGTTGACACAACGGTTTGTTTTATTCATTTCACAATAATGCTAATAATGTTTTCTTTAACATGTTACAAAGCTTTTCAACACCCTTCAAGACCGCTTTTCCGATTCAGCATCGCTTGAGTTGCAAGCAGTAGGCGTAGAAACAGTTGTTCTTTCCTGTTGGTTGAGTCGCTTTTTTCAGACATAACTTCCCCTTTTATGAGCTGGTCCCAAATGTTAAACCGTTGTCTTCACATCATCGTACATCGGAACAAAGTACATTTATTTCAGTTTATAATACTTTACTTTTTCTTTATTAGACTGATAATAATTTATCTCATAACCGTTACACTCTTTTTTTTTTTAAGAACCTTTTTTATAAGAACGTTGAGGCTGAGATTGACCAAATTTGTAAGAACATGCTAAGAACATAGCCAGGTTGAGACTGAGCTAAGAACATTTTTATTCACTTGTTTCTTGCATCGAGCTCTAAATACAATATTCCAGTATCCTTTCAAAAAATTAACAAAATGTAACATTTCAAATATCTCAGTGAATAAGCAGTTCATATCGGCTCAAAATACTTGAATGCACATTTTTATAGTAACAACATGAGTTTCTATCACATAAAATGTTAATACCATTTTCATGGTCATGTTCGAATCTTTTTTGTGAAATTATATACCATGTAACCTAATTAAGAACATGTGGTAATAACGTTTTCAGGCTGAAATCGCCCCAAAAATAAGAACATTCGGTCTTGGTTCAGCCTCAGCTCGAAAATTAGACGCTCTTATAAAAAAAGAGTGTATTTCATCCTACATCGTTTGCGGGGTTAGTCAACAACGACAACAGCTGTCATATCTACATACTAAAACCGTTTGTTTTCACTAATTAAAATACTACTTTATCCCGTTTATTGATAGAGGGGCTTCATCTCCATCAACGTCAGTCAAATCGTTTATTTGTCCTTCAGTTTCTGGTCATCGGTAATTAAAGCTCTTCGATGGCATTCAACCGCAGCTTATTTATATAAACTATCAGAATTGTTCCTACTTAATATAACTACTTTCATATAAAAGGAATTTGGCGAAATTAATTCGTGAGCGGCCCTTCTATGGCGGTCGGTATTGCAAAGTTCGGACCGCTTAGGGAACAAGTCATGAAAGAAACAAAGGCCTCGGCGTGAGATCAATTTCTTTTAAACAGGAAAATTCATCATACGGTAATTTGTGCAGGTGAATTGCAATTGGGATTATTCTGGCCATGTTTCGTGGCAAATCGTCATGATTTCCAGCCTGCGTAGCCCTGGAGTATACGTAAACATTTTAAAATAGACAACCGATAGCATGTTGCATGCATTTATACTAAACTAAATTTAAACTCTTCTGATAGTGGGCAGTAAAATTAGCATATCTCATAACTGTGATTATTTAAGTGTGGTAATATTTCCATGCCACTGACATATCCATCACGCAAGAACGACAGTACAGGTGTAATACGAGACGACAGACAAAAATAACGAATATATATTTGAAAGTCTAATGCTCCTTCTACCTTTCGCTTTTTGGTTTAGAAACACCGTGCCTTTTGAAAATGTGCACGAGGAAATATTAAATATTAAATAGTTATCAAGCCTTGTTAAAGCGCCTTCAATAACTCCAACTAAACAAAGATGTCTAGTTTTTATATTTAGGATGAGTCGAAACGAACATTCATCTCAATTCTACCTCGTTATTTTCTGGCTTTTGTTCTTCGCTGCTGTACAAGCATCATATAGGGAAGGAGATGTCATGTTGGACAAACTAGCGTCCATAAAGCAGCAGGATGAAGAAACTATTTTACGTTTACTGTGACGTGGTCGTCCTTTCAAACTTCCTTCACGGCAAGTAGCATAAAGGAGGCTGCAAGAAAATTTGCTTACGGTTTGTACTGTACATTCCGAAGACAAGAAGCCTGTTGCTTTTAACAGTGCAGTGTAAGGGAGAAAATGGAGTACTGTACTTGGCATTTATCTCTGCAGAAGCCTCTCGTTGTGTTCAGTAAAAGTATAAAAGGTAACTTCGTAGGATTTTGAGTTCATTTGTATTTTTATGTTACAAAATATATTGCTGTATTTTCAAATTTCAAAAAGTAAAACTGAGGCCCATCCGATGCACTCAACGTGGTTCAAGTCGTTCAAGCTGTAGTCCAATTAACTTAAATCCTTAAATATGTTGAAGCTATATTTGGCTGGAAGTAGCCAGAAGTGTATCCAAGAAAATGATCTGGATAGCTTTTCAAGCTTTGGCTATTAAAAACAAGCACTTTGTTCCAGTGGTGTTGTTGCAAAAATGTTTGCATTTGCTTATTACGAGGTCAGTTAGCAGTTACTAGTATTTTCAGAAGTAATAGTATCTCTATCACTGTTGGTCTAGATCTATGCCTAAATGCAAGTCGATAGGTCCTTCTGAGTGCATGGTTGCATTACTTTGTTATCAAGCACAAAGCTTAATTGATAGACTGACTTTTTGAGTACAAGCTGGCTTGAGTTTAGCAAATAGGCTATGACATGATTACCTTTCAAAGCTTTTAGCTGATTGGACCATTTTGTATATACCTGTGGACCTATGTCATGATGTATGTGCTTGTTTCCTGACAAATTCAACCTTTGAGTTGGGAAGTGTTCAATTTTTCCCCAAAAGAACTCTAAACCCCTTTGGTGACTTTTAAGTCACCAAAATCCACATTATGTTAATCGGTACAATCACAACAAAAAAATATGAGTTTTTGTGTTTTAGCCCATAATTTGAACCTTACCTGGTAGTAGTTTGTATAGCATGATCGTCCAGGTTAGGGTAGTCCTGAAAAGGACTGTTGTTGTTGACTGACATTTTGACAACCTGAGCGGAAATCATCTTCAGAGTCAAGTGAATGAAAGAAATATTTCACCCTTGCATCTGTTCATGACTTTAACCCTTTAAGCCCTAACAGTGATCTACATTTTATTTTCTCCTTACAATCATAATAGAATGTCAAACAGACAGGTGTTGAGAATATATCATCAACAAGGAGAAATTGTCATTATTTGACATCAAATTATCAGAATTAAAACTACAAAAAAGTATGTTAGTAAGGAGAATATATGTGTTGATATTTGGGGCTTTAAGGGTTAAGCTGGTTGGCTTCCAGTAGAAAATCTACATGGTTACCAATTTTTATGGGTGAGGAACGGTTTCGTTCACCGGTATGAAATAATAAAGATTGTTATAAACATAGGTTTTTATCAAAGGGTTGGTGGTCATATTAGGTGGAATATTTGATATTCAAGCAACTTGAGTGTTTCAGGCTGTTTTATTGTTACAGGATGTCCACACCCCTCCCCTTAGAAGGTAAAATTTGGAAATAGTCCTATTATACAGTGTTATGTTTTAGCCCATAATTTTAACAATGCTGCTGGTAGACAAGAGGACTTTCAGATGCAATATTTATTCAGGATTACAGACTGAAGGAGTTGTTTTTAATAATGATGAATGAAATAAAGATTTCTGCCCAAAGGGGGGAGGGGGTACCCACATATATACCATATACAGGGATGTGCCGCCCAAGAGTGTATGGGTTTTCACAACCTACATTCATAAACAGGGTATGGACCGGTATGAGTTATGCTGTCATAGACAGGGTAACATGGGTGCCCTTCAGTTATCAGGAATGATTTCCCCTGACATTTTCTGCAGGCCCAGCTGCCATCCGACCTTGCTTCCAGCAAAAAACAATATCAATGAATGTCAACAACAGATCACTCAGGAATCAAATGCTCAAATACACACAGATCTCATAAATTATTCATAAACAGGGTAGGGGAAGTGCAAACTTTTTGACATAAATAGCACACCCGTGGAGGTGGAGAGGATCACGGGTGCACCGAAACACCCACGGCTGGAGACTGACCCTACACATATTCCAAACTTGGGTTGAGTACCCCCCCCCCCCCCCCCCCCCCCTCCCCGGATTTATGTTCATGATTACATTTACCAACAATAATTCAGACGCCGTACTTCACATGGGCTAAATTGAATTCGATGAATTAAGTTCATGTGAAGTATGGCGTCTGAATCAATTCGGATCGGCTTAGCCATTCTTCCAGCCTGGCTTAGCCAGGAATAACGGCTGTGGTCCAGCTTTGATTCAGACGCTGAACTTCACATGAGCCGAAACAAATGCATGAATTATTATAAATGTATTTTTCGATATAACAGCAATTTTCCCCTATTAATTAAGCTTGGCTGAATTAAGCTTGGCGTCTGAATCAATTCAGCCGGTCTAAATTAATTTGGGTTGGCCTAAATTCAAATTCGATTCGGCTCTTGTGAAGTGCAGTGTCTGAACTGGGCCTTAGCACTTCAGGTAATCTAATATAGTTTCATCATCATCATCATGTCCTTCTCAGGCCCCGCCACGCTCCTCAGTCTTTTACACAGATCCCCGTATATATAGTTTCATATAGTTTAGGTTTGAAAAATTCTGGCAACCATAGTACCTCATCGACTTATGCTTATAATTAAATGACTGTTTTATTATTATCTATAAAACTACAATATCCTTGATGTGTTACTTGACAATGCAAAAGGTTTATTTCATAAAATCATAAATGGTATTAGCTCATCTCGCTTGAAAACTTTCTGTGAAGAAATGATTGAAATTCTAGCGTAATTTTCGTCTGTAGTAGAATGTGTGAAAGCCGAACTAAATTATATATAAGCTTATGATACAGTAGACTGAATAGAAACAATCAATTTATACTTTCTAGTCATTAAAATCGCTGCAGCTGTCGAGTCATTGATATCACAATAGTGATCCATCAATCATTAGCCATCATTGAATATATTAAACTGCTAGCGGGTGCTATATTCATCCCGTTTACCTTTTCTTTTAGTTCTCTTCGGAGTGACTTAGACTATATAGCAGTCCGCAGTGAGTCCGCACTTCACTTTTTTTAGCGGCTGCCTCCGGAAGGTTCTTTCACCTCTTCGGAACGGTTTACACGTCTTTCAGCGAGGGTTTTCTTCATAATTGAAACTTCTGCTGTGCTTTTCTCAATTGCCTTATTCTGTGTCCTAAAATTTTGAATTTCTTTCCGGTAACTTTTGCTAAGGACTAGAATTTTCGAACTCCCACTCAACAAGTTGAGCGCAAAACTTTCCCTTGGGGGAGTGGGGTGCAGACCATGGTCCAAAAGGTACAGATGCCGGTCCGTACACTTCGGGTTTTGGCAGGCAACTCTTCCTTCTTTTTCCTCTCTTCCTGTCCCCCACCCCACTCAGTCACCTTTTTGTCCTCCGTACCAGTCTCTCACTCGTGCCTTTACGTAAGAGTTGCCTGCGGAGGAGGCTAAGGCATAAGCGCGTCTGCAACGAGACCTGAACTGAGTTCAGATACGAATAGCCATATGTATCGAACAGTGCCTTCAGATACCTTTCGAGCAAAAGCCATCGCTGACATCGTAGAGCACTTCAAGTGGAGTTATATCGCCGCCGTGGGACAAGATGATTCGTATGGAAGGAATGGACTGTGGTCACTAGTTAAAGAAGCTGCAACTAGAAACCACTCATTTTGTGTTGCAATGACAGAATTTATACCCCATGAAAGTCAGTTTACGAGCATTAGAAATATTGTTTCAACGCTACATCGACTCAAAAATATCAGAGTTGTCATCTTGTGGTTATTTGGAAGCTATGCAAGGCACTTTTTCGACGAAGTCAACAGACAAAACCTCACTGGGAGAGTCTGGATCCTAAGGGATGAATTCACTTCATATTCAGATTCAGATTATTCCGCACTTGATGGATCCATAATAGTCCAGACTCGTAGTTTCCCTGACGCCGGATTTCAAAAGGCTTTAACTATCAAGGCAATTCATGAGTACTTTCCGGAATGGTGGAGCGAGATAACAACGCTGATAAGTAATTGCTCAGCAAGTATGGAGGACACACCTAAGAAAGGAGTCTGTTTCCAGAATTTTGTTAACCGTGTGCCATCTTCTTACGCTTCGTATATGATTGACGCTGTATATTCGGTGGCACATGCTTTGGATATCTTAGTTCAAGAATCCAGCTTCAGCATGACAGATAACGATCACCATCGAAAACTTAATATGGATATTAATGTCATGAATAGGCTCCTTTCCAAAGTTGATTTCGTTGGACTAACGGGAAACATTAGCTTTAACAACCTTGGTGACAGGGGATCGGCGTTCTATGACATTATCAATTTACAAGTGCAAGAAGCCCCCAATGCGAAGCAATTAATCAAACACGTTCTAGTAGGAAAATGGGAGGAGAATGAGCAACGGAAAAAAACGGTTACAGTTTTTTGAAAACATTCGCTGGAACTCTCCAGCAGGCAGTCCTCCGAAATCTGAATGTTTGGAACAATACTCTCCTGGAACAAGAAAAACAATTACTTCGCCTTGTTGTTGACAGTGTGTCTCGTGTCCTCGTGGTAGAATCAACCAGATCCCTGGTTCGGCAACCTGCAACGAATGCCCCCTAAGGCAACGATCCAATGAGGCTAGAACAAAGTGCGTAGATTTACCTTTGGCAAATTTGAAGTATTCCAGTGCAGGAGGAATAGTTATCCTTGTATTTTGTGCTTTTGCAATCGTTGCTACACTTTTTACATTCGCTGTTATCTGTCGATTCTGGAATACTCCCATTGTCAAGGCTTCCAGCAGGGAATATGGCCTCGTCCTTCTGGTAAGCATTCTCTTGCTCTTAACTCTGGTGGTTATCAATCTCTTTGAACCTACAGATACAATTGGCAATATAATTTATCCATGGCGTTACATAACCTACAGTTTGTGCCTGTCATTTCTGTTGGTCAAAATCTTGCGCATTTCAAGCGCTTTCCAAGTTCCAATAGCGCACTGTTACACGATAAGTTCAGTTACCAACAGAATGCAGGCAGTGATCGTAATAACTATGCACATTCTGTTGCTACTCGTCTTACTGTCGTGGCTATTTCTGGATCCACCTATCAATAAGGAACACATCCTAACTGATAATTATATTTTTATTGAGTGTCATGCGTATAACACGATAGTTGGAAAAAGTTTGTTCCTCCTAACGTGCACTTATATTCTCCTTCAAACATGTTTTTGCGCATTTTGTTCTTTTAAGATTAGGAACATCCCAGAAAACTTTAGTGAGGCCAAACGAATAGCATTTTCGATGTACATATTTTTGTTTTCAGTGCTAGCTTATCACCCGGTAGAGTTTTTAATGGATGGTTGGTATGTGACTGTTGTGGACTGTGTTACAACATTGTTGACTGCTTATGGCTTCCTCTGTTGCATATTCTTCACAAAAATATATATCGTTCTCTTTAGGCCAGAGCTGAACAATTTAAGCAACATCCGTCGTGAAGTAACTCAATTCTCGTTTGAAACAAGTTGTGTGCGTGTGAATCCAGTATTTGACAGTAATATCCAGCATGGCGAAATATAAAGAAAGTTAATTTTACCTAGGCGAACACTTTAAGACTATAAGTATGACATCAACAATTTTGATCTTGTTCGTTACAATTTTAGCCGGTAAAAAATTATAAAATAACTCATAATGAAAGGTAAATCAACATTTACTGGTCGTCTGGTCTGCTTTATACACGCAGGTCTCAAAATTTTAAATCGATTTGTAGTAATTTAATATGTGAATGAATAATAATAATTTATGAATGATCAGTGCGGTCATTTGACTTTTTGAGGCTCGAATTATTCTCATTAAACAAAAGGAAGAGCTTCGATCAAATTTCGATCGATTTGTGAAAATGGAAGTTTCAAATGCATTTTACTCTTTCTCCCTCGATCAATCGCCTGCTTATGGCTTTTTCATGTCATCGATATTAACTGGGTCCTTTCGAGTTATACATGTACTATTCAGAGCTTTTGTCTTAAATAAAATGTATCAAAAGTCACTGTTTTGCTGCATTATTTGTGTTATATAATTAGTCCATGAGATACAATATCGAATAACATTAAAGCCCCCCCAAAACTATTGAACATTCACTTGCTTTGAAAATGCACGTCCTTCTCTGGGAATATGTATAAAAGAGAATCATTTGATTGAAAAGTACATAAAATGCTGTTTTGCGTGAGAACTGTTTACTGGGCAACAAAGAGGCACGCACTATTTTGGGCCACTATGGAGATCAATAGACATCCAATAGACCTTTTCAAGGTTTCTGACGCCATCTTGGCTGGGGGCAAACTCGAGAAAATTTACAGTAAATGTATGGGAAAAGTTTGGAGTTCGATGCCCAATAATTTGAGGAAGATTAACATTCTGTAATTTCTATGAATTTCAAAGTAAAGATACCTAGCAAAATATTTTATCGATCAAATTCGAAGGATACAGCTGTGCTGGGAAGCGAGAAATCGCAATTTTAGTTTTTCATACATATGTATCTAAATCTTCCCGCGAACGGCTGCTCGGTTTTACAGACAAATGTATGGAAAAATGAAAACCTTAATTGCGGCTTTCCTAGCGATATTTGAGATAGCTTCAAGCCAAGGCATTCTCCCCATATCGTATCCACACTCTGGTCTTGATTGTGTTGTGTCGTGTTTTTGGTCGGCTTGTTCTTGGGACGTTTTCAAGGTCCTTACATTTACTGGGCCAAGTATTATTATGGATAGATAGATAGATAGTTTATTAATTAGTGATACTATTGCAGCTTTATGGCTGAATTGTGTAAAACTTTACACAAATACATGTAATAAAAATAATATTAAAATGGCTTGCAATTGACATTAAAAATTTATAATTAGGAAATATATTGATCGATCGTAAAACTAGAAAGGCTCCTTAATTAACTACAATTACTATATATAAAACTGTTCTTAAGTCTGTTCGTCTTGCATATCGGAATATTAAAATTGCGCTTACTTCTAAGGTTGACATCACTCGAATCTCGTTCAGGTAATAAGGCGTGCAGTTTATGGTTCTTATCAGCGGATATTTCATTGAAATGTTTGACCGTTAGGGAATCTCTGCGGTCACAGAGAGGAGCTAGGTTACTAGCTGCTAAGGCTTCAGAATAGCTAATAAAAGGGAAGATTATTCTAAGTGCCCGCTTCGGCAGTTTCTCTAAATCGTCCGATAGGTAACTGGGGAGCCCATTGTGGAACACGGGGCAGGCGTATTCTGTTATGGGGCGGATGCATGTGATGTAAAATGTCAACAGTTCCTTTGTTGCTACGTGTGCCCTCTTCAACTGCCTTAGGAAGTAGAGCCTTGATGAAACTTTCCGTATAATTTCCGAAACATGCACATTCCATTTAAGATTGTGAGAAATGTTCAGACCTAGCAGTTTGACGTTAGGAACAACCTCTATAGGTTTCCCGTTCACGGAAACTGGGGTAAAGCTGGGGTCACACTTGGCGAAAGATATTCGTAGCTCTTTACATTTCGCTTCGTTTAATTGGAACTTGTGCTGGAGCGACTTCGTGATGAGTTCCGTAACAGCGTCCTGGATGTTGCTTTTTTCTTTCTTGTGAACAGGCTCAGCTATTGTAGTATCATCTACATATTTCCATAAGTCGGTGTTTGTGACTCCGGCCTATGTCATCGATCATAAGCACAAAGAGCCATGGCCCTAATTTAGTTCCTTGTGGGACGCCGGCTGGGATCTCTATCCATTCGGATAGGCAGTCACGATCTAGTTTGACTCTCTGCCTTCGGCATTTTAAAAAGTCAATGATCCAGCGCGCGATTCCTTGTGGAAGTTCTAAATTCACTAGTTTCTGTGCCAAGATAGTGTGGTCAGTTAAATCAAAGGCTTTCCTATAATCGAAAAGAACGACTCTAACAGTCGACCCGTTCCCGTCTGTGTGTTTGATCCACTCGTGCATCATGCTGATCAGCGCATGCGTCGTAGATGACTTGGGGACACACCCAAATTGGTTGGCACCGATTTTCTTCAACATTGCCGGCTTAACGTACTCCTCGACCACAAACTCCTCTGCGACCTTGGATAATATTGGCGTGAGTGAGATGGGGCGTAGGTGTTTGTTCACATCTTTTACTGGCTTTTGTTTTGGAATGGGAAACTATATCTGCCTGTTTCCAAGAAGGTGGTAGACAACCCTCGCGGTACGAGCAGTTTAGGATATCCATGACAGGAACCGTTAGTAGGTCTGCATTTTCTTTCAGTAGCCAAGCTGGGATGCCGTCTGGACCCAAGGCCTTGGTGGGGTTCAGCGCTGATAATTTTCTAAAGACAGAAAAAGCAGAAACGACAAGCGGGGAAGATAGAGGAGCATCCTGGTCAACTTGGAAGTCAGCTGGCAGCGGCACGAAGTCCCTCATTGGTGAGATGAAGGCTTCGTTGATGATATTAGCCAAGTTCTGTTTATTGGAGGCCCCGTCTATATGATGGAGGGATTTCGTGAGATCATCCGGATTACGGGAAGCTGATGACATGCCGCTTAATTTCTTCACTTCCCTCCATCACACAGCTGGTTTACACTCTTTCAGATGGCCAACCTTTGCTTCGTAATACTTCCCTCGGCACGTTTTCCGAATATGAATACGTTTGACTGCAATAGACCTTTTCAAGGTTTCTGACGCCATCTTGGTTGGGGGCAAACACGGCAACATTTACAGTAAATGTATATGAGAAAAGTGAGGAATCTAATATCTAATAATTAACGGAAAATTCGAATCCCGAAATATTTATGAATTACAAAATCAAGATACCATGTAAAAGAGTTCGTGTAAATCTATACACGAACAGCCAGTCAATTAGATATTTATTTCATTCCTCCAGAGTCAGCTAACCGGGTGACGACTACCGCTGCCTGAGGAGATATTCTTTCTTCCGAAAACATTGATTTAGTCCGATAAATATCTGCTTTCAGACGAACGGATCGATTCCTCACTGGAGCGACGGTTGACAACGTTTCGACGGGAAATTTGAACACGTGCTGTTTCCCGAGGAGCTTTGGCTATATTTGGCCTGATAAAAAAAAAAAAAAACAATTATGTAAAATAAATCATGAGTAATGTATACACAGTGTCCCCATTTAGTGGTTTATAACTGCTGTTCCAGTCAGACACTCAAATAAAGGTTTTATTATATTATTTATTTATGAGAAAACAGCTAGGTTATTATTCTCACTGCTTAGAAAGCCACGAAACTAGCCCGCGGGCAATGCTAACATGCTCCCAACACCCCAGTGAATATAGCCTAACGACCCTCAAGTCCCCAGTGGCCTCGCTTGTATATAAAAGGGCATTAATTCAAGTCTTCTGCGTCTTTCGCCAAGTTACGCGGTCTTGAAGTCTTATCCAATTTTTAGTCTTCATGTCGCCGAAGCTGCCTTCCCTTCGTATGGCCGCCTCTTACGCTTCTTATCCTTTGGCCTTGGCTGGTTTCCGAGCTCATGGTTAACTTTCTTTACCGACGGCCGCTTTTGTTAGCTTTCAGGTACTGTTTGCATGTATTTCGGTCGCCCTTCTTTGTAGTTTTTATTTGTATATTTATTAGTTTCAGTTTGGTTCGGGTGTACCTACAGCAGTCCGTTCGTTTTATTTAGCTCCCTTTCTCATCGGCTATTTCATTCTGCCCCGCATTCTGCATCCGTTGTCATCTGGGTACATGTCGGCGTTTGGTTTCTTTAGTTATAGTTCATTCGTATTTGTCATCATGCATATTTATCTTTCCTTCGCGCGTCTTGGCTTTTCACACCACAGGCTTACCATCCTCTGTTTGTGTGGTCACAGATATCTACGATATTCAAATGTATTAGTACAATAGAATTGTTATTGTGAACATTTCATCTTCCTAAAATTGGTATTTAGGACTGTCTATATTTAATAAAATAAAGTCCAAATGTCTGGACGTTGTTTAACTTGCTTTGAAGCGGTTTTTACGGTGATTTGATGCGCGCGAGAGCAGTTTTCGGACTTCAAAGTTTTTACTCGCTTTTAGAATACTAATACTCCAACAAGGCATGCAACTTCGAGCAGTTTTGGACCGACAAATTCCGTACCTCCTCTCGAATTTTGCCCTAAAAAAAGCATTTCTTCCATTCGATTTCATAACAGCTCCCGCATCTCGAAAGACTAGTCCTCGGACTACACTCTGGCCAAATTTGAGTACGAAAGGTTCGCGGAATGATCTTGAAAAACCAGCTGGAATATCGAATGAGTTTGAAAATTCTCGATTTTACTATGATCTGTACCTCCGGCTGGGATAATTATGCACATATTTAAAAAAAAAAACGTGTATACGGCGTCGAAATTACTACCTATGCCCTCCCCAGCGCGAGAAACGTGTACCACGACAAACACTTCACTGGGGTACCCAGATGAAATACGGCTACCCTGAGAAAAAGGAAAATAAGCCTATCAAACGGAATAAATCTGTATAATTGCGAATATAAATTGATTTCTCACTCAAATTGATTTTTTCACTGGACCTGAAAATAACACACATGCTCTTTTCCTTCTGCTCTCTATTGTACATTGCTACGGAGGTGATGTTTGTTCCAGATGAGGATGTCCAACAATTAAACATGTAGTAGGAGTTCCTCTTTCTGTTATTAGATTTTAATCCACAGGTGCGTGTAGAGAAAATGCAGGGTACTGGTATAAAGGTGTGTGTATACTGTGAGAGGGGTGTACATAATTTCTGACTGATTAGAAGGGGGTGGGGGGGGGGGGGGGACAATAACTAAATTTACTCCCTTGGGGGGGGGGGTATTACCTAATATTTTCCTACATGGAGCCCATTTTCCAAACCCCACTCCTGATAATTATTGCACAGTATCTTACCATTTGTATATAATTTTCGTTCAGAATTTTCCTACAAATGATACTGGACTTTTCTTACTGAAGGAAACGGAACGGGAATGAGCTGTGTCATTTGATATTCAACCGAATGCCGGGAGGGCCAGGATAAAAAATACATGGACAACAAACTTCGTGTTTCAACAAGAAGCAAATGGAACAGTGATATTTCGATCATTTTGGTAAAAACGAGAAAAGAGGAATACCTCTGAAGGTATTCCTTTTTTCCGTAAAATTTCCACTAGAAATGACCGTTCCATTTGATTTCCCACCGGAACGAGCAGTTTTTCCATACAAATGATAAGCGCTCCAGATCAAAGGATTTAAGAGAGTAGTGGGGTTTTTCGCCGGTTGTTTAAGGCCATTCAGATAACTCAATTCCTTAATATCGACAACTGACTGTAACAGCTTTCCGTACAATGATATCTCGATACAAAGCAAACTCGTTACCAGTCGCTAAGGCACTATGGGAAGTATTTGGTTGGAGCGAGGCTGAACAAATTCCCAAGATCCTATGCGCCCATCACCTTTCAAAGGGATATGCCCCAGGTCTCCGCGAGTTTTACCCGGCTCCGCTTTTATTTGCCTGATTGGTAGGGACTGGGAGCCGGCTTATTTTGGCCCGTGAACAAATTGTATAAAACGTTATTCAAAGTATAAAATTTATTCACAAAAGACAACTGACAAGTATTTTCTCGGTAGTCAAACGCCAGGTGCTTCGAGACTTTATTCAGCACCAAACGTACCTTCATAGTTCAACCAAAGTCAAATGCTTCCGGAGTTGATCTTGTTTAGGATTATACATAAGATTGATCAATTCAGAGTGTTTTTAGGACTAAACATCATTTGATTAAGTCTGCCGTTTATCAGATACACTGACTCATTAGAACTTGCTGTCATCAAAAACGCCATCTCTGTGAAAAAAACTATTGATTTATGTTATGCCAAAAATAGACCTCATTTCGTGCATTTATACTATAGACTCGATTTTGAACATCCTGTCTGTCAGTGCGAGGGCATAGATAGGACTGGCAAACTTCGAACACTTTTCAAACATTTTTTCCGCTTTAATACTTCTGCTGTTGCCGTAGACTAACCACCAGTCTAACATGAATATTAGCTGCAGCGAACGACTGAGTAGTGCAGTATTCATAGTTCTATCATGCACTGTGGTTCTCCTTGTCTGGTTTAGCAGCTGTAATTGGAAATGCAGTTGTGCTGTGGTTGTTCTACAAAAACGCGTCTTTACGAACAATTTCGAACCGATTTTTAGCCTCGTTGTCCGTGGCAGACTTTTTTGTTGGGCTTGTTATAGACCCTACGTGGATAGCCATCAGATGTTTGATTCAACCACAAGAAACTCGTATTTTGTTTTACGTTATAGGAATCGTATGGATTCGCACAACTGCCGCTACAACGTTTAACTTGTGTTGTGTTTCCTTAGACCGGTTTATTGCGGTTCGCTTTCCTTACCGTTATCAGGACATTTTAACCAAGAAAAGATGCTATACACTGATTATTGTGGTGTGGTTAATATCATTGGTTCTCCCCTTCTCGTTATTTCTGGGAGACACTCCGGCAAACATTGATAAACTTTTCTTAGCTTTATCAGCTATATTATTTGCGATTCCAATAACAGTTGTCACTTGTTGTTATTTTTTGGTTTTTAAAGCCGCCAAAAAACAAGCTAGAATGATAGGAAGGGATCAAAAGAATTTTAACAAGACAACGACTACAGTCAGTACAATGCAAAATTATAAAGCTATCCAAACCATCGGGTTTGTTTTGGGTGTTTTTATTGTTTCATGGATGCCCTCTTTGGTTATTTCTGTTGTGCATTATATTACAGCAAATGACCAGTGCGACCATTACAAACTGTTCGTTGTTGTGTGGCCTTGGATTGATGCAATCGCATTTACTTCATCGGCGATCAACCCGTGGATATACTACTTCCGTAATGGCGAGTTTCGTGAACCTTTGCGCCGCAGTTTTCATTGGTTTCCCTCAGTGACTACAGAACATACCCTGGAACCAGTTAGGAACCAGGGACGGAGAATTACCAGTGAGGCAGAGCTCTAAGGACGTTTCAAACGAAACTGTACTAATCGTAACTGAGTTAATTTGAAACGTTGAAACTTGATCGGCTGTGATCTCATTATTTATCTACTTTTCACTTTGGAATTTATTAATAAAATATTCTTAATTATTCATGATCAAGGCATGTCAAACTCTCAGTGACATGTGCTGTATTCTTTATTTCATCTTTCATGTTTCTCTGTCAGAACTCAGCCTGCCTGAGTTATTAACCACGCCATCAGTTGACGAAACCCCAAAATACCTAAACAGATGTCTACGGCTGCTAACACTCGGACTCAGGTTCCTTTCAATTATCTTTTAGTTTACTTCACCTAAAGCGCATCAAGGATCCTTAATCGGGCCCCTTTATCTTGCTGGGACACTCCACGTCATTGCCTATTTCTACTTCCTTGGGGTAGAGGCTCCCTCCCCTCCCGCACCTCCGTCCCCTCTCTCCTTTTCCTCCCCTCTACCCAGGAACTAGATCGGAACCTGAGGATGTAAGATAGCGGTTTTTTTTCGCTGGTTGTTCAAAGAACATGCAGATAACTTAATTCCCTATCGACAACTGACTACAGCGGCTTTCCGTACAATTATATCTCGATACAAAGCAGACTCGTTACCAGTCGCTTCTAAGGCATCATGGGAAGTATTTTCGCATCGCGCTGAACAAATAAATAACCAAGATCATATGCGCCCATCACCTTTCAGAGTGGTGTGCACCAGGTCTCCGAAAGCTTTACTACTCCGCGTTTATTTTCCTCATTAGTAGGGTGACTGGGAATGAGTCTATACTGCTAATTTTGACCCGTGAACAAATTATCAATACAGTATTGAAATTACGACATTTATTTACTAAAGACAACTGACATGTATTTTCTCGGTAGTCAAACGCCAGGTGCTTCAAGACTTTATTCAGCACCAAACGTACCTTCATAGTTCAACCCAAGTCAAATGCTTCCGGAGTTGATCTTGTTTAGGATTAGACATAAGATTTTTGATCAATTCAGAGTGTTTTTAGGACTAAACATCATTTGATTAAGTCTGCCGTTTGTCAGCTACACTGACTCATTAGAACTCGCTGTCATCAAAAACGCCATCTCTGTGCAAACTATTGATTTTATGTTATGCCAAAAATAGACCTCATATCGTGCATTTATACAATAGACTCGATTTTAAACATCCTGTCTGTCAGTGCGAGGGCATAGATAGGACTGGGAAACTTCGAACACTTTTCAAACATTGTTTCCGCTTTAATACTTCTGCTGTTACCGTAGACTATATATAACCACCAGTCTAACATGAATATTAGCTGCAGCGAACGACTGAGTAGTGCAGTATCCATCGTGCTATCACTGTGGTTCGCCTTGTCTGGTTTAGCAGCTGTAATTGGAAATGCAGTTGTGCTGTGGTTGTTCTACAAAAACGCGTCTTTACGAACAATTTCGAACCGATTTTTAGCCTCGTTGTCCGTGGCAGACTTTTTTGTTGGGCTTGTTATAGACCCTACGTGGATAGCCATCAGATGTTTGATTCAACCACAAGAAACTCGTATTTTGTTTTACGTTATAGGAATCGCATGGATTCAAACAACTGCCGCTACAACGTTTAACTTGTGTTGTGTTTCCGTAGACCGGTTTATTGCGGTTCGCTTTCCTTACCGTTATCAGGACATTTTAACCAAGAAAGGATGCTATACACTGATTATTGTGGTGTGGTTAATATCATTGGTTCTCCCCTTCTCGTTATTTCTGGGAGACACTCCGGCAAACATTGATAAACTTTTCTTAGCTTTATCAGCTATATTATTTGCGGTTCCAATAACAGTTGTCACTTGTTGTTATTTTTGGGTTTTTAAAGCCGCCAAAAAACAAGCTAGAATGATAGGAAGGGATCAAAAGAATTTTAACAAGACAACGACTACAGTCAGTACAATGCAAAATTATAAAGCTGTCAAAACCATCGGGTTTGTTTTGTGTGTTTTTATTGTTTCATGGATGCCCTCTTTGGTTATTTCTGTTGTGCATTATATTACAGCAAATGACCAGTGCGACCATTTCAAACTGTTCGTTGTTGTGTGGCCTTGGATTGATGCAATCGCATTTACTTCATCGGCGATCAACCCGTGGATATACTACTTCCGTAATGGCGAGTTTCGTGAACCTTTGCGACGCAGTTTTCATTGGTTTCCCTCAGTGACTACAGAACATACCCCGGAACCAGATAGGAACCAGGGACGGCGAATTACCCGTGAGACAGCGCTCCAAGGACATTTCAAACGAAACTGTACTAATCGTAACTGAGTTAATTTGAAACGTTGAAACTTGATCGGCCTGTGATCTCATTATTTATCTGTTTTTCACTTTGGAATTGATTAATAAAATATTCTTAATTATTCATGATCAAGTCATGTCAAACTCTCAGTGACTTGTGCTGTATTCTTTCTTTCATCTTTCATGTTTCTCTGTCAGAACTCAGCCTGCCTGAGTTATTAACCACGCCATCAGTTGACGAAACCCAATAATACCTAAACAGATGTCTGCGGCTGCTAACACTCGGACTCAGGTTCCTTTCAATTATCTTTTAGTTTACTTCACCTAAAGCTCATCGAGGATCCTTAATCGGGCCCCTTTATCGTGCTGGGACACTCCACGTCATTGCCTATTTTTACTTCCTTGGGGTAGGACCTCCGTCCCTTCTCTCCTCTTCCTCCCCTCTACCCAGGAACCAGATCGGAACCTGAGGATGTAAGATAGCGGTTTTTTTTCGCTGGTTGTTCAAAGAACATGCAGATAACTTAAGGCGGGACTTAACCTAAATGCCATTTTTCCGCGACTTAACATGGGTTAAATGGAAATATCTCGTTCACGTTTCAAGCAATCCAAAAACTATATGCTCATTCCATAAATCTATTATGGGGTGTTTTGTAAATTTGTGGCTGATTTTTGGGTATATTTGGGAGGAAATTGTTTTTCTCAAAGGAGTTGTAAAATTTAGGGAAATGAGAAATATTGAAGATTTGATGTAGTCTTAAAATTTGAATTTGAAGTTAAAAATTAGTAGATTGACATTGACAGACAGTTGATAACCACGCAAGAGCACCCGCGTGGGTATCAACTGCCTGTTGGTGTTCCAAAAAAATACTTTCCTTCTTCTATCCATTCTTTAAACCTCTTAAAATGTCCTTGAAATTTAGGTGAAGTCGGCCCCCTTAATTCCCTATCGACAACTGACTACAGCGGCTTTAATTTCCGTACAATTATCTCTCGATACAAAGCAGACTCGTTAAGGCATCATGGGAAGTATTTGCGCATCGCGCTGAACAAATAAATTCCCAAGATCCTACAGTATTCGCCCATCACCTTTCAGAGTGGTGTGCTCCAGCTCTCCGAAAGCTTTACTATTCCGCGTTTATTTTCCTCATTAGTAGGGACTGGGAATGAGTCTACATTACTGCTAATTTTGACCCGTGAACAAATTATCAATACAGTATTCAAATTACGACATTTATTTACTAAAGACAACTGACAAGTATTTTCTCGGTAGTCAAACGCCAGGTGCTTCAAGACTTTATTCAGCACCAAACGTACCGTGGTAGTTCCACCCAGGTCAAATGCTTTCGGAGTTGATCTTGTTTAGAATTAGACATAACATGTTTGATAAATTCAGAGTGTTTAAGATCCTTGGCTCATTAAAACTGTTATCAAAAAAGCCATCTGTGTGTAAACTATTTATTTATTTTATGCAAAAAGTCTCATTTCGTGCATTCACAGTAAGTAACTCGATGTAAACATATTGTCAGTGTGTGGGCTGTATAGAAAGGACTGGCAAACTTCGAACGCGTTTCAAATTGATTTTCTTAATACTTCCGCTGTTGTTGTAGACTAACCACCGTCTAACATGAATATTAGCTGCTTTGATGAACGACTGAGTAATGCAGCATCCATCATTCTATCACTGTGGTTATCCTTGTCTGGTTTAGCAGCTGTAATTGGAAATGCAGTTGTGCTGTGGTTGTTCTACAAAAACGAGTCTCTACGAACAATTTCGAACCGATTTTTAACCTCGTTGTCCGCAGCAGACATTTTTGTAGGGCTTGTCATAGACCCTTGTTGAATAGCCATCAGATGTCTGATTCAGCCACCACTTACGCATAGTTTGTTCTTCGTTATAGGTATGCTATGGACTCACACAACTGCCGCTACAACGTATAACTTGTGTTGTGTTTCCGTAGACCGGTTTATTGCCATTCGCTTTCCTTTCCGTTATCATGACATTTTAACCAAGAAAAGATGTTATACAGCGATTATTATGGTGTGGTTAATCTCAGTTCTTCTCCCTTTCATATTATTTTGGGGACACACTGGACCTGCAAGCATTGATAATAAACTTTGGTTGACATTACTAGCTATAACATTCGCGGTTCCAATGACAGTTGTCACTTTTTGCTATTTTTGGATTTTTAAAGCCGCCAGAAAACAAGCTAGAAGGATAGGAAGGGATGAACATAACTTCGACAATAAGAATAAAGTCCGTGCTATACGAAATTATAAAGCTATCAAAACCATCGGGTTTGTTTTGGGTGTTTTTATTGTTTCATGGATGCCCAGTTTGATCAATTCTGTTGTGCATTATTTTGCAGTAAATGACCAGTGCGTGAATTCCAAATTTGCATATATTGTGTGGCCCTGGATCGAGGCAATCGCGTTGACATCATCGGCGATCAACCCGTGGATATACTTCTTCCGTAATGGCGAGTTTCGTGAACCTTTGCGACGCAGTTTTCATTGGTTTCCCTCAGTGACTACAGAACATACCCTGGAACCAGTTAGGAACCAGGGACGGAGAATTACCAGTGAGGCAGAGCTCTAAGGACGTTTCAAACGAAACTGTACTAATCGTAACTGAGTTAATTTGAAACGTTGAAACTTGATCGGCTGTGATCTCATTATTTATCTGCTTTTCACTTTGGAATTGATTAATAAAATATTCTTAATTATTCATGATCAAGTCATGTCAAACTCTCAGTGACTTGTGCTGTATTCTTTCTTTCATCTTTCATGTTTCTCTGTCAGAACTCAGCCTGCCTGAGTTATTAACCACGCCATCAGTTGACGAAACCCAAAAATACCTAAACAGATGTCTACGGCTGCTAACACTCGGACTCAGGTTCCTTTCAATTATCTTTTAGTTTACTACACCTAAAGCTCATCGAGGATCCTTAATCGGGCCCCTTTATCTTGCTGGGACACTCCACATCATTGCCTATTTTTACTTCCTTGGGATAGAGGCTCCCTCCCCTCCCGCACCTCCGTCCCCTCTCTCCTTTTCCTCCCCTCTACCCAGGAACCAGATCGGAACCTGAGGATGTAAGATAGCGGGTTTTTTTCGCTGGTTGTTCAAAGAACATGCAGATAACTTAAGGCGGGACTTAACCTAAATGCCATTTTTCCGCGACTTAACATGGGTTAAATGGAAATATCTCGTTCACGTTTCAAGCAATCCAAAAACTATATGCTCATTCCATGAATCTATTATGGGGTGTTTTGTAAATTTGTGGCTGATTTTTGGGTATATTTGGGAGGAAATCGTTTTTCTCAAAGGAGTTGTAAAATTTAGGGAAATGAGAAATATTGAAGATTTGATGTAGTCTTAAAATTTGAATTTGAAGTTAAAAATTAGTAGATTGACATTGACAGACAGTTGATAACCACGCAAGAGCACCCGCGTGGGTATCAACTGTCTGTTGGTGTTCCAAAAATTACTTTCCTTCTTCTATCCCTTCTTTAAACCTCTTAAAATTTCCTTGAAATTTTGGTGGTTTGCCCCCTTAATTCCCTATCGACAACTGACTACAGCGGCTTTCCGTACAATTAATTCTCGATACAAAGCAGACTCGTTACCAGTCGTTTCTAAGGATTCATGGGAAGTATTTGCGCATCGCGCTGAACAAATAAATTCCCAAGATCCTACAGTATTCGCCCATCACCTTTCAGAGTGGTGTGCTCCAGGTCTCCGAAAGCTTTACTATTCTGCGTTTATTTTTCTCATTAGTAGGGACTGGGAATGAGTCTACATGACTGCTAATTTTGACCCGTGAACAAATTATCAATACAGTATTCAAATTACGACATTTATTTACTAAAGACAACTGACAAGTATTTTCTCGGTAGTCAAACGCCAGGTGCTTCAAGACTTTATTCAGCACCAAACGTACCGTGGTAGTTCCACCCAAGTCAAATGCTTTCGGAGTTGATCTCGTTTAGAATTAGACATAACATGTTTGATAAATTCAGAGTGTTTAAAATCCTTGGCTCAATAAAACTGTTATCAAATAAGCCATCTGTGTGTAAACTATTTATTTATTTTATGCAAAAAAGTCTCATTTCGTGCATTCACAGTAAGTAACTCGATGTAAACATATTGTCAGTGTGTGGGCTGTATAGAAAGGACTGGCAAACTTCGAACACGTTTCAAACTGATTTTCTTAATACTTCCGCTGTTGTAGTAGACTAACCACCGTCTAACATGAATATTAGCTGCTTTGATGAACGACTGAGCAGTGCGGCATCCATCATTCTATCACTGTGGTTCATCTTGTCTGGTTTAGCAGCTGTAATTGGAAATGCAGTTGTGTTGTGGTTGTTCTACAAAAACGAGTCTCTACGAACAATTTCGAACCGATTTTTAACCTCGTTGTCCGCAGCAGACATTTTTGTAGGGCTTGTCATAGACCCTTGTTGGATAGCCATCAGATGTCTGATTCAGCCACCACTTACGCATAGTTTGTTCTTCGTTATAGGCATGCTATGGACTCACACAACTGCCGCTACAACGTATAACCTGTGTTGTGTTTCCGTAGACCGGTTTATTGCCATTCGCTTTCCTTTCCGTTATCGGGATATTTTAACCAAGAAAAGATGTTATACAGCGATTATTATGGTGTGGTTAATCTCAGTTATTCTCCCTTTCATGTTATTTTGGGGACACACTGGACCAGCAAGCATTGATAATAAACTTTGGTTGACATTACTAGCTATAACATTCGCGGTTCCAATGACAGTTGTCACTTTTTGCTATTTTTGGATTTTTAAAGCCGCCAGAAAACAAGCTAGAAGGATAGGAAGGGATGAACATAACTTCGACAATAAGAATAAAGTCCGTGCTATACGAAATTATAAAGCTATCAAAACCATCGGGTTTGTTTTGGGTGTTTTTATTGTTTCATGGATGCCCAGTTTGATCAATTCTGTTGTGCATTATTTTGCAGTAAATGACCAGTGCGTGAATTCCAAATTTGCATATATTGTGTGGCCCTGGATCGAGGCAATCGCGTTGACATCATCGGCGATCAACCCGTGGATATACTTCTTCCGTAATGGCGAGTTTCGTGAACCTTTGCGACGCAGTTTTCATTGGTTTCCCTCAGTGACTACAGAACATACCCTGGAACCAGTTAGGAACCAGGGACGGAGAATTACCAGTGAGGCAGAGCTCTAAGGACGTTTCAAACGAAACTGTACTAATCGTAACTGAGTTAATTTGAAACGTTGAAACTTGATCGGCTGTGATCTCATTATTTATCTGCTTTTCACTTTGGAATTGATTAATAAAATATTCTTAATTATTCATGATCAAGTCATGTCAAACTCTCAGTGACTTGTGCTGTATTCTTTCTTTCATCTTTCATGTTTCTCTGTCAGAACTCAGCCTGCCTGAGTTATTAACCACGCCATCAGTTGACGAAACCCAAAAATACCTAAACAGATGTCTACGGCTGCTAACACTCGGACTCAGGTTCCTTTCAATTATCTTTTAGTTTACTACACCTAAAGCTCATCGAGGATCCTTAATCGGGCCCCTTTATCTTGCTGGGACACTCCACATCATTGCCTATTTTTACTTCCTTGGGATAGAGGCTCCCTCCCCTCCCGCACCTCCGTCCCCTCTCTCCTTTTCCTCCCCTCTACCCAGGAACCAGATCGGAACCTGAGGATGTAAGATAGCGGGTTTTTTTCGCTGGTTGTTCAAAGAACATGCAGATAACTTAAGGCGGGACTTAACCTAAATGCCATTTTTCCGCGACTTAACATGGGTTAAATGGAAATATCTCGTTCACGTTTCAAGCAATCCAAAAACTATATGCTCATTCCATGAATCTATTATGGGGTGTTTTGTAAATTTGTGGCTGATTTTTGGGTATATTTGGGAGGAAATCGTTTTTCTCAAAGGAGTTGTAAAATTTAGGGAAATGAGAAATATTGAAGATTTGATGTAGTCTTAAAATTTGAATTTGAAGTTAAAAATTAGTAGATTGACATTGACAGACAGTTGATAACCACGCAAGAGCACCCGCGTGGGTATCAACTGTCTGTTGGTGTTCCAAAAATTACTTTCCTTCTTCTATCCCTTCTTTAAACCTCTTAAAATTTCCTTGAAATTTTGGTGGTTTGCCCCCTTAATTCCCTATCGACAACTGACTACAGCGGCTTTCCGTACAATTAATTCTCGATACAAAGCAGACTCGTTACCAGTCGTTTCTAAGGATTCATGGGAAGTATTTGCGCATCGCGCTGAACAAATAAATTCCCAAGATCCTACAGTATTCGCCCATCACCTTTCAGAGTGGTGTGCTCCAGGTCTCCGAAAGCTTTACTATTCTGCGTTTATTTTTCTCATTAGTAGGGACTGGGAATGAGTCTACATGACTGCTAATTTTGACCCGTGAACAAATTATCAATACAGTATTCAAATTACGACATTTATTTACTAAAGACAACTGACAAGTATTTTCTCGGTAGTCAAACGCCAGGTGCTTCAAGACTTTATTCAGCACCAAACGTACCGTGGTAGTTCCACCCAAGTCAAATGCTTTCGGAGTTGATCTCGTTTAGAATTAGACATAACATGTTTGATAAATTCAGAGTGTTTAAAATCCTTGGCTCAATAAAACTGTTATCAAATAAGCCATCTGTGTGTAAACTATTTATTTATTTTATGCAAAAAAGTCTCATTTCGTGCATTCACAGTAAGTAACTCGATGTAAACATATTGTCAGTGTGTGGGCTGTATAGAAAGGACTGGCAAACTTCGAACACGTTTCAAACTGATTTTCTTAATACTTCCGCTGTTGTAGTAGACTAACCACCGTCTAACATGAATATTAGCTGCTTTGATGAACGACTGAGCAGTGCGGCATCCATCATTCTATCACTGTGGTTCATCTTGTCTGGTTTAGCAGCTGTAATTGGAAATGCAGTTGTGTTGTGGTTGTTCTACAAAAACGAGTCTCTACGAACAATTTCGAACCGATTTTTAACCTCGTTGTCCGCAGCAGACATTTTTGTAGGGCTTGTCATAGACCCTTGTTGGATAGCCATCAGATGTCTGATTCAGCCACCACTTACGCATAGTTTGTTCTTCGTTATAGGCATGCTATGGACTCACACAACTGCCGCTACAACGTATAACCTGTGTTGTGTTTCCGTAGACCGGTTTATTGCCATTCGCTTTCCTTTCCGTTATCGGGATATTTTAACCAAGAAAATATGTTATACAGCGATTATTATGGTGTGGTTAATCTCAGTTATTCTCCCTTTCATGTTATTTTGGGGACACACTGGACCAGCAAGCATTGATAATAAACTTTGGTTGACATTACTAGCTATAACATTCGCGGTTCCAATGACAGTTGTCACTTTTTGCTATTTTTGGATTTTTAAAGCCGCCAGAAAACAAGCTAGAAGGATAGGAAGGGATGAACATAACTTCGACAATAAGAATAAAGTCCGTGCTATACGAAATTATAAAGCTATCAAAACCATCGGGTTTGTTTTGGGTGTTTTTATTGTTTCATGGATGCCCAGTTTGATCAATTCTGTTGTGCATTATTTTGCAGTAAATGACCAGTGCGTGAATTCCAAATTTGCATATATTGTGTGGCCCTGGATCGAGGCAATCGCGTTGACATCATCGGCGATCAACCCGTGGATATACTTCTTCCGTAATGGCGAGTTTCGTGAACCTTTGCGACGCAGTTTTCATTGGTTTCCCTCAGTGACTACAGAACATACCCTGGAACCAGTTAGGAACCAGGGACGGAGAATTACCAGTGAGGCAGAGCTCTAAGGACGTTTCAAACGAAACTGTACTAATCGTAACTGAGTTAATTTGAAACGTTGAAACTTGATCGGCTGTGATCTCATTATTTATCTGCTTTTCACTTTGGAATTGATTAATAAAATATTCTTAATTATTCATGATCAAGTCATGTCAAACTCTCAGTGACTTGTGCTGTATTCTTTCTTTCATCTTTCATGTTTCTCTGTCAGAACTCAGCCTGCCTGAGTTATTAACCACGCCATCAGTTGACGAAACCCAAAAATACCTAAACAGATGTCTACGGCTGCTAACACTCGGACTCAGGTTCCTTTCAATTATCTTTTAGTTTACTACACCTAAAGCTCATCGAGGATCCTTAATCGGGCCCCTTTATCTTGCTGGGACACTCCACATCATTGCCTATTTTTACTTCCTTGGGATAGAGGCTCCCTCCCCTCCCGCACCTCCGTCCCCTCTCTCCTTTTCCTCCCCTCTACCCAGGAACCAGATCGGAACCTGAGGATGTAAGATAGCGGGTTTTTTTCGCTGGTTGTTCAAAGAACATGCAGATAACTTAAGGCGGGACTTAACCTAAATGCCATTTTTCCGCGACTTAACATGGGTTAAATGGAAATATCTCGTTCACGTTTCAAGCAATCCAAAAACTATATGCTCATTCCATGAATCTATTATGGGGTGTTTTGTAAATTTGTGGCTGATTTTTGGGTATATTTGGGAGGAAATCGTTTTTCTCAAAGGAGTTGTAAAATTTAGGAAAATGAGAAATATTGAAGATTTGATGTAGTCTTAAAATTTGAATTTGAAGTTAAAAATTAGTAGATTGACATTGACAGACAGTTGATAACCACGCAAGAGCACCCGCGTGGGTATCAACTGTCTGTTGGTGTTCCAAAAATTACTTTCCTTCTTCTATCCCTTCTTTAAACCTCTTAAAATTTCCTTGAAATTTTGGTGGTTTGCCCCCTTAATTCCCTATCGACAACTGACTACAGCGGCTTTCCGTACAATTAATTCTCGATACAAAGCAGACTCGTTACCAGTCGTTTCTAAGGATTCATGGGAAGTATTTGCGCATCGCGCTGAACAAATAAATTCCCAAGATCCTACAGTATTCGCCCATCACCTTTCAGAGTGGTGTGCTCCAGGTCTCCGAAAGCTTTACTATTCTGCGTTTATTTTTCTCATTAGTAGGGACTGGGAATGAGTCTACATGACTGCTAATTTTGACCCGTGAACAAATTATCAATACAGTATTCAAATTACGACATTTATTTACTAAAGACAACTGACAAGTATTTTCTCGGTAGTCAAACGCCAGGTGCTTCAAGACTTTATTCAGCACCAAACGTACCGTGGTAGTTCCACCCAAGTCAAATGCTTTCGGAGTTGATCTCGTTTAGAATTAGACATAACATGTTTGATAAATTCAGAGTGTTTAAAATCCTTGGCTCAATAAAACTGTTATCAAATAAGCCATCTGTGTGTAAACTATTTATTTATTTTATGCAAAAAAGTCTCATTTCGTGCATTCACAGTAAGTAACTCGATGTAAACATATTGTCAGTGTGTGGGCTGTATAGAAAGGACTGGCAAACTTCGAACACGTTTCAAACTGATTTTCTTAATACTTCCGCTGTTGTAGTAGACTAACCACCGTCTAACATGAATATTAGCTGCTTTGATGAACGACTGAGCAGTGCGGCATCCATCATTCTATCACTGTGGTTCATCTTGTCTGGTTTAGCAGCTGTAATTGGAAATGCAGTTGTGTTGTGGTTGTTCTACAAAAACGAGTCTCTACGAACAATTTCGAACCGATTTTTAACCTCGTTGTCCGCAGCAGACATTTTTGTAGGGCTTGTCATAGACCCTTGTTGGATAGCCATCAGATGTCTGATTCAGCCACCACTTACGCATAGTTTGTTCTTCGTTATAGGCATGCTATGGACTCACACAACTGCCGCTACAACGTATAACCTGTGTTGTGTTTCCGTAGACCGGTTTATTGCCATTCGCTTTCCTTTCCGTTATCGGGATATTTTAACCAAGAAAAGATGTTATACAGCGATTATTATGGTGTGGTTAATCTCAGTTATTCTCCCTTTCATGTTATTTTGGGGACACACTGGACCAGCAAGCATTGATAATAAACTTTGGTTGACATTACTAGCTATAACATTCGCGGTTCCAATGACAGTTGTCACTTTTTGCTATTTTTGGATTTTTAAAGCCGCCAGAAAACAAGCTAGAAGGATAGGAAGGGATCAACATAACTTCGACAAGAAGAATACAGTCCGTGCTATACAAAATTATAAAGCTATCAAAACCATCGGGTTTGTTTTGGGTGTTTTTATTGTTTCATGGATGCCCAGTTTGATCAATTCTGTTGTGCATTATTTTGCAGTAAATGACCAGTGCGTGAATTCCAAATTTGCATATATTGTGTGGCCCTGGATCGAGGCAATCGCTTTGACATCATCGGCGATCAACCCGTGGATATACTTCTTCCGTAATGGCGAGTTTCGTGAAACATTGCGCCGCAGTTTTAATTGTTTTCCCTCAGGGAGTACAGAACATACCCCGGAACCAGATAGGAACCAGGGACGGCGAATTACCAGTGAGACAGAGCTCTAAGGACATCTCAAACGAAGATGTATTAATCATAACATTGATTTGCTCGTTATAACAGACGATTTCCAAACGTTGTAAACGTTAACACGCTATTAATTTATTAATTCACGAGTTGGCCAATATAAGTCTTTGTTCTACTTTTCAGTTCAAGTTGGAATTTGAAAAATCGAGGGTTCGAGAAATCGGGATTGCAAGCACTGTCTATTGATATATTCGTGTATTTGCAAAACGTAAGAGTTGCGTGACATAACACTCGATATAAGACTGCTGACCAGTTACCACAGAAAGTGTCAAATAACTCCTGCCCAGATAACATGACAAAACCTATCCCCATTTTTAACAGGGAAGAGCCAACCTAACTGCATTCAATGAATGTCATTACTGATCAATTACATGCTGAGCTGGCCATGGAAGCCTTTGATTTTCATCATGCTAAGAACTAAACATTACCGTTGCCGGCCTTAGCATTGATACAACGTTTTTTTAAATTCATTTCGCAATGATGTTTTCTTTAGCATGTTACAAAGCTTCTCAAGTCCTCTTTTCTGATCCAGCATCGCATGAGTTGCAAGCAGTAGGCGTATAAACAGTTGTTTGAGTCACTGTTTTTTTGTAATACATTACTTCTCTTCATATTAACACATGAATTTCAATGAAATTTTAAGGGGTTTAAAGAAGGGATAGAAGGGAAAAAATTAAGCTTTTTTGAACACCAACAGACAGTTGATAACCACACAAGTGCTCTTGCGTGGTTATCAACTGTCTGTTGTGTCAATCTACTAATTTTTAACTTCAAATTCTAATTTTAAAACTACATTAAAGGGACACTGTCCTGATTTTAGCATGATTTTGGGAAGCTCAGAAACATATCTAGATCATAGGAAGTTGATAAATAATGGTTTGATTCTGTAGAATAACACTCGACAAATGACAGGAAACCATTAGGACGTGAGGATCACGAACGACAGCGAGGATGGAAATGGATTGCAATATGGATTTTTGAAAAAAAACGTCAGGATGTCAGTTTTTCAAAGTTTCAAATTTGGCTCGGAAATCTTTGAAATTTTGCAAAACATTTTTGTTGCAATATGGAATTTCTTGAAGTTAGAGTTTATTAAGTTCTTATTTCATAGATTTAGGGACTATTTCATGCATTTATAACAGGTTTGATCAGCAAATACGCCGGGACAGTGTACCTTTAAATCTTCAATATCGTTCTCCTTTGAGAAAAACTACTTCCTCCCAAACATTCCCAAAAATCACCCAAACATATACAAAACACCCCATGACATAGATTAATGAGATGAGCCTAGAGTTTTTGGATTACTTGAAACGCGAACGAGATATTTCCATTAAACCCATGTTAAGTAGCGGAAAAATGGCACCCATGTGCCTTAACAGGTCCCAAATGCTAAAACGTTGTCTCCACTTCAACGTAGATCAACACAGTCCATTTATTTCAGTTTATAATAGTTTACTTTTTAGCTCAGGAATGCGCCTGCGCAATGGATCACTAGCTTTCGTGAGTGTGGCGAAAATATGTTAGTTCGTAAACTTTCCTTGGTAATTCAGCTGACCAGTGCATAAGGCCTAGGAATTCACAACACTAAAAAAATATCGCGGGCGCAATATTTGTAGGAATTAGGAAGGTAGTAAAAGGCGGCCTTTTAATAACTCTTACCCAGATAACATGGCAAAGCCTTTCACAGGGAAGAACCAACAACTGCAGGGTGAAACAAGAGCCAGAAAAAACCGGCTGCTCTCGCAGGCTAGCTCATGGGAGCGCTAGCCTCATGTGATTCGTTATTAGACTGCTAAAAAATTATCTCATTCTACATCGTATGCATGCGGCCTTAGTCAACAACGACAACAGCTGTCATATATACATACTAAAACCGTTTGTTTTGACTAAAATTAAAAACAAAACGCTTTATCCCGTTTAAATATTGATAGAAAGGCTTCATCTCCATGATCATCAGTCGAACTTTATTTGTCCTTTGCGACGATTAGTAAATCATCCAACCACCGATTATTGACAATTTATTTGTGAGCGGCACTTTTTCAATATTGAAAATTATCGGCTTTTTTCTGTAGTGGGTGGTGGCGGAAGGAGAGTTAAAAGTCATTGTTTATTCGCTATTTACCATATTGCCTTCTGATTAAACTGATATCATTTATTTTCCAACAATCTCCATCTTTCGAATGCCGAACATTACTCATGCACCACGACGAGAAGCAATATTTGAAGTTCGAATCATGGCGTCCTGTGGCTTTAATTCGAACATGTTTTGAGGAGTAACTACGGTGACCTACGTCATGAGTTGAATCTGCAAATAAGGTAGCTCAAGTTCGTCGTTCGTAACCCGTCTCAATCTTTCCAATCTTAGCCATCCCCTGATTTTATCATACTGCCAGACTCTTCTGTGTTAGATGGAGTGTTCCAATGGCATTGTAAACAACAGTCACTGAAGATTTAAAGGATGACTTCGCGGTCCTTTTAATCTTTTGTCTTTTGCCCAGACGATTCCTCATAACAGCTTGCACTGACGTCAGATGCTGATAACGTTAACGTCTTATCAGCCTTTTAGTTAATCACACACCGAGTGTTTTCAATTGCTTGGCAGTGATCGAATTCTCTAAATTTAGAAACTGAGCAACTTTCCAATCCACTGGGCATGAAGGTATTTCCATAAGAATGTTGCAATGAATCCTGGGCCAAACCGGCCGTTGTTTAGATTCTTAAACTCCTCAGTCTTTCCTATACAAACACGGCACAATGTGTAAACATGTCAAACTCAAAATCAACCGTCCTTTGCTGTTCAAGTGGGTTGGAAGATGTCTCTTCGTGTCCATCCTTCTCGCTCAGGTCTCGTTGCTCAATCAGTATCTGGTGTCATACGAGAACAATTCTTCGTTCCAAGCATTCACGCTCGCCTACGTTCCAGCGATGCTTCTTTGGGCCAAGGGACAGATGAACTATCGACAACGTGAGGTGGCGGCAGGAGTCTGGTTTCTGTACATCGTACCGCTTTGCATTCATTCTGGGTGGATTCTGGGCGCGTTAATGCCCAAAATCGACGTGGACTCTCCTGGGCTTGACCACGGGTTTGTGAAATACCCGTTATCTGCTGCAGTACTTGTGTACATGATGTTAGATGCCGACGAGTTTGAACCTAAACTGCACATTAAATTAAACTGGCCTGTAATCGTCGATATCTTTGACATTGTAAATCTTTTGGATGCCGTGATCGATCCGAGAAAGAATGAAGCTATACCGAACGATATACACTACTGCATTTGTGCGTTTGGCGTCGTCAGCCTTGTTGTTCTAACATTCAGCTTTGCTATACCCATCAGGGAGGCGCTTAAGAACACAGACGAAACTAATAAAACGCAAGTGAAAATGTATACAGTATACATACTTGTGCAAGCGATTGTCGTCAATCTCCCATTCCTCGTGATCCGCTTGGTGCTTCACTACACATATAAATCTGGAGCGTCGGTATTTGCCTTTAAAAATTTATTTGTTATAGTTATAAACTTCATCGAAGTTAACTTTGATTGCTGTGCAAGCAACAAGGAACACGAACAACCGGCAACTTCGAATGGCCAGCTGAATGGTCACACTCCATCTAACACAGAAGAATCTGGCAGCATGATACAATCAAGTCGTATGGATGACGTTTCCAGTATCGCCTCTTCTACAAGAAGGTCGAACAAAGACGAGAGACCAGCTCGACCACAGTCACGAGTTGTACACGATATTACAGAAGATCCTGAAGAAATAATCGTTCTAAGTTAAAATATAATAGTCAGTCCTTTAGTTGTTAATTGTAAGTTTAAAGAGGTCAAACAAACGTAATTAACAGGATTAACAGAAAACAGCTCGATCACCGAGGCATCGAGCAGTCATGAGCAAGTCGAAGCCGAACAAATGATTAATTGCTTATTAAATTAAAATCTAGCGTTAGTAACATCAATAGAATAATGTTAACTCGCAGGAATATATGAACAGATTGAAAGAAAGCGCTGAGTAATGCAAATATGGCTCAAGTCAGTACATGTTATCAAATATGACCTCTTGTTTAAAACTATTTGAGCGGAAAGAAACTTCCATTCTGTTTCACGGTATGAATAAAATATTTCTTCAATGAAGTGAAATAAACCTCGAGGGCTTATGGATTTTCGTGGCTTGTTTTACGCTATCAGCAAATTTGATCAGATTTTAGAATTGTTTAAAATAATCTTCCCACTAAATGGCGCCCTTTCCCAAGAAATCGACGCGCTGAGGCTTTTCAACCTTGAAGTAATTAAAAACACCTTCACTTTACTAAATATGTAAACAACATTTTGTATGTCATTTTGTATACATGTATCCAAGTTTCACGCCGAGTAAATTTTATTGGTTTTCCGGTTTATTTATTAGTCATCAATATTGCTACAATTTGATTTACATCTGCACCTATGTTTACACGTATACAGCTATTTCAATTAACGCCGTCGGATAGAAATCAGTACATGTTAAGCCTGCAAGACAAGACTGAAAGGTAGCATGGGTAAAAATAGAAAACTGCTGCACGCACTGAATACTAATGAAATATCAATAAATCAAATGTATACAAACTACGAAGAACTGGGCTCTGATTCACTCTAATACAAGTACTTGCAATGAACTGTTGTTCAAGCCATATGGATATTTATTTCAATTACACTAGACTAGATAAAACACACACTAGCTTATTAACAGTGAATGGCGCTCTTAAAAAAACGTTGCCACTCGACAAAGTTTTTGATTAATTATTGACAACTTTCTAATGGATTTCGCTTCAACTGCATGGCCAATTAAAATACACGAACTATGAGAGGCGGAGATGTGAAGCTCCACGTTCTGACAATTTACATATCCGCCTACCACACACAGTTCTTATAATTCGATATGCTAGTTTAAAGGGGCAGTATCACGAGAATTGTGTAAACTACGCGGCTTTAACTATGAAGGTACACTCGCCGATGCAAAATGGCTCCTGAACAACAAGAGAAAGATTCATTCACCTGAGGTTGGAATTGGAACAAACCAGAATCATTGATTTTGGCTATTTTCCCAAGCGTAAAGCTTGAAAACGTCGGCCAGACTTTTTCAAGTTTCATTCCACTTCCTTCCTAACCGTTCTTCGTCAAAAATGTTGTTTACAGTTTTTTCCGGCTGTACTATTATTAATAGTAACTTTTAGCCAGACAAGGCCACTGTTAGTAGATTTCCATTGATACAAACATTTCTGCTAGGATGTTAAGTAGTACTAAATCTCGGTGACACTGCTCCTTTAAATGGAAGCCATCAAAATGTTTTCAAAGATATGTCAAACATTAATCAACAACGTTGTCGAGTGGCAACGGTAGGGCGTTCTTCGTGCGCCGCAAGAGGCCTGGCCACGAGTTTGAACTCAATTTAATGATTTGAGTTAATTAATTCCGATTGTAAACAAACACGATTTATTAGTCTGAAGTGTCAGTTATCTCCTTGCCGAGGAGACGGCTTACAATCCAGACTGACGTTTTCTACGCAATTTCTAGATATCGCGTTTTCACTTATGTCATCTAAATGGACCCTAACATTTCGTTTTATTATCTTGGAAAAATCACGGTAGCACGGTTTTAAACAATTTGTCTCAATCACAGCAAATGTTGACTAACCGTAGTTCTGGAAGACTCACTTAAATCGTTCAGTTATTTTTTTTGCGTTTGCGTCCCGAAGTTCAAAAGGGATAGCCTGCATGGCAGGAGTAGAAAGGGGAGGGAGGAGGGGGAGTGAGGAGAGAGCGCGAAGCGCGATCGGCGGGAGGGATTACTATTCCCGCACTCCCTCCCCACGATCGCGCTTCGTGCTCCGACTCCTAGCGCTTTGGCGCACACCGAACTCCCCTCCCTCCCCTTTCTACGCCTGCCACGCAGGCTAAAAAAGGTGACTGGGCCCTTGTTTACACATTGTTCAAATTGCGTCGTATTAAGAAATGAATCCCATCACCAGAGAGATCGCATGGAATTGAAATGAGTAAGTTTACCAAGTTTGGTTATGTTACCTTGCATAGTAACCAGGCTGTGAGTTGTCAAAGGTCGCGCAAATTCCATTCATTCTAATTCAGAGAAGGCTTCCCCCAAATCCATGCAAAGTCTCTGATTTCTCTGATTTCTGAAAGCCTTCTGCATGGTTGCAATTTAACGAGACAACCCCAAACTTGGTAAACTGACTAATTTTAATACGATCTTTCTTTTTCGTCCCGGTATCCATTTGAACTTCGGAACGGGGCAATTGTATGTGCACCAAACCCCTTCGCTGTACATTGTAAACCCGGGTGTTCTTTTGCATGAGTCCTACTGGCAGTTTTACATCATCTTATTGACACCAGGCACTTTCAAGTCCAGTTCCCTAAGCGCTCTCTCGAGTTCCATGTCTATGTCCTTTCCGTCCATCAGGCTACGTTCAACCTCTCTATCCATAAGTGCCTGAGAAAACAAACAGTAATAAAAAAGTATATTAATTGTCTTTATCTATATATTACTGTGGGGGGAAAGGAGGTATAGGGCCTACTTCCCGGACATTTTACTCCTGGTTCCCGCCCCTTCCCTAATGGCTCACGTCTATTTTTTTTTTTTTAATTATTACTTGTATTGCGAAATATGACGCAATGTTTTTTCCTACTTTTCCTAGATCCCGCCAACCTCGTCCCAGGGCCATCCTCCGCTTTCAAGATGGCGGGCGGGCGCAAAGAAGACCCTGCAAACAGCAGGTCACGTGTCTCCAAACATATTGGAGATTTTGATAGTTTCAAATGGCGGCGGGCTCGCGATTGGCTAATTCTGTGGTCACGTGACCTGCTGTTCGCCAGGGTCTTCTTCGCGACGCCATTTTGAACGCTGAGAAGGACTCTGGGGACGAGGATGAGATCCCGCCACTTTAGAATCCCGCTTTCCACCCTCTCTTTTCCCGCCTCCCGTAGAATTCCCCACCCCTCCCCACCCCTTCACCATCGTCCAAAATGTAACGACACGTCTGGGACTTTAAAGGTTTCAGCCTCCGTGCTACACGTGAATATTACTCCGTTCTTGTTTTGAAAAGTGACGCACGATGTTTAGCATGCATGGATTGGCGTAATGCGACGCATAAAAATGATTACAATTACACACGGATGTTCTCCGGCTTTGTAACAACAAACTATTTCAATTCGTGCGCGGATAAACTTAAAATAAAATATAAGCGAATAGGAAACAATTTTCGCCAATACCTTATTCTCACTAATTTTCCCGCGTGCTTAATTTCGCAAAAACGACAGAGTCATATTTCGTGAGAATTTATTTTCCCGATTTCACGGGGAAAAAATGAAAACAATATCACCAAATTTCCATTTCATGATCAACAATAAAAAGAAAAAGTTCAATTGAGAGAGCATCAGTGCTAAATACGTTATCAACGTTGGTTATAGTCACTTCGCACGAACAATGCTCAGTTCAGTACAGTTTTTGTTTTTAAACTTATACACTGAAGGAGCCCTGATAATGGCAATTTTGACGACTGTACCAGAGACAATTTGCATGAATTGCAAGGAAACGATTGTTCAGTGGAAGAATAGATGTGGAGCTGCACAAACTCCATCATCGTTCCCAGAGCTCCTTTTTTTTCTTTGCGCCGGAAACCGAGTAGCCCTTGTCGCAAGGAAAAAAAATTCGAATTTTTTCATTGGCTGATAACAAATGAATGCGCAACACGAATGAATGAATGGATGTCCAGAATGTTCGGATATCCAGTAACGACTGAGACCAGAGCCTCCGTTTCGCCAACCATGTGATCAAAGAAACAGAGGATCTGAGAACGAGAATGCACAAACTCCACATTAAAGTGTCGCGCTACCTCTTTGTTGCGGTAATTTTTCAATCGTGAAAATTAGTATTCACGAAAACCACTGAGAATAACGTATAGTCTGAATAATTTATATTTACCCGAGTTTCTTTGTTCAAAACTTCTCCTCGCATTGTGTCCAGTCCTCTTCTTTTACAACCGTTTCCACCCATCCAGCCACCCATACATCTTTGGGGTTCTCTTTTTTCGTTCGTATCTTTACTTTGTTTATCTTGTTCAAGTCTTCTCTTCTCCTATTTGAAAAATAAAATAAAATTCAGAATGAAGTCCAGGGCATATTTTTGTTCAAAAGGCGTGTTAACTAAAGTTACTTGCGGTTACTAAACCACTTAGCAAAACTAATTATTTAAACGTTTTAAATGTATCTTATGAGTGTCGTCGTTGTTGTTGTTGTTGTTGTTGTTTTTGTTGAAGTAGTGAGTAGTATGGGGCTTATTTGATCAGCCTCTGATCATAACGTAATGATATAAATTCCATTGACTGTATTGTAACTGATTGTTGTTGTAGTTGTTCTTTTTTACGGTAATATTTGCCTTTTTGTTAGATACCATTTATAAAATGTGTGTGTGGCTTTGATGCAGTTGAACCTCGCTATCTCAAACTCGGTTATCTCGAACACTCCGCTATCTCGAACTAAAACCCATTCCCCTTGCCATTGTTTTTCAGTCATTTACTATCAGCTATCTTGAACTCCCCGCGACCTGTTTGAGAGTTCGAGATAGCGTTCAACTGAAAATAAGAAATAAGAAAAATAGAAAATTCAGACAAAAAAATATACAATTGGGGGCTTATACTTACCATCCCATGTACGTATAATAACTAAACCTACATTAAAAAGCCCATGGGGTTATATTCTTGTGACTGTTTAATCCTCCACCGTAGAGGTTTTATTAATCGACTCCCACCACCCCTCGGGGTTTCGTTATTATGGTGCACCTCTAAAGAAACCGCGGACACACGTTGCGAGCGTTAGCCCTTCGTCGGAGCAAACTGAAGGGTCCGACGAAAGGGCTAACGCTCGCAACGTCAGTTTTCCCAAATTCGTTACAATTATGGCAGTTAATTTACATTTATAAACTTAGACTTATAACCAACTAAAATATTATAAAAGATGTGGTTATTGTTCATCGTGGTTCATTAAATATACTGACTAGATGGGCTGACTAGAGGTTGTTCCCTCAGTTGTTCCCTCAGTGGTCTGACTAGGTGTTGCTCCCTCAGTGGGCTGACTAGATGTTGTTCGGCAGTTGTCAGTTGTGTTTCTTGATCGTAGGCATCCATACTTGAATAATTTCGATCCCACCATCCCTGTTGATGTTGTTTGGATGAAGTCTTATATGTATATGTATGGCCTCTTTAACCTTTCTAGTCAGCCCACTGAGGGAACAACCTCTAGTCGGAATAATAATGAGGATCGAAATGCACCAATGGCAACGAGCCAAGGTGCTACACATAGCGACACAAACAATTGCATGACCTAAATCGCCTGATGAAGACTAGCAGTTTAAAGCAGTCGAAACGTCGCGATCGACATCCCATAGTGACTCCATCGTGAGACAAATGATTAAACGTTCATCTACATCTAACTAAAATTTCATACCAAAGTAAGAATGTTTTGAAGAAGATTTCTTTCCATTTCTCTAACTCTTGACGCTGTGGTTTCGTCACGTGATTTGTCCTCTGATGGCAAAAGCCCTGTGCGTTCACGATCATCTCTACTCCAGGGGTATTGACCGTAGAATCCTGGATAGATCTCTCTTCTCCTGGAAATAACTATAAAATAAAATTACGAACATATTAATGAAGAGGTCGTGCATTCTGTTTCATAGTAACCTGCGATCAGGCGTTCTTTTCCTTTTCTTTCTTTTCGCGGAGAAACGCAGATATTCGTGCATTACTACACTATATTTTTTTTTTTATATAAGAATGTCGAAATTTGTAATTCAAGCCGAAACTATTTTTTTTTTTGGCCACTTGAGAATTGAAACTGATTCTACAGTATATATAATTATGGGTTGCCCCAGTAGTGAGTCCCCCTCCCTCTCTGCCAAGATACCCGTGAGTGGACTCCGATATAAAAAACACGTTCTAAAACCCTAGGTCATATTCTAAAACGGCGATTTTCTGGCAATAATAAGCTATTTCAGTTTAAATTTTTGCCAACAGCACCAAAAAGGAATAAAGGCTGGTAAGATTTATCTAAAATATCTTAAATTGTACCAATCCCTCTCTTCATCTGGCAATAATAAACTATTTCAGTTAAATTGTTGCCAACTTCACCAAATAAAAGATAAAGGCTGGTAAGATTTCTCTAAAATATCTTAAATTTTACCATCCCTCTATTTCATCTGGTAAAATTTTATCTCGAAAAGGATAATTTCTGCAAAGGTAATGGCGGCTATTTCCTTTGTGGCAGGCTTTATTCTAAACAATATAAGAAACATGGAAATTTACATGTACCTTTACATCTGTGCAGCATAAAGTACATGGAAATTTCCATGCACCTTTACATCCGTGAAGCATAAAAGTACATGGAAATTTCCATGTACCTTACATCTGTGCAGCATAAAGGTACATCGAAATTTCCATGTCACCTTTACAACTGCGTGCAGCATAAAAGTACATGGAAATTTCCATGTACTTTTATGCTGCACAGTTGTAAAGGTGACATGGAAATTTCCATGTCACCTTTACATATGTGCAGCATAAAAGTACATGGAAATTTACAAGTACTTTTACATTTGTGCTTCAGAAAAGTACTTGAAATTTTATGTGTATACCCGTGTCTATGTCCCATAAAAATACCGATGTAAGAGATCAAGAACACGATTCAATTACATTTTGTATATGTTTCCAAATTTATGAAATATTATGCAATTCGCAAGCAAACTTGTTTTAAAATAAACAACTTTTAATTTCAGTGCGAACAAATACAAATTCTGCAACAAAAGTTGAAGTGTAAGATGAATAATTGAATGTTAAATGATAAGATGCCAATTTTTGAATGATTTCTAAAACAGATTGCTTTTAGTCGACCATCATCATCCCCGCTACCCTGTAGATTTCCTCTCCTTTTGTGTTCTTTCCCTGTTTCCGTCAGTCTTCTCCGAAGCATTCGAGGTTTTTGTGTCATCCCTTTCTGCAATAAAATTGCAAACGTCACATCATGTGCACTAAATAATAAAGTAGTGACAAGAAGACATTTAAGACGAAATCCATTAGAAAATCGAGTAATATTTATGGCCAGTGGACAAAAATCCTGTACTATGACGCCATAAGCTTTTCACGCTTAAACTAGACATTCATGAGCCATACCTTAACGGTATTCACCAAATAATATAACTTCACAATCCTTAAAATTTATTTCCGCCTTGAGTTTCCTCCCGTGAATGGGTTGAGTCATGAGAGGTGGCAACCAGAAACATGGCTGTCACCTCTCATGACTCAACCCATTCACGGGAGGAAACTCAAGGCGGAAATAAATTTTAAGGATTGTGAAGTTATATTATTTGGTGAATACCGTTAAGGTATGGCTCATGAATGTCTAGTTTAAGCGTGAAAGCTTATGGCGTCATAGTACAGGATTTTTGTCCACTGGCCATAAATATTACTCGATTTCTAATGGATTTCGTCTTAATACTAGTTCATTCGTTTTCATTAGGACAGTTTATATATTACTCGATATATTGTATTGGCTCGTCCACGCTATCCTGAGTAAAAGGCATTAAGGGCAGGGTACACAATAGCGAAACTAGCGTAACGACATGGGTATAACGAGATAAAGAAAAGTTGTCGTTCGGTCTCTTATCCTATGTCGTTTACGTTGCGCTAGATCAGAGTACGTAGTAGGGTGCATCGTGACCGACCGCTAAAATCTGTGACAGGTATGTGACAGTTAACAGTCAGTCATTTCTAGTCAAGAACGGCTAGGGCGAGTGTGACTGGAAAGCACGGATTCCGGTTCGAATTTGGCATTCGTTAATTATTTGGGAGGATCGCGCAAAGTCAGCTCTCTAGCGCAAAATGCAACACACCGTAGAAGTTAAAGCCCACGGAACAGAGAAAAATATACATTCCACACACCTAGCGGGGTACACTGCTAGATTTGAATTTTCCTGTACACCTCAACTAATGATAAAATCTCAGTCAGTCAAGTCAGTCAGTCATTAGAAAACGTGGCTCTCTTTGAACTTTGGATGTAAATCCACTAAAGTTCGACCTCATGTCGAGTCGTTAAAGGTCATAATTTCATAAAATATATAAAATATTTACTAGTTGCAACAAAAACAGAACATGTGAAATTCTGCTTCAGGATAAACCCGGGCCTCGTTAAAAAACAGGCCAAAAAACTAATATAACATGATTACGAAGACCCAAGTAATGACTGCGAGTGAAAACTACTGTACAACCGGCAAGGCGATATTGGATATATACGTCTTACTTATAAGGTAGTAGTATGAACTAAGACATCACAAACAATACCTTTAACTTCTCATCATTCGTGTCACTTTTTGCGGCTACGATATTCACCACTCCAAGGGCCGGCCATGGTTGTCTTCATGGACACTTGTAACTCCTAAATGTTGCGTGCCTCCTTGTAGATGTTGCGTGCTTGCATTTGATAAGTGCGGTTGTACTACTTGACAGGCGTTATGTTAGTGCGCTAATTATCCGCCTGCCACTCAACGATATGCATGCAACTGGACCTTTATGCAAGCTGTACCTTCATACACGTTATCTACTGCTGGAGATGTCTATTTTGACTATTTGAGCTTTACGCATCGCGTTTTGAAAAACAATATGTCAAGAAAACCTTTAAAACTAAACTTGTGTGCCAGCAGTGGAAAAGAAAATGTCATAAATGTAAACCGCAAACTCGTGATCCGCAGCCTGAATTGTACACGCGTTACTCAATTATCAGTCTTGTTAGATCTAAACATGTGGCATATGAACGGATGTATTGTAAGAAATACGGGCATGGATCACGCAAAAGGCAGAGCATTCAAAGCGCCATTGTCTAAATTCGGACCTCCTAGATAAGCATATCAGTTATTTTGTACTCTATGGAAAATAAGAGGGGATTGAGTTGGCAGAATTACCAATTCGAGTGATCTCTACGAACTAGTTGATCCGAAAACGGCGAAAACCCAAAGGGAATTGAAAATGAAGTGAACTTTGTGAATCAGGCAGCGGCAGTATCAAGACGTCATGTACGAGCCTGTTAACTAATTCGAGCGAAGCTAAACCCAGCTCGTTGGCATCATCTGGCATCTCGCAAAATTGAAGCTGAACAAGCTTGTTCTAGCTTTTTCTGGTGCAGTTATTGTACAGATTCAGATCGGTTATACAATGAAATGATAGTCGCCGTGGTTCAAGGAGATTCGTTACATCCTGCGGAAACGATTTGGCTCCAGAAGACAAAACGTAGTCTTTGAAAGGATGAAGACCTGCAATGCTGCTTAGTCTCATATACGCAGCCGTTATTTCGCTCTTCGCGTAAGCTTTTGACGAGCTAAATAACGGCTGCGTAGGAAACTACAATAGTATGCTCGCTACTTCCAGAATCTGACGAGGGATCCCAGCCTTCTTTACGTGGTAAGTCACATTCAAAAATATATTTTTTGGTAATTACAATTCAGAAAGCACATTAATTGAATTTTAGCTTGCACACCGTGCATTATATTAATTTACGCTAAAAATGGTCGTTGGGGTCTGTTACGGTGGCAGTGGTCTAAATTGATAACTTGAAAAGGTCTAAAAGAGAAATTTAAAAGTTTTGGAAACCGCCCGAGAGTTCAAACGGAGAAAAATTTACGGACGGGCCCGTAAATCAAATCTGATCAAAAATGGATTTCATGATGAATAACTAAATAATAAATATAAATATAAAAATAAAAAAAATAAAAATAAATAATAATGTAATAATGGATACTCCTTTATATGGCCTTTTTAAATGTTCGGCCAGTACTAGGGTATGATTTTCAGGTTTTTTTTTGTCTTAAACGGGATATCTTTACATGGCCTACGTTAATTTATAGAAAATCTCACGTCATGACCCGTTGTTGACTTCCGTTGACTTCGGCATTGATTCCCGGGCCAATTGATTGATTTTGGTTTAAATGTCTTAGATAGGGTTTTTATGACATGCGAATCCTATTGTCCGCGCTACATGATTTCCTTTTACTATTTGCAGATTGTATTCTCGAAGAAACACCTGAACTGGAACACACTTTGATTTCAAGAACAGCACATTTAGTGTTCGCGTATTTACCTGGGTGATCACCAGATAGCCTGAAACAGAAGGAATTGAAACATAATTGAAACATAAAGATTGCTTACTTGATCACCTCCAATACTGAAATGCATAGAGATGGAATCGAGGAAAGGACTGGACATCAAAGAAGCTTTTAACAGTTCCACGAATATCTTGTTAGTGGATTTCGAATTAGACGAGAAGAACAAGATTCCAAATGAAACGCACAAGTACCTGAACTAAACGTACAAGAAATTACAAGGAAATCATGCGTGCCGAGTGATGAGTATTTCGATTAATAATTTTATTAAGTGGTGTTGTTACATTGTATACTGTGAAAAGACGGAAATGTAGTCATGTTTATCATGTAGCTAAAATTCAAGACTATTTGGTCAAAAGAAAACGTGTTTAACATTGTATGAAGATCAATGTATAGAACGAAGACGATTTTAATCGAGAGGACGTTGCGTGGCTTGTTCAATGTTTTGGAAATCGGAAAATTAAATTTTTGTTATATATAAAATAAACACCTTTCTTTATTAGCATAAACTGAATGTTTCTGCTTCTGTTTATACTTTAAGAAAACACGTTTATTTTGTACATTTGCAACCCTTCCTTGTCTTATATATCGTCCCAATTACAAGTAGCATATCGAGAAATTCCCATGTACCAACTCTTAGATATGACCATAAGGTATTGAAATTTCCATGTACCTTGCCGGGTCATGTTTAAGAGAAGGTACATGGAAATTTCCATGTACCTTTTTATGTATTGCCACAAGGTACATGGAAATTGCCATGTACCTTGGGATCATACCTAAGAGAAGGTACATGGAAATTTTCATGTACCTTGGGTTCATACCTAAGAGTACCTTTTTATGTATTGCCACAAGGTACATGGAAATTGCCATGTACCTTGGGATCATACACAAGAGAAGGTACATGGAAATTTCCATGTACCTCAGTCTCTTATGTATTTCCACATAAGGTACATGATCGGCCTAACTTCTGTAATTTTGGCAGTATTCATCTCAATTACCGATAATTTTACCATTCTTGCCAATCCTTTTCAAACTTGGCAAATTTATTGAGATTTATAGCTTAAATTTCCAAAGAAAGGCATAGCTTATATTGTTTTGACAAATATATAACATTCATTGGTGAATTTTACCATGTTTTTTTCCTCTGTGGCAAAAAACTCAATATTTTTATTAATTCGTGCCACTATATCTCTGCAAATATTTCAACTTTCAATGGTATCTTTACCACAACTGTACTGTCTGGTAACTTTTGGAGGAATTCCCCTTTTTCTTACCTGCTTGCGTATCTCTTGTAGTTGACAATATTAAAGCAGTTTAGGCCATATTGTGCCAAATATTTTGCCAGCCTTTCAAGATAATGGCCAGAGAAGGCATTCCTTGCCAGATTTGTTATTTTTTTTGGAAAAAATAACGCCGAATTGCTCAATTTGTTCCAGAAAATGTGTTTTAGAATATGACCTCGGGTTTTAGAACGTGTTTAAAAGTGACGAGGGTGATCGTCGCGCCTTTTAAAAAGAGGTTAAAATCCCGGTGTCATTTGATACTGCTTAGTGGTTTCAAATCTACAATGGTTACCGTTATCCTGGTACCATTTAGGGTATTAACCCGCCATTGGTACCTTTCAGGGCGAACAGGAATTCGATCTACATCCACAAAACCTTTTACGGTAGATATAGGAGTCGGGGGGGGGGGGGGGGGGGGGGGGGGGGGGGGGGGGGGGTACTTCCTGAAATTTTAGGTCGGGGTTTACGGCCTGCCTCTTGAAATCCTTACCCTATTTCAGACCAAAGTATGTGACACGTGTCTAATACATGACTTTAGCTCACTGGATTGGGTTCCGTTTGTGAAAAAATAAAAATTGACAAGGGCTTCAAATTCCTCGATGATAATAAAATTAATCGAAAAGCCAAACCAAATTCCAGGCCAGAGTGCACAAAACGATAGTTCTTCTCTGGGTAACTCCGCACATTATTCATTATTCAGATTATTTACCTTTTTAGAAAGGAGCCCAGTTCTTCCTGTTTGTCTGTATGTCAACGGGAGCGAAGCACACAACATCACCAAACAGAGGTGCAGTAGAAAAATGATTGAGACGCACTTGTAATACCCCATAGTCCGTTCAGTCTGCAAGACATGTATAATAATATTTCATTTAAAAACTTAGCCTCTGTTGGCATAAATGCGGAGACAACAAAATCAACAACGGGACAACAAACAACAACTGAGTCAACATTTCGTCATTTTAACGTCCTATAACATTTAATGACTTTTTCAAGCTCAATAATGTAAAATGAACTTTTTATGGAGATTAGCTGTGTTCCTTCATGACGAGCCGCAGAAGACTAATCCCATTCAGAGAGTGATCGACGGTTGCTAACGAAAAAAAATCATCGCTCACGGTAATCTGTCAGCAATAAGGGGTCAATTTCAGTCAGCGTGACTGTAATCGTATCCCGTCATGTCTAAAGACTCATGACTTGCTTTCGAAGAATCGAAGAGAGCAGTCTTGTCTTCTGGCGGAGCCACATTTCTACTTCTTTGAACTGTTTAATACGGACAGTTAGATAGAAAAAGTCCTCCGATGCTTTTTTTTAAGGACCTGACTATGCATCGACCGTCGAAAACGGAAAATTGCGGTTTAACTGAAGGTTTTCGGTTTTTTCGCGCCAATAATAAATTTATGGCGCGCTAAATCGGCGGGCTTGACCGCGATCTCGATATGGCATTATTCGCCGGCAAACTTATTTTCTGCAGCATAACGAATAAATGATTGATGTAGTGGAATTCATCCTTCTCACCTCCGCAAGGTAAGTGCGATTTTCATGTTCATATAGCTTACTGCTTGCTACCTATGCCTCGGATATCGATCAATGCATCAAAACTGAAGAATCAGTATAAGTCACCACTAAAGTATGTTGCGTTACTGTGATTTAATAATGTTAGTACTTTAGGCAACACCGAAAGAAAGAAATCCAAACTAAATTCAAACTGAGTAGGCCTGCCAGCAGTCAACGTTCAACGTTTTGAGTACAAAATTACTAAAGAATGATGGTTAAACCATTATGAATATGTAGTTTTATAATTGAAAATAAAATACAGAGTTAGCTCACATGTTCTCTCGGGTGTGTCGCCTGAGAAGAACAAGTAATCGGGTGAGTCGCCTTTGCTTTGTGACCTAACTCTGATCCATTAGAATTTTCATCACGGTGAGTTTTTCAACACGGCGGTTCTTATCTCGGGTGTTTCGCCTGATAAGGACGAGCAATCGGGTGAGTCGCCTTTGCTTCAAATGGCGTGTTTGAAAAACCTCACTGCATCAACGATATTTTTTTCTTTTTTGATCGAACGTTCAGTGTAATCTTTTGTAAGAAATTTAATGTTTGGCCAGAGCAGTGAATGTAGAATGGTGACAGGCCAGAAAACGTTTTGTACACCCGGTGCGTCAATTAAAGTAACGCAACATTACTGTAGTACCGATTACCTCTAGATTGAACTGACTTTTTTTCTTAGAGTCAAGGCGTCCATACATTTTCTTTACGGGCACACATTCCTTTTTTTATCCTTCTTGGATAAGAGCGCGAAAAATATCGCCTGAACACAGTTTGCGTTATGTGATCTAGCCAGTTAGCTGGGTGCCGAAGGCCAGACTAGACATAACGAAATTCTCTATCGAGACGGATGGCTATTATATTACCGGCTATTGCATACTCTAAATCTGGCTCACCCTTGTCAACGACCCGCTCTTATCTGATCGTTAAACAATGGGTTCTCCATGGTTGAGTGAAAACCTGGTGGCTTGTAGAAGCTACCACGTCACCGTTGTTAAGGCACGCGGCTCGTCATGTACGCAATTAAACCACCGAGACTGTTTCTTCTTTTTCTCTTCTTTATTGGTTTTGACTGTGGCTTACAATTCTCAACTCTCTCACTGATGAAAATCTTTCTCACGTTGCTTTTATGGAGATAGTTTGGGAACTGTCAATTATCTGTCAAACTGACGCTCGATCCTAATTTAGGCTTACCTAAAGCGAAAGTACGCTTGCGCAGAGAACTATTAACATATTTTCCTTCGAGCTGGCAAACATTGTAGGAATATTATTTTCTTACGAATTTAATGGTCGTTCCCAAGATATCCATCTAACACAAAACATTTTTATCGATTAAAACTTAAGATTTACAGTAAGTACGTTCACAAATAAAAGTTGTTGTTAAAGATTTTACACAACCATTCGTTACAAGTAAGAAGCTGCATAATGTCAGTTTCGTGGGTCGGGTTTGAAGTACCGCCCGTTTCCATATCATCAACTAGTACGTGTTCCCGAGCTGAAACGGTTTCCACTGAGTCAACATTACTTTGAACATATTTAATAGAGGGAAATGGTTAGTACGAATCCCGGCAAACTTTAAAGGAGCAAACAAAGAGGCCCAAGATTTATGTTGGAAGGTCCATGACCGTGCACATCTTTTGTTTTGCGATGGTTGAATTACGTAATCGCAACGTTTCTATTGGCTAGTTGCTTGGACATAACGTAACTACCTATTGTATTTTGTCAGGTTTTGTCCACGGGCAAGGCCAAAAAAGCGAACAAAAACATATAACAAAGAACTTTGCCGGGCTTCATAACCATTTCCCTCTATTAAGTATGCTTTGAAAGGAGACTTTTCACCATTGTGTGAAGTGTGAACGAGAACCGAAAGTAATTAAGCGACGTTACTTCAACGTCCAAAAAAAGTTGCTTAAATGGATATATTTTCACTGAAAAAATAAAGCGGTAGAATAAGGATAAGTTGCGCTAACTAAAAATACTATTTCCAGGAAGAGCGCCTAGAAAAACTTGACTTTGTTGTTCTGACATTATCTTGACGAGACACCTATAAGGTCCAAGTCAAGATAATGGTAAACACAGTTGTGGAACCTAAAAATATATTTGGCTAGTAATGCGGCTCAGTGAACTACGCGGATAAACTCGAGTTTTACGAAAAATATAAACTCAATCAATCAATAACTTTATTAATGTGTATTATCTTCAAGCTGTCCACAAGTGGGCTACTAATTGGGGACACTAAAGCCTGGTTTCCATATGATCGCAATGATCGCAATGATCGCAGCGATCGTTGCGATCATATGGAAACCAGGCTTTAGTTTACAAATAATCATGATCTTAGCAAGAAACACTAGACTGTTAGTATCACTAAAAACAGCCGAAAGTATAACATAAATAATTTCCAGAAAACAGTAATGAAATGTAATAGTTTCTGAATAGATCTATTATTTAGTGGGGAAGCAAACACGTTATTACATATTTTTCGGAATGGTTAATTTCCTAGAAACATAACATCTGCCGGGCACTAAAATCATACCAGGAGAAAGTACCATTTGATCACTATCAAATTAATATTCTAAAATTTAATAAGAAGCATAAATTGATAAGTTACGGGCAAACCTAGAAGTCTTTTTAAGATGTCCCAAGATTATATTTCATAATATTATATTTCCGACACCAAAAACCCAGTTTCCTTTAATATTTAAATATGGAATAAATAAATGTACGAAACGTTTCATTGCTTGCATTTGTGTTGTTTTGCAATAAGGAATTGCATAATCACAACACGAGATCGTCATCCAAAATCCACAAAGACTATGATCGTACAAATTATAAAACATATTCCACTACTGAAAAATATAATCCATCAAAAATTTTTCTCGCGCGCGATTGGTCTAAACACGTCACGTGACGCAGCCAAAACTGGGGAATATCCGGGTGATATTCCCCAAGTGATATTCCCCAGTTTTGAAAATTTGCGTTTCACGTTCGCAGGTTCAGTTTTCGTCTCAAATAAATTGCTGAATGAAATAAAACTGATTGTTTTGAACAGACCAGAAATATTTTTGAACGCCAACATAATTATTTTGATGTTTAACAGCTTGGCCGACCGAGATCTTCCACGGCAAACAGAGCGGCCTTGTGAAAAAATATTTGAAGGATAATAACTACAATAGCCACCATTATCTGTTCCTCGAAGCTCACAGTTTTCCTCGTGCTTCGCTCTCGGAAAACTGTTCGCTTCTCGGAACAGATAATGTCCGCGGACAAATATCCGAGCATATTTCCTCGCCAAATGGAGGCTATTGTTGCTGCCGCTGTGAGTGAGCCTGAAGCGAACGAACAAGGCAGCAGACCTAATCGGCAAAAAATTACAATATAGGGCCTTGAAACCAAATTTTCTAAGACCGCATGGAATTGTGGTTATGCGCGAATGGAACAAAGTAAGATGCGCAGTTCCACGTTCTCTCTCTTTCTCTACAGCTAGGCTCAGACCGCATGGAATTGTGGTTATGCGCGAATGGAACAAAGTAAGATGCGCAGTTCATGGAATTGTGGTTATGCGAGAATGGAATTACGATTTTTGAGAACCAGTCTAATACATTTAAGTCAAAATCATACCCTGCGTATATATTCCCCGTTTAAGACAAAAAAATCGTAAAATATATAACCCGTTCAAGACCAAAAGAAGACAGAACAAAATAAAAATAATAATTATTGGGGAGTCTCACCCCCGTTGGGAAAGGTTTCAAAAGAAGATCACTGACAGAGAAACCTGGAGGCGGTGAAACGTGAGCGTTCGCGATAATAATCAATAATCGACAACTGAAAGTTCGACGAGGTCGAACACAGGCTGCTCTATTAAACGAAAGCTGCACACTTCGCCAGTGGCTGTTGGAGTTAACGTAGCAGATAATTATTCTTTTGAATTGGAGCCAGTGCAAAAAGGTCGTCCTGGAGTACGAGTCAGTAGCGGAAACAGCGACACTCGTTGTCAAGGTGTTGACGTGAATGCAATTAAGCCACTAATTTAATGCGATCAAAAGATATACTGTCGAGTATTTTTGGATCCAAACAACTCAATGAGTCATTCGATCAAAATATATTCTTTCGTGTTTTTTTCTCTCGGCAACGTAAAAATCGTCAATATAAGATTAAACATCAACGAGAAGGCCTTGCTTGTTGAGAATGTAAGCAACGGCTTTTGTTGTTCGTTAACTCGTTGGGTGCTCCATAAGGAGTTGCAGATGTTTTATGAGGGCTGATTGCTCTTTGTAAAACTCTAAGAAACAGATTTCTAAGGAGTATCATTAAAGTCAGCGTATACCTTCACTTAACTGATAACGACATTTTTGAGACTTAGGTTACACAATTAACATATAGTAATAAACCAGCGTCATGTGTAAACCAGCGTCTAAGACATTTAAGTCAAAATCATACCCTGCGTATATATTCCCGTTTAAGACCAAAAAAATCGTAAAATATATAACCCGTTCAAGACAAAAAGAAGACAGAACAAAATAATAATTATTGGGGAGTCTCACCCACGTGGGAAAGGTTTCAAAAGAAGATCACTGACAGAGAAACCTGGAGGCGGTGAAACGTGAGAGTTCGCGATAATAATCAATAATCGACATCTGAAAGTTCGACGAGGTCGAACACAGGCTGCTCTATTAAACGAAAGCTGCACACTTCGCCAGTGGCTGTTGGAGTTAACGTAGCAGATAATTATTCTTTTGCATTGGTTATGCGAGAATGGAATTACGATTTTTGAGAACCAGTCTAATACATTTAAGTCAAAATCATACCCTGCGTATATATTCCCCGTTTAAGACAAAAAAATCGTAAAATATATAACCCGTTCAAGACCAAAAGAAGACAGAACAAAATAAAAATAATAATTATTGGGGAGTCTCACCCCCGTTGGGAAAGGTTTCAAAAGAAGATCACTGACAGAGAAACCTGGAGGCGGTGAAACGTGAGCGTTCGCGATAATAATCAATAATCGACAACTGAAAGTTCGACGAGGTCGAACACAGGCTGCTCTATTAAACGAAAGCTGCACACTTCGCCAGTGGCTGTTGGAGTTAACGTAGCAGATAATTATTCTTTTGCATTGGTTATGCGAGAATGGAATTACGATTTTTGAGAACCAGTCTAATACATTTAAGTCAAAATCATACCCTGCGTATATATTCCCCGTTTAAGACCAAAAAAATCGTAAAATATATAACCCGTTCAAGACAAAAAGAAGACAGAACAAAATAATAATTATTGGGGAGTCTCACCCCCGTGGGGAAAGGTTTCAAAAGAAAATCACTGACAGAGAAACCTGGAGGCGGTGAAACGTGAGCGTTCGCGATCACTGACAGAGAAACCTGGAGGCGGTGAAACGTGAGAGTTCGTGATAATAATCAATAATCGACATCTGAAAGTTCGACGAGGTCGAACACAGGCTGCTCTATTAAACGAAAGCTGCACACTTCGCCAGTGGCTGTTGGAGTTAACGTAGCAGATAATTATTCTTTTGCATTGGAGCCAGTGGAAAAAGGTCGTCCTGGAGTACGAGTCAGTAGCGGCAACAGCGACACTCGTTGTCAAGGTGTTGACGTGAATGCAATTAAGCCACTAATTTAATGCGATCAAAAGATATACGGTCGAGTATTTTTGGCTCCAAACAACTCAATGAGTCATGCGATCAAAATATATTCTTTCGTGTTTTTTTCTCTTTGCAACGTAAAAATAGTCAATATAAGATTAAACATCAACGAGAAGGACTCGCACAAACCTCTAATTTTCCTACCCTGTTTTATCAGACAGAATTACGATTTTTGAGAACCCGTCTAAGACATTTAACAGGGGCACCCAACGACAAAATTTTCCTGTAGGTGTCGGAACGTCGTTTTACGTTATAACTGTGCTTTTTGTGCAGTTGAATGGCTTATTTTTAAACGCTAAGAAAAATGTATCTGTTCGGATACGTTAATTAGCTGAACTTTCAAACTCCAGAAAATTTTAGGGATTGAAATCTTATTACCCGAATTTATGAGCTGAATTTTCCTTTCCGAAAATCTTAGCCGACCTATTTTTGTACCCCAAACGACATTTTTATCTCTCCGAAAACAAAAGCCATTGATTTTCCTATATTAAGAAAGTTTGAGATGACATTTCCCTAACCGAATATCTGAGGAGATTATAGGCCTTCCGAACAGATATTCCACCGAAACGATCCGTTGGGTGCCCCTGATTTAAGTCAAAAGCATACCCTGCGTATATATTCCCCGTTTAAGACCAAAAAAATCGTAAAATATATAACCCGTTCAAGACAAAAAGAAGACAGAACAAAATAATAATTATTGGGGAGTCTCACCCCCGTGGGGAAAGGTTTCAAAAGAAGATCACTGACAGAGAAACCTGGAGGCGGTGAAACGTGAGCGTTCGCGATAATAATCAATAATCGACAACTGAAAGTTCGACGAGGTCGTACACAGGCTGCTCTATTAAACGACAGCTGCACACTTCGCCAGTTGCTGTTGGAGTTAACGTAGCAGATAATTATTCTTTTGCATTGGAGCCAGTGCAAAAAGGTCGTCCTGGAGTACGAGTCAGTAGCGGCAACAGCAACACTCGTTGTCAAGGTGTTGACGTGAATGCAAGTAAGCCACTAATTTAATGCGATCAAAAGATATACGGTCGAGTATTTTTGGCTCCAAACAACTCAATGAGTCATTCGATCAAAATATATTCTTTCGTGTTTTTTTCTCTCGGCAACGTAAAAATCGTCAATATAAGATTAAACATCAACGAGAAGGCCTTTCTTGTTGAGAATGTAAGCAACGGCTTTTGTTGTTCGTTAACTCGTTGGGTGCTCCATAAGGAGTTGCAGATGTTTTATGAAGAGCTTGTTTACATGGGGATGATTGCTCTTTGTAAAACTCTAAGAAACAGATTTCTAAGCAGTATCATTAAAGTGAGCGTATACCTTCACTTAACTGATAACGACATTTTTGAGACTTAGGTTACACAATTAACATATAGTAATAAACCAGCGTCATGTGCTGTGCACTCAGTGAACTTGAAGAAGCTTCCGAAGTGAATGACTGAGAAGCGTCCGAAGAAGTAATATTGAATCTGCTCGCTGATCTTGCTGTTTGGTAAGTTTTGTTGCGTTCAGTGGTTATAGTTCATCCGAAGAAATAAATTATATTTCCATTCAAACTTCTACTTATGCGCATACTGTTACATTTTTCCTTTCCCCCGGCAGCATTTTCTACCTATCAGGTATACTAGTTTTATATATAGGATGTCAGATTTGATGTCAGGTTTGGAACAACCTTCCAACTGCCATTATAAATTCCAAATCACTTAGCGTATTCAAAAAACTTATCAAAAAATTATATCTACAAACGTAACTATTTCTGTTTTTATTGGTATTATTACTTCTTTATTTTAATTTTATTAGTTGAAATACACAAGAACAATTAATTACTCATCACTCAATTACTCATATGTATGTACAGCCATGCATATTAATATATCATAAACATTGTAACAGGGGCTCTCCCCGTTAAGCCGTTAAGCCCAAAAGGGTTCTGCTCCATGAAAGACATTAATATAGAACACACTATTGTAAGTAATAATTACCGTAAAAGCTCTATTTAGCCCCCCCCCCCCCCCCTCTATTAAGCTCCCCCCCCCCCCCCCCCCCCCGCTCCTTCCGTCAGGCTGATGTAAATGACTTTTCAGCAATATTTTCTGGCGTTTTAGTCACTTTGTATTGAAACATGGTCTATAATTTCGAGAACTATCGTCGGGTATAAATGACGTTTCCTTTGTAAGACGTTTCCTTCGTAAGACGGTCATACATAACCTATTTCTTGTTTTGTTTTAGTTAGTGGTGTAATAGTAAAGTTTGAAAAATTAATGTGAATTTTCTTGAAAATTTATGATTTGAGATAAGCCCCTCCCGCCTCTCTATTAAGCTCCACTCTCTAATAAGTCCCCCCCCCCCCCTTTTTGAGGCCTGAAATTAAATTGAGGGTAAACAATTACCTTATTCTCACTTATTTTCGCGAGTACTGATTTTCGCGGTTTTCGCGATTTAGCAAAAAAACACGAAAACAAAGACGAAATTTTATCAAGATTTTAAGCCTTTGAGCCCTTTTTTCTCTGAAATCCCGAAAATAAAACCTCGCGAAATACGGATCTGTCGATTGCGCGAAAGCAAGTACACGCGAAAATCAGTAGTGAGAATAAGGTAGACATATATAAATACTTGAATTTTAAAATATATTGAATAAAAATCAAGATAAAGGTGTGAATAAATATTTTTGGCTTTCGACACACGTCTCTGAAATGAAATAAAAATTCGTGTCCCGAGAAGGATTTGAAACCCCCGGCTTTTAATCTAGAAAATAATTAGTAATTTATTTATTAGAAAGGTATTGTCAATGGGTGCCAATCAGAGTCGAGCTTGATTGACAGACGCACGCAGATGGCTTCCTCGATTGGTCACGTAAGCGGCAAACACATGCCCCGTTCGCGTTCAATGAATACATATCTTGGACATCAATTTATTGCTTGTAATTCTTGTTTCATCGCTGAATTTATTTTTGTATAAAGGGACATCGAAATGATCGAGTTCTGACGTCATGGAAGCAACATTGTATGTATATTTCCAGCACTCCACGGATTCAATGAAAGATGAGAGGAAACAATACGAAAACAATGGTGGACGTTGATCACGAAGGTAGACTGATTTATTTTCATTCGCTATTATATTTTTCAGTCTACATGCGAGTCAACGTTTATGAGTTATGATTTGCTTGTTGTTGTTCCTTTTTGTATTTGAATATTAACTTTGAATGCCACAAACGACTGACGTTCTTCAAAACCAGACGTCTATATAAAAACAGACCTCTGCACGAATTTTCCGAATGTTCTTATTTAGTCAGAACCAAAAATCCTAATGCGAGCTCATGCAAACTCAAACTGCTTCAAATGAGTCTATTTTAGACGTATTTCTTATTAGAAAACGCTGTTTGTTTCAACATTTTTGCAAAGTATCAATTTCCCGCCAGACCTTGATTGATAGTAAATATGAAATGACTTAACTATTTTTAGTTTATTTTGTTTTTATTTTCAAACATTTATATTTCTTAACTTGTATATGTCGGAGCTATAAATTATATAAAGAGATCTTGACACAAGGACAGCTACACATTATGAGTTTCTGGTTAAATTACTTGCTCTGCGTAGAAACGAAACAATTTTGACAACACTTGCGCGCGCGGAACAATGACGTCATTGTACTCTCATACAATGTATATCGCATTTCAGTCGCGTCGAATGTAATATTCTAGCCGTAGATATATCGCTGGTATTACTTGATTTGACTCCGTTGAAATACACCATGCAATGTTTTCTATTTGCTAATTGTGTGGGTATGGCGCTGATGTAAAAATGAATGCAAGTATTCAGTGACTTGCGCGACTCTGAAATGGGAGAGGGGGGGGGGGGGGGTAGGGGCAAAGGCGCGAAAAAATAAAATGCGTACACACAAAAAAACAAACGCGGGAAAGAGATAATGGTCATATATTTTCCCGTATTTCTATGATATAGCAGAACGAATTTTGTCGTGAGAATCGCTTTTATTGTGCCAGAAATGCAGAACTGTTTTATCCGTTTACGGCTCACTGAACATTTTTTTGTGTAAGCACGCTCAACTTAAAATTCTGAAGTTACGCGACTGGTCTGTTAGCTTCCGTTTGTAACCTGAAATCTGCCTTTCATTTGTAATGTCTGTCGTCACATCTTAGCTTCAAATTCTAATTCTTAGATTCTAATTATTGTCACGGTCACGAGTAGAGCATGGTGGTTGAAGAGCTCATTAAAAAAAGGTTCGTTAAAATTGAACAAAATGTCAAAAAACTTCCACTTGAGATGAGTTATTGAAAAATCATCATTGATTGTGGTCACAATTAAGCCAGATGATTTATCCATATACTTAAAAGTAGTTCCATGACTGTTTCCTACATTGGAGGAATATCTATATTTAATTTTCTCTACTTCGAAATATTTGGCGCAAAAAAAAACACGGTAAAATTCGCTTCAATAGGCCATTTCCGAGTTGCCTTTTGCCTCTGTTCCAGAACGAGTCCTGGTGCACAAACCTTTCATACGGAAATTAGTTTTGCATGTTTTACCTGCACGTGCATTGTTATGCAAATCAAACTCATTTCCATAACAAAGGTTGTTTACCAGGGCTCGTTTTGAAACAGAGGCAAAAGGCAACTCGAAAATGACGTTTTGTTTACATGTAGCTTCCCTTCTGAATTGGTTTATTTGTTGATTTATCCAGTGGAATTCTGCCATAAATCCAAGCGGCCGGATTTACGACTGCCCCTCCTAAACTATATCCTATTTAGTATTGTTTACTAACTGAGTAGGCAATTGTTAAGAGACAATATTTAGGATAAATCTTAGCTTAGTTTTGCGGAGTTTCCTTCCGGCCCCAGGTCAATTCCTAGCCTCGTCTGCATGAGATAAAGAAGTCAGTAAGTACTCCCACTTCTGTGATTGAAAATTTATCCACGAAAGGGGGAAAAAAATATATTGGAAAAACAAAATTCTAAAATTATTGACTAAAGAGTTAATCAAAACGTGTTAAAAAAGACATGGAAATTCGCCAACTGGTAAATCTATATATCCGTTTGAATGTTTTCTATTATATACAGCGTTTTAATAAAGCACGTTCGGTCGGTTACGTGTCATTCCTACCCTCCTACTTCGCAGACCTTCCTTTAGCGCCGGGGAATAACAATACAGGAAGTATGATTTCTCATGTTTCCTTTTTTTTTTTTAATTCAACACAGCCAAAAAAAAAAAGTTGAAAAATCCTACAAAAAAACAATGATCTAATCACAAATAATTCACGTGCAAAAGTACTTTTTGTAGAATTATTTTCCATCGATGCTCAATATTCTAATGAGTAACCAGGCCACTATTTTACAGTGGAACCCCGATTTAACGAAGTGCCAGTGCCTGGGGAAATTGGTTCGTTAAATCGGGGTTTCGTTAAATCGAGAACCCCGATATAACGAATTTGTTGAAAACTGACCTAAAACTTCGTTAAATCGGGGTATAGTTAATAATTAATTTGCCGTAATGTTAACTGATTAAAGACAAAGAAGATAAAGCCGATTAGATGGCCACGACAGTACTATTTTTAGCAACATGTATGACTGTAATGGACTGCTGACAAACTTTCTTAGATAATTAAAATATTTTACTGTAGTCGATTATTCATCTTCTGTGGCGTGATGACATTTATTCGTTATATCGGGGTAGATTTTACATTCGGGCTTCTAGATTGTGTTCGTTATATCGAGGATTTCGTTAAATCGGGGTTCGTTAAATCAGGGTTCTTTTCCATACATTTTATTGTAATTCTGGCCGGGCTGAATCAATTTGTGCGTTAAATCGGGGACTTCGTTAAATCGAGGTTCGTTAAATCGGGGTTTCACTGTAATTGTCGCGAATGGATACCCTTCGAATTATATCCAGGGTTTCGAGCTGACAGTCGAACCCCGCTTTTACGGACACTCGATTTAAATAAATAATTAAGGACCTCGTTATTTTTCGGACAGTGGTTTTGGTCTGCTAAGACGACTCATCGATTTTCTTCTTTCTTGTTAACCATCTCCTACGCGGGACCGCTTCCGCTTTCCTTTGGCTGGGGTTTCCTTGCAGACGTCGTTAATTTTTTGCCAAACAGCGCTTTCATCAAACGAATCGAACAAATAACAAATATCCCACAATGTCCACAAGAGGGTTCTTAAAACCCGCCATCCCGACCGATTGTTTTCATCAATTCCGTCATCCCGATGGTCTTTAAGTTGTCCGTATTAGGGGCGGACCATTAGATATCCCGGGAGGGGGGTAAACAAATTCCAGTGCATGATATTTTTTTCCAGCCTGAGTTGTCTGCAGGATTTTTTTTTTAGGAGAGCAAACTCTGCACAAATTTTTTTTTCACAGATCTTCTTATATATACATATGTTCCAGTTTGCTTGCAGGAATTTTTTTTTTTGATGGTCAGCTGCTTGCAGGATATTTTTTTTAGACAATTTTCCTTTGCAGGAATTTTTTTTTGGTAATTGTCACCCCCCCCCCCCCCCCCCCCCCCCCCCCCCCCCTCCCGGGATATCTAATGGTCCGCCCCTTAGGGGTTTGTAAAAATACAGATCGCCGGTGGCAATGGTTGACCTGGCGAAACTGTATACACAGATAATGCACAGATACAGGATGTTACTGTTTACATACATGATTCTGTTTGTATATCTTTATACGATAGGATTGTTAAACCGTCTACAACAGAGGACGTTTTAAAGAGGGACGCTGTTTTCTTTCCGGCCAGAAGCGATCTAAAACTTTCAGCAAAACCAATAGAGCTAAAAGAATGCACGCAGATGTATTTGCTAGTGACGATGTCGCGATTGTGCTATCTTAAAACAAAATATGATTGCCTTAAAATGTTTTTTATATTAGCTAATCTTTTCCTAACACATGTATTTGGTTATTAAAAAAAAGATTGGTGGTATTTATGACAGAACCAGTGGAAACCGAAAACGAATTAGCTCCACAGAATGTTGTGGATATGTGGTTTGTTGATCGCTATTGTTTGTATATGTTGCTTCAGCGATCAGATTGGTAAACTGTCTATTGTTCTTTTAATGGGACAGCATTATTTTAATAGAGGGACGCTGTTTTCTTTACTTAAGAGTTAGTTTAAAAGGACGTACAACTTATGCACGTTTCGTAATCAAGCATAAATCGTTCGCTCGGTAGTGAGACACGACCCACAGCAGGAAGCTCTCGATATAGCACTTACTTCTTGATGTGATGGATTGGCAAATTATATAATATATATTATCAGTAAAAAAAGAGACATTTCTGAAGTTAAGTTCTCGTGGCAATCAATAACAAAATGGCTTTGGCAGCTAATACGAAATTAGTACAAGAAACATCGAGATAACGAAATGTTCCCAGTCTATGACATTAAGAACAAAACTATACAAGTACGATCATTATTTTTCTACAAAAGGCAGTAATGTAAACCATTTTTCTTTCGTATTTGTGAAGTAAATAGAAGAATGCTTTTTCCAAGCAACAAGCAAACGATCTTCAATCTATGTCTCTTTTCGTAATGTGAAATACTGAACAAATGATTGACTAATAAACTTGAATTGACCGAAGTGGAAGTAGTCCGGTAATAAAATAGTTACCATAAGCTGCCATACAACAAATAGTTCTCACCTGTTAAGAATTAAGTCGACTTTCTCTTGACTCCTGCACACATACCTTTGTCCAATGACTGCTTAGAAACGAATGTTCAACGTCGTTTAGAGGGACGCTTTATATACAAATGTTTAAAGGACCCTATCATTGTTTTGCAAGCTATCAATTTCCGGTCGCTTTTTATTTGAAGGGTGATGTCATTCGATGATAACTGAACGAGTGGAATGTTTGTGATTCCAACCACTTCCTTCTTACGCATTAATACGTTCGATGACTCTCATGTGTTGTCGGTGTGGACCCAGGTTATTTCTGACCACGAAATGATAGTAGTCAGAAAATGATTGTTATCCCTGACGTTTCCTCGTTACACCAATCGTGTGCCGGCTCACCTGTAAAAATATTTCATCACCTTCCCCTCAAGAACGTCTCTACTCGTGACATTGCGGTTTTCTTATCGATACAACCGTTTTGTGATGAAACATATATATGTGCGGGAAACATAACAGAACTGACCTGCTAAAAATATACAAATAGTTCACCCCATGGTGTCTTCCCCGCCTCAGACCGTGTAGATACAGGGTCTATTTTTGGTTTCCTCCAGTCCTACACAAGGACACAAAGACATGATACAGCTGCATATTTGTGTGGAAGCCTTCTATGGTGCTTAGTCGGGTGCGGGTAGCTTAAATTGTTTACATAACATCACGCGAAGGAGTGGCATGTACAAAAGTGAAGAAAGGCCGTCTAAGATAAAACAACAATGAACATTTACCTTGAAACTGATTACACAAATTGATATATAATTAGTCGACTTTGTCAAAAATATTGGCCCGAGTTTGACGGCCAGGGTAGTGCTAGTGAGGTAGATGATCTAGCCGTTTTGATTCCACTGCGTTCTGGAAACAATTGATAAAGTATAATAATCACTTCGTAAACAAAGCCACCGCTCTTGCAATTAATCCCAGTTATTTTACTTTTGAGCATGTTTTTGTTTACGTTTAATACGTGTCTGCCGTCCATATTTTGTACAGCAAAAGACCATGTTGTACCGCTATTCATGATTGAAAGGGTCCACTTTATGGTGTTTGTTGAGTGAAATCACGTTTAATAGAATTGTTATGTAAAATAAGGTTACACAGAAGCATTACGAAAGAACAGACAGTTGAAATTTCGCTTGCGTGTCTTTAATATAAGATCTTGTGCCTTCAGGTGGAAGTGGGTATGGAGCAAAGGTCAAGAGCTGCATACCGCACGTCCGGCTGCAGCAGAAAAAATGGTTCACCACGTGACAATGCAATACACCGGCAAATAAATAACATTTGCTCATTATGTTTGAACCAATAAAGTGAACATATAGAAAAACTACGACGAGCATTCTTGAGGATTTCAACGGCTCATCTCATCATGTACTGATTTATTGAGAAAAAGAGCGAGAGATATATATCTGCGGCTGTCTGGGTACACATTGTCAAAATAACTTTGGCGGGAGCAAGAATGCCAACACGATGCCAAATGAGTCAAGATGGGCAATTTTGTGTTCAAGTTAGTTCTGAAAGCTTCTTAATGGTAACAAGTGCTTAAAGATGGGCGATTAGTAGCAGTGTTAAATTAACTTAACCACCTATGTAAAAAAATGTTTTGTTGTTCTTTATTATTGTACGTATCACTGCACTAAAAACACGTGAAGAGAGTCCTCCAGATGGTTCAAATATAATGCGCAAGCGACAAAGGCACACGACTAAGATATTTAAAATTGTTTGTTTAGGCTCATTATCCGTATAACAGTATTAAGCGCCCTTTTCCTGTACAAAGCATTTCAATAATCCTCCTTGTTACACCAGATGAAGGAAGGGCAATAAAAATAATCCATTTAAATGAGCATCAACCATTGAAAGTATTACGTGAATGACGTCCTCACAGGAAAGCCGGTAAGCCATTCTTCGTAATTGACTAATTGGGGTCTCGAGAAACGCCCAGAACGCCCATTTATACGGTTTACGGGTGATACGTGAAGGTCAATATCACTTTTATAGGTCAATATCACTTTTATCCCCTTTTATTTCATTACTTGTCATAACTTTATGTTATATTGACGGAGACGCAACGCTTTTCACTCAGTTCCTTGGTATTTTCCATCTTTTCTTTTTCTTTTTCATTAACTAAACGTTGTCCTTTAATTTTGGTCATTTTGGCCCCACCAAGAACCTCTTGAAATTCTAAATCCTCAATGGTTGGAAACGGCTCAATTTTCAACTGAACTGTGATTGTTGTCTGTATGACGCGTGAAAGGCTTAGCTGATCCTGAAGGTGTATGCATAAGATAACTATTTCCTGAGAGAACCTGGGCGTTTACCACAGAATGGTAAGAATTGATCACCCATTGAGGAGTTGCATAACTTTACCAGAAAACTAAGCAAAGTGCACGCAACGCAAGTCCACATAATGGGTCCTGTCATCTGCAGGCGGGGATATGAAGGATATTTCTTTATATATCAACGCAGTCCAGTCATGATATTAGCAAGTTACTAGCAAAGTCATCGCAAACTGCAGTAAGGCATACGCTGCATTGCTTGGAGCAAATATATTGAAGCTTCTTGATGAAGCACAGCACAACGTGCTGACATGCAGGCAGGGGAAACTCTTATCTTTCTAACGGAATGAAATTATAAATGTTTAGCTTGTAATCTATCATTATTTTAAGATACGACAAGAGGATTTAGTCCGGCGAAGATCGCTAGCAATTTTAAACATTCTCTTATCTTAATTAAATAACGTCCAGTCATTTTCCAAGCTGGTCATTTGTTATACCTGCTTGGTCATTAATAACCGAATTCATGTTTGAAAAGCTACTTACTACTTGTTATCCCCGTTTGGCGAGCTCTCTGCTTAAGGTGGGGGTCCACATGAATGCCATTTTTCCGCCACTTAACATGGCTTTAATGGAAATATCTCGTTCGCGTTTCAAGCAATCCAAAGACTATATGCTCATCTCATTAATCTATGTTATGGGGTGTTTTGTAAATTTATGGGTGATTTTGGGGTATTTTGGGGAGGAAATAGTTTTTCTCAAAGGAGTTGTAAAATTTAGGGAAATAAGAAATATTGACGATTTAATGTAGTTTTAAAATTTGAATTTGAAGTTAAAAATTAGTAGATTGACAATTGACGACAGTCCATAACCACGCAAGAGAACCCGCGTGGGTATCGACTATCTGTTGGTGTCCCATTTCTTTTTTTCCTTCTATCCCTTCTTTAAACCTCTTTAAATTTCATTGAAATTCACGTGTACCCCCTCTTTTTTAGTCATAGCATGCTTTTAGAGTATCATTTTCAGCAAGAACTAGTTACGCAATTAAAATGTAATCCATGGCGTGTGAAAAGCTGAGCTAATCCTGAATGTGTGAGGCTAGATATAACTATTTCCTGCTGGAAGTGGCGCGTTAACCACAGAATGACAAGAATCGATCGTCCATTGAGGAGATGCAATGCAATTATTAACTCTACCAAACTGAACTAACCAATTCAGTTCCCGGCCATCTACAAAATATTATCAGAGATGTATTGATTTTGCATGAACTTGGAGTCTCTAGGTAGCCTACAAACAAAGCATTCCATTAGGCTGTACGTTGTGTACGGGACAAAATTAATTTTTTGGAAAATCTCAATGATGCAAAAACATGTAGACATCATCCAGGGCGCTCGAGGGGGGGGGGGGGGGGGGGGGGGGGGGAGGGGGGGGGATATCCTCAACTCCAAGCTACGACAATGAAGCTAAACATGTTTCCTTTTAGGTATGCAACATGATATGATGACGTCACATGGCATGGGTTATGATTTTCAAACAGTCGGCATCTTGGATCAGTCGTCTCGGTCTCAGAAACCTACCAAAAATGACTGAGAAGTAATCAAAACCAATAAAATAATCTAAAATGATCTGAAACGGTAAATTTATTGCAACAAAGTTATTTTTCATACGAAACATGGAATTCAAATTCACATTAATTCAAATTTCCCTTTCTTTGAGAATAACTATTTTCCTCCCAAACATACCCAAAAATCACCCAAAAATTTACAAAACACCCCATAACATAGATCGGTGTAATGAGCGAAGAGTTTTTGAATTGCTTGAAACGTGAACTAGATATTTATATTAAACCCATGTTAAGTGGCGGAAAAATGGCATTCAGGTATACCCCCGCCTTATTAATGTCTGGGCGGATTGGCGGACAGATTCCCTCAGGCCCCCCGGTCTGAATAGGGTATAAAGAGGAATACCTTACGCCATATTTGGCAGCCTCATTTTCTGTCATTATACTTATAGTTCATTGGATTAAAAGCGAAATTTAACAAAGGAAAAACAATGCTAAAATGTCTCCAAATGTCCGTCTCCCTAGTCAATGCTCTTTGCTCCTGCTCGCATATTTTTTTACAAGTGCTCGCTTGGTCGGATTTTAGTGAAGGTTTTTGCAAAGTGCTTGTTGCTCGCAAGGCTAACTTTTATCAATTCTCGTGCTCGCAAAGAATAACGCTGTGCTCGCATGCTCGCAACGCAAAGACCATTCGATACCTATCTCAGTGGAGTTTAGGGTACGGAATGCCAATTCCCTTAGTTGTCCCCCCTTTGCATGATCTTAAAATTAATATTATTTCATTTGGAGCGAATAATTTAATTGAGCTGGGTTCATGTCGGTGGTTCATGAATCCAGTACACCAGCTAGCTATAGATATATGCGAATAATTTTGAGTAAACGTCGGACGCCGATAAACGCCCCGGGTCCATAAGGTCGAGTTCAAATAAACGACGCCCCTCGAATAAACGGCAATGCCCAGTTCCCTCTATGAAATGCAACTGAAGTGCATAGTGGTAGTTGTATTCAGCATTACAAATTAAAAATGGCGGAGAATGCATCCAGGTCGATTCTAGAGGCATTATCAGAGTGGAAGGTCTGATACAAGGAATTTGCAGAATGACTTTCATTCTCGCCATTTTTGTTTTTACTATCTCTGGCTCGCCGTCGAAACAAAACTGAGATCTAAAGCTCCCCGGTCAACCTCGATCCCAGGCAAAAATAAAAGCTCTGAAATCGAGGTTGCTCTCCGGTATCTCTTCCGGTACATGCTCGAATTTATGAACAAATTATGACGTGGGGTTTCTCGCTGAGTTTTCTATATGTTACTTTGCTCATGTTTCAATCCTCAGGGATGTTGACTTTCACAACCAAATTTTCAGAGAACTAACATTATAATAACACATCTATTATATTAGCGGCTCTGTGAGACGTCCATATAAACTTGACGAGGATACTCGTCGGAAATTATAACAAAATAAAATACCAGAATCATTTTTAGGGGGTGGGGGAGGGGTTGTGTCGTACTTTGAAAACACCCTAAATATCCTAAGATGTACCATAATAATTATGCTGTAAGATTTGAAATGGAACACCCTAATCGAGACCAAAACGCGATTTCAACCACTAAAAGGTACGAAGAGCATCTCCAGTACCATATAGAAAGTCTCCCCTTTCCTAGTTAGGGGATTAATCTGTATTAGTTTCCAGAAGACCGATCCCTTCTTTATAAGAAATGTAATGACGTGTACGTTAAAAATCAATTTACAAAATACACGCAAAGCATACAGTTCATTTAAATATTCCTTTTATTTTTCCCTTTCTCGTATAAATAAAACAAAATAATTCCAATTATTACTTTGTAAAAACTATACAAGTTAAATAAAATTCGATCTGATCAAAGTCTTCTTTTTTTAATTAATGATTATGGCTGCAGATCGTTTTATTTTAATCGCAGGTGGAAAAAGAAAGCTTTCTAATACTTGAAATTGAATGTCTAAAAATGCTTTGTCGGTTATTCATTTGGTTATTTGTACATATTTTCAGAATAAGTCTCTTCTTTTATAAGGGTGTTTCTGCTACCCTAGAAAAACGCGTCAAAGCTGTTACAGCTTGTCGGTGAAATGTCCCGGAAACGCTGATTAGAAAGCTTAGTTGCCTATTGGGATAACATTCCGTCACTTTGAGAAATGTAACTTCATTTATCTAAAAAACGTATGCAAGTTTACAAGCTATTTTTCTAAGTTACACTTTTTTAGCTAAAATGGCGAAAAGGCTTTAATTTACAGTGACCTTACAACTTATAAGGAAGCTACCAACAATGGTTGGCTTGTGTCTAATTATCCAGACACTGATTGCATGGTCACGCGAAAAACTCACTGGAAAAGTCCAGTAAAGACAAACGTTGTGATCACTGAGATTAGTTTCCTCGACGTTTGTGTTGCCCCTTTCTAGCTAAACCGTGCTTACGACGACGAAGCGAAGAAGCTTGTGTTAGACAAAATGGCCATCCAGGATGACACCGCTGCGGCTCTCTTCGTACTCTCGTGTTGCCTTTTAACCCCTCCTCGTCGCTCTCTCTTGTACTCGGTTCAGGTGTAAGAGGTTCCTTTCCATTAAGACTGGGTACACCTGATGGGCTGGTTAACTCAGAACCGGAAGGAGTTGGTTTTCTTTCACTGGCACGAAGTAGCAGCATCGCTAAAACCCGGTCTGTAGTCAGTTCTTCTGTTTGGCTTTCTTTACTTCCGGTCACGCCTGCTGAAAGGGTCGCCAAATTCGGTGTTTCCTGAAACAAATAAAAAAATAGCTTTTTAATACGACGACAAACTTTCTTGACTCTAACTCTACTTCATACATGGGCACCCAACGGGTCGTTTCGGTGGAATATCTGTTCGGAAGGCCTATAATCGCCTCAGATATTCGGTTATTGAAATGTCATCTCAAACTTTCTAAATATGGAAAAATTAAATGCCTTTTGTTTTCGGAGAGATAGAAATGTCGTTTTGGGTACAAAAACAGGTCAGCTAGGATTTTCGGAAAGGCAAAAGCAGCTCATAAATTCGGGTGATGAGATTTTAATCCCTAAAACTTTCTGAAGTTTGAAAGTTCAGCTAACGTATCCGAAAAGATACATTTTTCTTAGCGTTTAAAAATAAGCCATTAAACTGCACAAAACGCACAATTACAACGTAAAAACGACGTTCCGACACCTACAGTAAAATTTTGTCGTTGGGTGCCCCTGTTCATAACAGCCGGGTGAATGCTTCCTCCAGTCTCATATTGTATTTTGCATCACATGCTTATTCATTTGGTTTGACTGTGTTTTTAAAATAGCATTGATATATAACAATAATATCGCTGTCAATTCAAGTTTCTTGTTTTATTTTGACCTTTTAAAGTGTAAGCACTTTTGCTATATATAGACCTTATTCATAAATGGCGGTGGATTAATTATTATTTTATATTCATGCTAATCAGCCTCCCTAGCCTCATTTTAGAGTACACATTCTTTTTAATTTTGCACATACTAACGAGGCTAGGGCGGCTGATTAGCATGAATATAAAAGAATAATTAATCGGCCGCCATTTATGAATAAGGTCTATACTAGCAAATGTTTTAAACTTGTGGTTTTACCGGTTTCTAGCCGGAATGAATTACAGCACCAATTAGTCTGTTTTGTCTTGGTCGTTTGGTTTTAGCATCGTTTAATGTTCTGTTCAATATGTTGCAATAAATCGTTTTTCGTGTCTCTTCTTCCCACTGAAAAATACATCTTTAGCTCCACGTCCTGGATGTGTCGTACGCTATTTTTCTTTCTGCGTCTATTATTTACGTATCCCGGTTTCCAAAGAGTTGGATTTGTAAACTAGTAACTAAGGAATATTTCGAATCTCGCGGTTCGGTAATCGGTAATCATAAAATGAACGAGAGTTCACTATTTAAGATCCCAAAATCCCAACCCAAAATTTGATCCCCGGTGTGGATGGGATGCTAGTAGTCTTTTGCCAGCAGAAATGACAGAAGTGAGATGGATAGACGTAAAAAGATTCAGCTAGGTTCCTTACCTCCATAACGTTTATTATTCTTTGCATTCGAGCAATTCGTCGTTGGAATCTTGGTCTTGCATTCGCTAACATCACCAGAGCCATCAACAAGAAGCATGTCGTAATAAAGGAGGTCTTCATTCTGAAATCGTTTGCACACTGTACTGTTCCAAATCTGTAAGGAAGAAAAGATTGTCAAGCATTGCATGTTATCATGATACCAGCACTGGTATTACCTTAATTGTGTGATAGATACGTCAGTGTATGTTATGAGATTGAAGCTATGGGTCGTGTCAGCCTGAGTCGCTGCGCGCTTTTGGGAATTTGGATATTGCAAACTGGTCTTTAATAAGTCAAATTTAGCCTAAACCTAAACTTTTAAAGTTCGTCGTTCGTAATCCCTTTCTATCTTCCCTAATCTTAAACAATCTAGTTCCGTTTTAGTTTATTATTACCTCTTTGACGTTTTTTTCCATCCTATAAAATTGTTATTTTCAGCCTTCCTCCGATTGTAGATTGAAGAAAAATTAAAACTATTTCGTAACATAGCTCTTTTAAAATGTAGACAATTATAAAATAAATATTTGAACATCAAAACGGAGTGCGGGTGTTCAAAACGAAATTGTACGGCTAGCCAAACTTGGTTTTGATTTTCACATTGAATTCACAGAAAACGGAAAAGGAAAAAAAAAAAAGAAAAGAGGAGGCTATTTTTATTCTGTCCGTCTGCTGTGTCCAATTATTTTCTAATTACGAAACTCGGCGACGCCTACGATGGCTCGGTCACGTCAGCCGAATGGAGATTGGAAGAATCCCCAAATACGTGCTATAAGGAGAGCTGTTCAACGCTCCCAGACCTGTTGGGAGACCAGCTCTGCGCTACAGAGATGTCTTCAGAGCGACCTGAAGGCTAGCGACATCAACCCTACAACCTGGGAAGCCATGGCGGCAGATCTCAGCAACTGGAGACAACATTCAGGACTGGTGCACAGACGAGTGACCAGCTGAAGAGGAATGAGCAGTGGGAAGAGAGGAGAGAGCGACGACACGAGACTGAGGAAAACAGGAGCTCCTGCTTTCACCTGCAGTAACTGCAACAATGCCTGTCGTTTCTAAGATTGGGCTGTATAGCCACAGCAGACACTGCAGCTTCACAACTGACTAATCATCGATCGACGTAGCACTTTTTTCCGTATACAACAACAACGAAACTTTAGCAAGTTAGACCACAGGGCAGAATTTTATTGTTCAAAGAAAAAACACAAATATTTTCCACATCGCCTGCATATATCGATTGTGTTATGAACTAATTGTTTTTCCTTGTTGGTTACCGAAAATATCTGTTGAGTTAAATTTGTTTTCTGGAGTAGAATACAGCTCGTAGAGTGCAGAGCCGATTTTCATTGTTTGGTTATAGAAAAAGTAACAACCGCAAAATCACTAGTATGCAGTTCGCATGCGTGCAGCATAGTATTTTCAAAGCTGACAGGAAACTGACATAAAGCAATGAAAAACTCAGTTATTCAAAGAATGTGAACGTGATTTATTTTAAGTCCAAACAATTTATTTATTTAAAAAAAAATCCCAAACATTTTTTCCGAGTTGTTTCAATAGCCTTGATTCGATGTTATTCACGACGGCGATTGCATCAGTTGAAAAACATGGAATTTGCAAGAGGTCCATTATCTTATAATTACGAAGTGTTATTTATGTTTCATTTGAGGTTATTCGGGAATTCAAGATAATGCGGTTGAAAAAACAACATATATTTCCTTGCTCGCATGGACCACTCGAGAATAGTTAATTGAAACAAACCACGGTATTTGCCTTCGGCTCCGCACAATAGAAGTATTGTACTCCACCTCTCTCGATCATTTGGTCACACATGATCAATGTTGCGTAGGTGGTTGAAAACTATGTCAAAACATGCGAGAGATTGGGAAAACTGTGTTGCTTTTAAACTCCAAATTACTATTATAAAATAATTTTAAGATTTGCCATTGCATCATACCAATTTAACCAAATTCGTTGAACGTGAAGGATTTTTCGTTAAAGTAATGCGATCCCGTATTCCGATGAGAAAACGGGATTTCGAAAGAAAGATATGTTTCCGACTAATTGAGTTTCAGCTTGAATCTTTCCTTCCATGTTGAAGCAATGTATTTGACTGATTTGAAGCAGAAATTCCGGCAAAACTGATATACATAACTAGCCAAAAAGAACGTCAACGAATGCTTAGCCAAAATTGCTTAAGTACCTCTTATCTAAACGTAGATGGAAACTGTTCGTTATGTATCATTCAGCGCATACCGCAGGGCGGTAACGCTGAGGACAAGGTCGATTATAAAATTAATTTATATTAAAATCTTACGAATCTCTAGTTCCATTCAGTTTCACCTTTCGGTGTCAGAACTTTCCTCAGCTGAATTCATGTGTAAATGCTTAAACTCCCAATCTAGTTTGATTCGCGTTGCTTCAACATTTTACTCACTGCAGAATCGCACTTCGTAAAAAAGTAACAAACAGGATGTAGCCAATATCGAGCTAACTGGTTCACCACCGTTCAACTGGACAGTGATATATGACAAGTTATTTTATGCTTGTATTAAAAAACTTACCTTTATTAAAGTAGTGTAGATATACTTTTCTCACCGCTAACGAGGAACCGAAATACTTGCTGTTTTCTCGTTGCACTTGCTGTTTCTCAGGCTTGTTAGCGTCGACTGTGAACGTTGACCACTGAACTAACTTTGCACGCCAACGTCCCGCCTTTTATTGCCGCCACGCGCCACGTCATGGATGCACGCATTGTGCAATCAATCATGTGACGTCATGGAGATTAAGCAGATGAACCGATTCTTGTATGTTAACGCAGTGCAGTGGTATATCCTGAAAAGTTTCGTTATCACTTTATATCAAACGTACTTGACATTGCGATTTATTAACTGTGAGGTCTTAAAAAAACACTTGAAATACCGACGGCATACCGACGGCGATTACGATTAGCCGATAATGATTGATATCTTATCACTTAGTATAGGATTTCCGGTCGGACACAATTAGCACATACAATTGTATGTATTATACGAAGCTCGTGTTGTTTGACCACGAGGAACACATTCTTGCTCCTCTATCCTTGGTTAAATTTAGCTCTCGTTGCATTTTCCTACTTTCCTAATAAGGGAAAATATTCGAGATAACAACCAGACACTTCAGAACTGTGGCTGCATTTTTTTTATGAACAATTCACCAATTCACCAGCGTCTAGGAAGTTTGACCAAGTTTATGACCTCTTAATTCCGAGTTAAATTAGCTCTTGGAGGTAGGACAAACTTTCTGTTGATCGTAGCTATTATATGTTAATTGTTTGGATTTTTTCACTCTTCCCATTAATTATCTTATTTCCGAAAATGCTATTCATTTGACCGCAAAATGCAAACAAATAATTCCTTAAATTGTTAAAAAATTCTACCCCGTCATTTATTTCTGAGAAACAGGTGATCAAAACTTGAGAAAAAGTCGAATCACGCTAATCATTATTTTATACAGGCAAAAAAAAATACTCAGATTTATCTTCGTCTGCTGGCGAAGTCTTTATTTACCAATAACTGTTCGACTAATCCTTTAATTCACTAACAAAACATCCACACCGCAGACACAATTTTGGGGGTACGGACTCAGCCTAGGTAGAGAAGGATTTGGACGGGAAATATGTATATTATTGACTTCTCTAACGCAATATCCGCCTACGGTTTACATTCGTGTGAGGGCTCTCGGAAATAACAAACAGTGCGTACTGTTAGTACGTGATGTTGAAACTTAAAGATGAACAAAACCAAAAGCCCACGTGTTCATTTAGTATTCGTCCGTGCATAGTAAATAGCTGATAACACAACAACATTCCATGTCGATGACATTATGAGCTGTTCACTGTGTATCGACTGGAGCTATTTGAGGCAATCGAGTTCACGATCTCCTGTCGGCTTAATCACTCGTCAATCTGTGGCCAAACAAAAAGACCTTTCATTCTAAACTGTTTAAAGTAAATTGCCACTTAAATCTATAAAGGGAAAGTTTTAAGTTAGTTGGCGCTGAACCATGCGAACTTTTGAATTCACTTACAGTTCGTTTATATTAGGACGAATTCACCACGTTTTTCTTATTTTGTTTTCTATTTCTCTGGGAGGGGGGAGTTTGGGATTTTTGGATTTTTGGATGCGATAATCCTTGCCAGGCTTATCCCATTCCAGATCAAATTGCGAAGAAAGGCTACTAGTCATTGTTGGCATTTAAATATTTTGAAAGAAAAACAGTTTGTTCCAGACCCAAGCAGGGAATTTCTATATCCTGTTCAGACTATTACGCGTTCGCGAACCATACCCTCAACAGCGGCCTGAAAGAACACAGCCAACGCTCACATTTAGACTACAAACGTAACAACAGCTAACACAGAACTTCTCCGAGTCCGTACATGCCTTCCAAGGATGTTTTGACCCGATAATCGCCTGATTAGTGGTTAAGCTTGCTAATCCCATCCACAAAATTCTTCTAGCTAATCATGTACGTTATTTGCCTGAATTGCCTCACATCTGAACTATCCTGTTGCTTTAATTTTTTTTTTTTTCTGTTTGGTATTTTGTATATTTTTGCCTTAGTGTACGTACAGTAGAACCCCGCTAACTCGAACTCGGCTAACTCGAATTCCTCGCTATCTCGAAAACCCATTGCACTTGCCTTTTTTTTTTTTTCAGTCATTTACTATCGGCTAACTCGAACCCCCGCTATCTCGAACTATTTTTTTGTTAGCGTGGTTCTGCTGTACTACCATATATTGTGAGGCTTGTATGAAATTAAATATTTTACATCGTAAATACTATCCATCATAGACAAAGAGGGCGAGTACTATAAAGGATGATTTTTTTCACTGATGAATAGAAAAGCCCGAAACGTTTGGATTTTATGTTAAACTTTTGGCACTTTTAGTTCACTATTTGTTCATATTGTTTACATTTTCATGTATCTATAAATTATAAATAATGTCAAACGGTGCTATACGAATTACGACACAACTCGTGGGACCTGTTCATCAGATCCCTAAGAAAGAATGTCTCATACAAACGCTCTTCAATATTGCTGCATATTACGATCCGGCATTCTTACATTGTCTTTGATAATTTTTTAATCTGCGTACAGGACTTGCCATGAAAGCACTTTTAGTCTCTATTTATATGGTACATGTATTTTGTTTTAATATTTTTTATAAGAAGGGTTAATTAGCACTATAATACACAGAGTACCGAGAAGCATGTTTAAAATAAGGCATGGTGTTAAAATTATAATAGCAAACTGGGAAGAAAGAGCATAGTTTTGAGCATAGGTCGGGAGCACCCAACGGCAAAATTTTCCTGTAGGCCGGAACGGCTTTTTTACTTTTCATTGTGCTTCATGCAGAAAAGTTTATGGATTGAAATCGTATTACCCGAATTTACGAGCTACTTTTGCCTTTCCGAAAATCCTAGCTGACCTTTTTTTGTACCCAAAACGATCTCTCCGAAAACAAAAGGCATTAATTTCCCCATATTAAGAAAGTTCGAGATGACATGTCCCAAAAGAAAACTCCACATTTCCATCACATTTTAATCCGAATATCGGAGGCGATTATAGGCTATTATGTCAGTTTTTGAGGCCTTCGAATTTATACACTCCGCAGACTACCTGTTACTTTGTAATGTTCTAAGAAAGGAGAAACTTCACCGATCTCTGAAAATCAATATTATAGTATAATACGTTCCATCTGATCAATTGCTGACTTTACATTAATCTAAGTCGCGTTACTAAGATTGAGGATTTCAGGTTGACTTCATCTTGGGTGCATGAAGAAAAACATAAAGGGAGAAAAGGAAACATCTTAAGGCCCGATTAAACGGTCTCAACATCTGTCTTTCTGAACATTGCGACGAGGCTGTTTGACACCCATCTTCTCAACATTATATTTATTTTGTTCTCGAAATGTTGAAGCCGTTTGACACGGCATGGTCTCAACATCTCTCAACATGGTTACACAAATATTGAGAGAATGTTGAGACCGTTTGATCCGGCCTTTATCCAATGTCTTTATCGCAACAGACCAAACTAGCTTTTTATTCGCGCCACAAGCGCTTGCACGACGGTAACGGCAACGAGAACTTCACTGAACAAATCTTAACAATTAGCTCTGCACGAGCGTTATACATGTTGATACATTTATTCGCCTTCCCCTGCAAAACAACCACGTGAAATCACCAAATTGCCTTTACAGCTGAAGATAGTTAGATATAGACAAACCGAATGAAACTAGCGATTTGCGAGATTCTCAAGTAACATATACATATTTAATCGACGTTGTCTGACTGGCTTCGGCGTTTCCGTCGTGGTTCCTTAAACTACCTAACGTCTCAGGAAAACGAGCGATACTCGTCTAAAAACGACCATGGCAGCGACGCTGACAAGACGGACATGTCTAGACATTAAGAACACCTGACATTTTACTGTATATCATTTGAGTGGTTAGCTAATCCGGTTTTTAGAGATTTTTAGGATGCTTTGATTTTGACAGGATTTATTGTCACTTGAATAATATTTATTATTTTTACCCTTTTCGATCTGTCGCCATCTTCCGGTGGTTAAGACAAAAAGTGAATAAGTAGCAAAGGACCGCGAACGAAAATGCTGCTTGTATACGTAGGATCTGTAAAAGATCAAATCAGCCAGAAATAGAAATTCAAATAAAGTGAGCAAGGCTGATACTACGTAGAACACTTAAAGCGACAACGACATGATAGACAAGACAAACACGGCGAACATTACAGCGTTTGCAAAAAAAAAAACATGTATATACTTCCTTTCCCAAAATGCAACATACTGCTAGTGAGAGATCTAAGTTTACGTCAAAGATGTATTCAATGATAAGTGTAAGAAACGTTGGCTTTCGTTTTATCAATATTGCAGACTTGACTACAAGAATTGGTGAGACTTGTATTTGAAAGACATTGGGACAATTTCCATGAGACTCTTAAAATGTATATTATATTTGCCATTCTTTAGTCTTTTCATTAAGACTAAAATACATAAAATAATTGTGCAGTTTTGTCAAGACTCTTGAAATTCACTACCTACAATCGAGACATACAATTTTGCCAAGACTCTTAAAATTTATATATTCCATTATTTAGGCCCTGCAAGATATGAAACAATTTTGTCGAGACTTAAAAATTCATTATCTACAATTCTTTAGTACTTTTATTAAGATTCCAAGACATGAATCTACCATTCGTGTCCACTTAAGTGAACTCCTAAGAAAATTTAGATTGATAAACACCATTTTAAAACCATAAATTAAGACCTTTACCGTGCCACTCTTAAATAAAATTCCACTTCTACTATTCTTAAACCCTTGAAATTAAACTGAAAGAAATGAGACAATTTTGGCGAGGATCTTAAATTTATACCATTCTTCAGCCATAACCCATTTTATAAAGACTCCGAGACTTATGAAGCAACTTTGGTGACACTCAATTCACTGTTCCCGCCCTTTAAACTTCGACTCGGGACTCGAAGCCACTCTTATACAATCCATACATTGTAGCTTCACCATTCTTTATTCCATATCTATACCATTCGAAATTCCACAAATTGAGACAATTTTGGTTAGCATTTTACAACAAGCGAGGTATTTCTTCCTTAGTACAGCGACTTATGAACTATTGTTAATTCGCTTTATCGGTCGGAAATACAAACTACCCGAATTATTTTAGTTTTGTGACCTTGGCTTAGCCCCTTTATGTCCAAGTTGACCGGATGCCAACATATTTATTATGCAACTCTCTGTGTATGGTTTCAGCTGACAATATTAAAAAAGTTTTGAGACACTTGCACGTAGTCGTAGTACAAAACGAACTTGCATTGCTCTGTGCTATGTAACAACATACTAGTAGGGAATAGCAATGAATGGCAGGCCTGCACAACTTCTAACAATATAAATATTTGTACCATGCTACAGCCTCTTTATATTTTCGCTCTGACGAAAATGTAATTTAAGGATTTTCCTTTTGTAAAGGAAATTGGTGGTGGCTCTTTGAACATTTGCCTTAGGGATGGCTATTTCTTTGTCAAGTGCCATTTTTTCCCATTAAAACATGTTTGAGGTTGGGCACTGGTTGATATTGTGTCACAAAGGCGATATTTGTTTTCAAACATGTTTTAATGGAAAAATGGTACTTGATACAGAGCCAGTCATTTATAAGGCAAATTTTCAAAGAGCCACCACTCATTTCCTTAAAAAAGGAAAATCCTTAAATGATATGCTCGTCAGAGCGAAAATATATAGAGGCTATAACATGGTACAATTTTATCCTTTAATATAAGTTGTGCAGGCCTGTCACTTCTTGCTACTCCCTACGGTTTTAGATAACGCTCGGAAAGTTACGTAATCGGCATTTTGGTACCATCAATGGTGCCTAAAATAAATTTTCGTGGCCACCTTGTTGGGGAACAATGTGAAAATAGGGGATTATACCCAAAGCCATGCACATATCTGAATAATTTGATAATTTGTATTTCCGGCTGCTTTAACTGAAGTGGTTGACTGACTAAGACGGAAGTTTTCCAAGTTATAAATAAGTTTGCATTGTAAAATGTGGTACCGTGGGAACATTTTTTGTTGTTGTTTTTTTTTTTTTGCTGAATATATGCTCAAGTTGCTAGTAAAGTTACAAATGAAGGCAAATTTTACAGATACGGCAATATTGAGATATCATTATACTTTTTTTTTTTTTTTTTTTTTTTTTTTTAAGAACGTCTAATTTTCGAGCTGAGGCTGAACCAAGCCCGAATGTTCTTATTGTTTGGGCGATTTCAGACTGAAAACGTTCTTAACATGTTCTTAGGTTACATGTTACATGGTATATAATTTCACAAAAATATTCGGACGTGACCATGAAGGATACTGGAATATTGTATTTAGAGCTCGATGCAAGAAACACGTGAATACAAATGTTCTCAGCTAAGGCTCAACCTGGCTATGTTCTTAGCATGTTCTTAAAAGTTTGGTCAATCTCAGCCTCAACGTTCTTATAAAAAAAGGTTCTCATAAAAAAAAGAGTGTACTCGAAATCTGCTTTAGGTAAATTAATATAAATATAGTTGGACTAGCCTAACGTACGCGTCTTTAGAATCTCCATGCATAGTTGCACGTTTCTCAAGTGACCCAAGGATAGACTCTGAACCACGAACTCGGTGCCAGCTAACTCAGACAATAGCCTTACTTTATGAACAGATTCATCATGCAATATATCGATAGTTATAAACAAAAAGTACGACAACATTTCGACAACACGCGATCACAAGGGCCACGAAGATCAAGAAGTCGCACGTAATGTTGTGGTGCTACCCTATGCCAAAGGCATTTCTGAAAAAAATCGCAAAAGCTTTTGCGATTTTTTTCAGAAATGCCTTTGGCATAGGGTAGTACCACAACATTACGTGTGACGTCTTGATCTTCATGGGCCTTGTGATCGCGTGTTGTCGAAATGTTGTCGTACTTTTTTTTGTTGTGTTGAGCCAACACAACACCAAGGTGTCGCACAAACCCACACGCACTGTCGGCTCCTTCTTCAAGAGAAGATAAACAAAGCAAAGATAATACAAGGGGCACCTGTGTATATCGGACAATCATCGCGAGCCCTCAAAACCAGAACAAAGGAACATTCAAAGGCCGTTGCCTCTTTCGTCAAGAATTCCCTACTGTACCAACACGCATAACAAACGGGTCACAACTTTGATTTCAACAACGTAGCAATCCTTGGCGTCTGCTCCCAGTGGAACAAGAGACTATTCCTAGAAGCGTGGCACTCCATCAAAGAGAAAAAGTAAATTAACGAACATGTTGACATGAGTTCCAGCGTGTTTATCGAAATCTCAAGAATTTTTAGAACTTCCATAGACCGTTATTTTTGACACTTTTTATGAATTGTTATTGCATCCTTTCTTATGGTTTTATGTTCATAAGTTTTATTCACATTCGAATTGACGAAGGTCACTGAAGTGACCGAAACGTTTCCACCGAATCTTTTTAATCAGCGTCAACACCAGTTTTTATATTTATCATGCCTGATTACGAACACAGTATTCTTAATCATATTGATAGTTCTTAATCACTTTATTCATGACGGTCCAATACGAACTTCGATTACCACTTTATTATTGCTCGAAGACAGTACAGTAAATTAACTAATAAGAGAAAAACCGAATGGTAAAAACCAAGGCCACATATCTGAAATACTGATTATTTGTATTATTGGTGATATAGTCCTAACTGTACAGAACGTTTTGCATAAATAGCAATCATTATAATTATCAAAAAAGCACGAGTAACTGCAAGGCCAAGGGGGCAGACCACCTTATTTTCTCTTGGTACAAGTTGACAAGAGAAAATGCTGTTACTCGAGAAAATTAGTTATTTTAATACCATCGAGACACTCCTTGGATAGAAAAAGTCACCCGAATTTGTCTGTTGCCGGTTTTATAATCCATTAGTACGTACTTCCCATTGACCATAAAAGTAGATAGCTTCACGTGCACATGTTATTTCAATTAAACCAGCTTCAATGTTATACAATTTTATTTTACGAAGGTTATACACTCTTTTTTTTTTTTTTTTTTTTTTTTATAAGAACCTTTTTTTATAAGAACGTTGAGGCTGAGATTGACCAAAAATTTAAGAACATGCATGCTAAGAACATAACCAGGTTGAGACTTAGCTAAGAACATTTTTATTCATTTCGACCACTTGTTTCTTGCATCGAGCTCTCAATTCAATATTCCAGTATCCTTTCAAAAACTTAACAAAATCTGGACAAAATGTAACATTTCACTGAATATCTCAGTGAATAAGCAGTTCAAATCAGCTCAAAATACTTGAATACAATTTTTATAGTAACAACATGAATTTCTATCACATAAAATGTAAATACATTTTCATGGTCACGTTCGAATCTTGTTTTGTGAAATGATATACCATGTAACTTAAGAACATGTTAAGAATGTTTTCAGGCTGAAATCGCCAAAAAATAAGAACATTCGGTTTTGGTTCAGCCTCAGCTCAAAAATTAGACGTTCTTATATATATAAAAAAAAAGAGTGTAGTGCGACGCGCCTTACCGTAGCCATCCAACAAACGTTTTGACAAGTTTCCTCTCGAAATAGTATTATTTCTTTGAAGGACATGCCTCCTTGCAAAGTTGAACACGATCAAATGGAAACTTGTCACATTGTATTTATCAATAAAAGTTATCAGGGTACGGGTCGCACTACAGCCCATTTTGTTTACATTTGTGGCGAGGACAAATTGGCAAAAAATTCGCAAGTGCCAAATTTTGGTGGTGATCGCACCAAGACGTTTTCCAAAACTCTCCTGATTGATGTAAACTTAAACGGCTTGGGACCAGGTTTCGTACTTCGCTTTCTTGGTTTTTCGTCGTTTTCTTGCTGCTGGTTTCAATTGCAATCGAAGGAGATTGTCTTGAAGTTGAGACGAATTGTTCTCCAAATTGCCGCCGGTAAATTTGGTTTCGATCAGACCCAGTGTGGTCATAGACATTCACAGCGTAATATCGATGTTCATGTTCTTCGTTTTCGTCGTAATAATTATTAAAAGAGTCAGATGAACCGGGTAAAAAAATATTTTGTCCCGTTATTGCACGCGCTAAACTAGCGAATCTTAATTATCAAGAAATAGCATATTGCGTGAATGACAGTTTAATGGCTAAAACGGGCTAAAACAACAAAATTGTATGATTTTCATAAATTTGGTCGGCTCCAGGGCAACACTTCGGCTTCTTTGAAGATTGGCGAAAATTTGGCAATTCGCAAAAAAATTGGCAAAAAATTGGAACTGGGGGTCGCACTGTATTTTACGATTTTTACGTTACGTGTTGACAGATTTGATACTTGAATACACAAAATTGGTCAACATTGGCTGTAGTGCGACCCGTTATAGTAATATTATGAGAGGACACTTATAAAAATGTTTGTTGGGTGTCTACGCGCGTTGGATTGTAAAGGGTAGTATAAATATATCCTTTTTTCATTCATTTTTACTACTTTTTCGGACAAGGGGTGGGTTTTATTTTATATTGTGGGCGTTAAATCAAGGAAATGCAATACAGTATATCGCTTGATTAATTTAATAGCGTCTAATAAGTTCACGAAGTTCGAGTGGGATTAGCTCTTGGTAAATAAGACGTTTGTTAATCCCCGTTCTTTGCGGTTTGGCAAACCGATTCAAGATAACGACTGCCCACCTTCCGGCACAAGTGAATTGACCTATTTTACTCAAGTTGTGATAACGTAAGAATGTATATGTATAAATAAGTGTCTAAAATCTGTCGGTATGTCTCCCTTTATCATTATACGAATAAACATATACGACGGATGTTTAATTTGATCTTCAAGGCGTTATATTGAAGGATATCTTAAGAGGAAATCAAAAGGATATTTGAATATATTATAGGTCTCACCTGACAGGAGGCGCGCAGAATCCGGCACTGTACTGTGCGTCAATAAAGTATTCGAAGCCTGAATCCACTCTTTAGCAGTCTTTGTTGTGAGCAAGAGATTCGAAAGATATTCAACTTTAACCCTTTCACTCCCAGAGTCAAATCCTGAGTCAATAAATGTGGTCCTAACTTTTAAGTCTGTGGATAAAACCCTAGTGTGTGACCATTCAAATGAAAACTATTGAGCAGTACTATCATGTGATACTGTTTATTATGCTGTACAAGGTGGTTCTAACTTTTGAGTCTGTGGATAAAACCAACCCTAGTGTGCGACCATTCAAATGAAGCTATTGAGCAATACTTCCAAGTGGTGCTGTTTGTTTTTGACAATTTTGCAAAACGAAATTTAAGATTATTTCCTCATGCAGTTTTGAACTTACTCGCGGCACTCTTGGGAGTGAAAGGGTTAAAAAACAATTTATCTTAACGGTAATCTCATAACGTTAAGCTTTCTCGTGGACGCTATATACCTCCTACTCGTCTGCCTATGTCACAAGTTCAGGGCGTTTGATTACCGTCATTGATTGACACCGTTATACCCAGGGCGTGTGTTTACTCTTACCTTTAAGCTTTTAATTCTGGTCCGCTTAAGTGAAATTTGGGTTTGGTCAAATGATACAATCCTGAACTATAAATTCACTCAGACTATAACATGTAATTGTTCTTTGTGCGTGATTTCGAATTCATTTCTTCTTGTCATAGCTAAGAGATAGATAAATTGTTCATTTATCTTTGTCTGAATGAAGCAAAGCGTAATGAAACAAAATATAAATGGTTTCTTGAATTCCCAAACACACGTGAATTAGTTGTGCGAGTGTGTGGTAAGATTTTGTGGAAAAAGTGTGGAATGCAAGATAGCAAGTACAAATACGTTGGACAGTAAACAAGATTCATTGTGGATAACTTCAAGTGGACAGTTTTATTAAAATTACCGATTTCGATACTCTTGTGAGCCATTTTTCAGTTTTATAGTTTATCGTTTCTGGGCCTGATACGGTTGTTGTGTTTTCAAAGTATACATGTAATTGTTTCAATACATGGGGTAAGACTTGTGTTTGCTTATCCCGCACCGCATTCTGGTTGTCAGTTGTTTGGGTGCGGGAAATTCATTAAGAATATAAATCAACAGTGAGATCTCCTACCCCAAGCGAAGGTCTGTTGATAGATCGTTGATCATTGCGTCCGTTATTTGTACTCTAATAAGTGGAGTTGAATAATAAACATGGATATATCCTAACCAAACACATTTCACCAAAACCTGGTTGTAACTAGGTTACAATTATGACTATTATTTGTAGCTTACTACTGGTCAGTAGTGAAATACTCTAATTGACTCCCGGACCACCAGTGTAGCTTTATCTTGGTTTCCAAAACAAGTAGCAACTAGAAGTGATAGTACTGCTACAATACTACTCCTTGATGGGTTACTAGTAGTCCATCGCATGCAGATTACCCCCCAGATAGATTTGTTTTGCCGGATTTCCTAACAGTTCACCAATACCCATAACTTGTACACGTACCTGGGTGGAGATAAACAACAGAGTTGTGTTATCTGTAATGTTCTTTTAGTCGCTAAGTCACATTTTCCTGTTCTTTTTTTGTTGTTGTTCGTTATCTTCAAATTTCGGGCAAGCAAAAATGTTAACTTTTCCGGTGATACTTATCTTATCAAAAACAGGCTTTAGTCCCGTTATAAGTTTTGATAACTGTCCTTAGTGTGGGAAGAAGAATATTAGGAAATCCGCTGTTCGATCGACGTTAATTCACAGAGTCGTGAGATTAGGCAGATGGATTGAGTGGCAAGAAATTCATAATCTGTTCAGTTTATTTTTGTTATCAAGAAAATCCCAAGATCAGTAATTTGCATATGAACGTATCCTACGTCATGCCATACGATGTGATCGAAATCATGCCGCATGTAGTGAGATTTAAGGAACTACTCAGTGTGTATGTTGTCGCCTTCAGTATAAGGCAAATTACTAAACTATCGATCCTAGTCCTGGTTCTCTTCATCTTCACCACCGGTAACGCAAAACCGTTCAAAGCCTGGTTTTCGAGAAAGAAAAACGCTGGATAGTAAGCATGTTTAATTATTAGTTTTAGTGCATGTGTGGTAGCGCTGTACGTTTTATTTACTTGTCCTATGCATTTGACTCACCCTACATTCTCACCAATAATTAAATTACAGCAATATTCGTTAATATATATCGCCGATAAGACTCGGCGTATTCACCTTTTAACGTTGGCGTTTTGCAATACTCTGATTGATAGATTTTTACATCCACGCCAAAGTATGACAAGACATGTTTATATTTCAGCAATGGTTCATACATGGTCAGTTTTTGCCTAAGGGATGCGTGTACCGGAGGTCGCTCATAATGAATCCAAAAGCTGCAGCTAAGAAACTCGGGTTTCCATTCAGTCAGGATTTGCTCCCATTGATTCACACAAAAAGTGAGTGTGTTATGGTAACACCAAAAAAGTGTAAATTCTTGCAGCTGTGTGAACACCAACTGAGTGTTACAGTACCACTAGTAAGGTGTACATTTACACCAAAACAGTGTTATTTTGCAAGGTGATGTTCTCTAACACAAGCACATATAATACCGTTAGGCGTTTGGAAGATGGCGTTCCCTATGTTGGTTTTAGACTATTAAATTTCATTTAGATATTCAATGCGTTAACGTTTTATTTACCAATTGAATCTTTCTGGTGGCGTTCGTGGTTAAAGATTTAGTTTCACTGGGAGAACTGACGAGGTGGATGTTTCTGTCAAGAGATCGCTACCCGGAAAATGCTAAGCTAATATTTTCCGTTTGTCCCATGCATATAAAATTCAGCATCCTGTGAGTTATGACAGCTACGTGAGGATTTACAAACAGTTTCCTTTATATCATGTATGTATCTGACTTCCTCACCTCCCTAGGTCTTTTCTCCTCAGATCATTGGCGCGAGCGGAAATGTTATAATTATGCAAATTAGGTGAAAAAACGAGGAGAGAAAAGAAAGGGACTGCTCGCAGTCTATCACCTCCCAGGCCAACGTGATGCACCCGGCTGACAAACGGTCTCTGTACTTGTATGTCGTAAAACGAGAGTTTGAAGTTTGAGCTCCCCCAGCAAATATTACTGAATGAAAATACTTAACAAGAACCAACCTAAAGTAACAATCGAAACCTTTTGACTTTTAGGTGTTTGCTAGAGGATGAGAAAACGAGCGATGTATCCGGTCAAACGAGTTAAGAGGTAGGTTTTGTTGTCTGCGAGCATAGTTATTTATTTGTGCTAGTACTAGCTCGAATTCAAAATGGACTTTCTGGAATTGCCAAATGAGATACATCCAAATTTAGCGGTATAGGTTTGCAACACATCGACGGCATATACATTTGATTTCGCATGTTACAGATGTTGATCTAATCGCTAAGAACAGACTAAAAGCTAGTGTTGTGGGATCAGACAGTTTATTAATAAATCATACAGATACATAAAATGACTAATAATATATGAACTTATAATCATTTGCCTGTAATAAAATTAGAAGGAACTGTATAGCCTATAAAATGAAAATAATTATATAAACTGAAAAGCGATCACATAGTTTCTACAGACGTACATCAGAACTCCTTAAAATAAATCTTTATTCGCTACTGGAGTAATTATTACTTACAATGGTGTTCTATATTAATGTCTTTCATGGAGCAGGGGCAACAAACCCTTTTTGGCTTAACGGGGAGAGCCCCTGTTACAATGTTTATGATATATTAATATACATGGCTGTACATACAATTATGAGTAATTGAGTAATGAGTAATTAATTGTTCTTGTGTATTTCAACTAATAAAATTAAAATTAAGAAGTAATAATACAAATAAAAACAGAAATAGTTACGTTTGTAGATATAATTTTTTGATAAGTTGTTTTAATACGCTAAATGATTTGGAGTTTATAATGGCAGTTGGAAGGTTGTTCCAAATCTGACATCATTTTTAATGGAATATATTTTTTTTATAATTTGTACGAGCATAGACTTTTTGTGGAAGACGTTTGGAAAGTAAAAGCTAGTTTAACAATATTGCTGAAGTTTGCTGAACACGACGTTCCTTCAAACAGTGAACAGAAATAAGTCAATGAAATAAGTCAATGAAACTGCTGATAAGGTTTGCTATTGGTTAATCTGCGTACAGTGTTGTGATTCGCATGCCCACTAGTTACCCAATGCATTAACTACAGTCCTCTCTACGCTGCTGGTCCCAACTTATAGACAGCATAAAATAATGTTGTATAATAATATTTTAATCAGTGTACCAATATTCATTGGATTTGATGCTCGAGCATCGTTTTGCGAGTTAACTTACCAAACCACAGCGAAAACGTCTCAATAAAAACAAATGAACATACAAGGAGTTTCTTTTATGCCCGGCGTCTGTTACATTACAAAGTGTTCTTAAAATCAAATGTAACCGCTAAATAATGTTCTGAATCTGATAGGAAAACACAAACGAAATACTTTAACGTGAGTTGAAATATATCGATAATGCAAGAAAGTCCTTAATCGATTTCTCTGATCATAAGAAGACACGCTCAGAGACCCTATTCGGCTTGTTGTTTACTGGCTAATTTGCTCATTTGGTCCCTTTATAGGTACGGATTTGATGATTACAAAATAACATTAAAAGTAAAATAGTACACCCATTTTAAAAGCCACTGTGGTTCAGAATGTTCCAGTGTTTCGCTTTCCAAAAGTCATTGGTGGTTGCATCCACAAACTCAATTCCATAAATATATTTTGATATGATATTTTATTTATGTACTGTTAAGATGTTATTCGTTTGTCAGCTGATGTTATCAACCTTTAACATTTTCCACAACCGCCTAAAATGCCGAAGGTTCTGAGCTAATATATATCTATACTCATGTTTATTTAGAATCCATTTTGTATTATTAAGAGGGAGTTTTACTGATGCAAACTCACTAGAGGCCATTCCTTCCCGGCTTCCAACCTGGTATATCATGAATATCATGTATGCACATGTATGTGCTATTATTTTTAGCATTTATTTTCTATAATGTCGATTTTACAAGGGCACCCAAGGGTGCGGTTCATTCGTTGGGATATGTCTATTGTTTTCCGCAGATATAATGTCGTTTTGGGTACGAAAAGTCCGAATAGGATTTTAAGAAGGGCAAATTTGGCAGCTCGTAAATTGTTCATTGCTCAGTTCATCTGCAACTTTAATATTCAGCCAAATAATCAGAACGGATCAAACTGTGTTAGTTTAATTGACACAAATATCCTCAGTTTTAAAAGGGTAGGCGATATGAGAAAACAAAAAAACGGTATCCCAAGTCGTGTGCTTAAATGTCCTCGTTGGGTGCCCCTGAGATTTGTGGACTCGCACATTTATTTTAACAGTCATTGAATGCTGCACTAATCTCGAACCATTTATAAACATGGCGATGGAAAATTGATCAACAAATGTACAAACTACGCCGGAATAGCTTTTGTTAGTATATCACTATATAATTAATAAAGATTTCGAATAACATTTTAGAAGAAAGATTAGCGAAAGTAAAATCGAACAACTTTTCGATGTCTCGTGATTGGAATCTCTTCAGACATAATGCTTGGTACGTTGGTACGTTTTGAACTCCAGCAATTGTGGGTGGCGAGTGGGAGACATCAACCGCTCTGCTCTTTGGACGTCCCTGTTGAATGTTAAGGGAAAAAAACAGTCAGTTTATTCTTGGAGCAAATCGTAGTAATATAGGGAAATGCATGGTTACGAGGCCCGGCAAACTTCAAAGGAGCAAACGAACAGGCCAATATTGATGTTGAAAGGTCCATGACCGTGCACAATATTTTGTTTTGCGATGGATGAATTACGTAATCGCAACGTTTCTATTGGTTAGTTGCTTGAACACACGTGTTGTATTTTGTCAGGTTTTGTGCAAGCAAAGCCAAAACAGCGAACAGAAACATATAACAAAGAACTTTGTCGAGCTTCGTAACCATTTCCCTATATTAACTATGAGCAAATTAAAGTTTTCTATCTATCTATCTACTCAGAAAAATAAATAACAAGCAGAAACCTGAGTTTCTGAGATTATTATTATTTCTTCAACTGAGTTTCTTCAGCACCGCACTGAATACAAATAAAGAAACTACTCAACATTGCAGAAATCTTAATTTCAAAGACGATTTGCTGAAATGTTAATTTATTCTTCTTTTTTTTTTACTCGGATTGCTGAACATTTATTAGCATAGCATATAAGGACATCTTCTTAACATAAACCATCTCTACATAATCCATCTTTATTGCTGGCCATGGTAAGCCTATTGAAATATAATATAATACCGGTGAACACCTTGAAGATTTCAGTACCGAATTAGATAAATTATTACCTTCTCTCCCAGTTCTGTGGTTGCTATCTTTTCTGGGTTTTCGTGTTGGTTTCGGACAACGCATCCATACATAAAAACAACGTCGTCGAATGCGTCTGACAGTCTGTTCGGTAGTAACGCTTCCTTTGTGTCCCAGGCCATCATTTAGGTGGATTTTTGCTGCAAGGCCATGTTTAGACCTAGCGTTTGCCTCTCCTTGCCTGTTCATGGTGGCCTCTTCCACGCGTATTCCCTTGGAATTGCTGATGTTGCTCGTAACAACTTTGGGATTCTAAATAAATATTTAACATCGTGACTGTTTTATAATCTAGCCTCAATTCACGAAGCAAGAAAATAACATGCACAAAATATATCACGGTGTTATCAACTCTGTTAGCGTAATTCCTGGAATGTTTCGCGATGCGCACACATCCCATTCTCGAGTTTTTTCGATTTACTTATCGTTTGACTCAGTAGATTCGTCTAAATGTGTTTATTGTTTACACTCGGCGCCCTTTCAGTGTAAGCATGTATATCATGGTACTCCAATTATACCTTTTATGGACTAACTATGAGTAAAACGTTTATCCCTGGCACTCCCATTGAAATGGAGATCACCAAATATATTTCACAAACGTAAGTTGTAAGAAATGCCTACATCTGTATGATAAGTTTCTCTGCCAAAAGAACTCTGCCTGATCAAAGGGACAATCAAACTAAGAGCTATTGCCGCAGTGAATTCAGATTTACCTACATTATATTAAATATATTTCACAAACGTATACGGTGTGAGGAATGTCTACATCTTTCTGATAGGTTTCCCTGCCTAAAGAACTCAACCTAATCGAGGAGACAAACAGGCTATTGTAACAGTGAATCCATATTTTCCTACATTTATATCCTTTACCCGGTGACAGTGAGTTTCGAACTCTTTCTGTATAGCAAGTGCCTTTGACTGAGCGAGTGGTACACCCTTGACGAAGCTGAACGCCAGACCACTCAAGGCTAATGATATCAGGAATACTGGTCCCATTTTCGTCAACCTTGAATTGAACACTGTAAAATGACAATTTAAAAAGTATTAGAAATGAATATTATTGTCCTCTTGTAGCAGTGATGACTTTCACTTGCAGAAAGAATCATGAAACAAGCACTAAAGAACGGGTATCACTGGTATCACTTAGATTGCTTGCACTGCCCCTTTAATTTCCTCTTAAGTTCCGGCAAGCGCAAAAAGGCGATACCTCGCCATGCTTCTTTCATGTCACAACGAGATAACTGATTGAGGAAAAGAGACTGTGTAAGCAGTCCAAGTATCGGTGAAAAAAATCCTTCTTCCTTACACTAGGTTCCCTCAAAGAGAAAGACAACAGTCAGTTAGTGAGCACAAATTATTCAATCAGTAAAAACGACGTCCTCTGTTCTGTCTCTGTTTCTCTTATGCTTTAAAAACATTTACCGAAATCATCATATTTGTATATATAGAACAGTGGAATGTGGCTGGAATGTATTTGTAATGCATTCGCCCCTCCTTCCACTCCATGAACCTTCGCGTTGGTAGTCAAATTGATAAACATGTTTTTTTTTTTGTAAACGGCACTTAGTAAGCCAATGAGATCCATCCTTCTCTAGAGAACAAGGCCAAACAATGATCTGATGACTGTCCTAAACTGAATCAGTTTACTTTATAGATTTTGAAATGCTTTCCCGTTATCCTCTTAATCATGATGGTGTCTGTGACCCTGTCGTGGCTAGCCGCTTTTATAGCCCTTCAAAATTTGCTAGAATACATATACTGAGTTCGGCTGTACTGTAGCACTTTTATTTAATACGATGAATCCAAACTTGACGGGCGTAACAATCAATAGAAATGTATGGGTACATGTCCTTTTAATAATAGCAATTCTACGATGGAGAAATCCCTAATTGTGCACTGGCAATACATTCCTGTGGACTGCTGTTATTTAATTTGTTATACTGTACAAGGTGGCCATTCAAATGAAAATTGTTGAGCAGTACCTTCCTGCTTGTTTTTAGTAAAGTGTTTTTTTTTTATGACATTTGAGATTGTTTTTCCGAGTTTGTGCCTCGTCACTCTAGGTTTTAGACACAGAGAACGTGATTGAAAGCATAACGGACTCGCATATTTCCTGCGGCTTCGGGTTTTCCGCCTGCTCCAATTTGCATCATTCATCGTCAATTGCTATCAGTGACTATAAATACAGTCTGTCATTCAGCAGTTATTTGCATTTACAAACATCTGCGTCAAATATGGAACGTGTTCTATATTTATAGGCACGTTCACTGCTGCTTAAAATAGCGAAAGGTTATGAATATTATTCAACAACAAAGTCAATTTTTAGGTATAAATTGAGATCGCATTGATAGCCAGCCAAGTTGGGTCGCAAGAACGACCTGCCTAGCTATGAACCGATGACATACACATGATTTCCAAGCAATTCTAGCAATACTAGTTGGGAGATTTTCTTTGAATTTCAAGACAACTTCCCTTAGATGATCCTCCCTCGATTCTCTTGATCTGTGAACTGATTGTATATGATCTGAAATTAGATGTTGAATGATTGGTTCTTGGAGCATAAATGATAAATTTTGCAACGGAATCAGTTATCGATACGTCCGAACACGTTGTTCTTTAATACTCATATTTTCTTCAACTATTTTTTTTATTTGCATAATTGAGCGTTTATATATTGCCTTTCATCCATGAAATAGAGGTACTGAATTATAAGGTACACAAAAAAGTAAGTATTTGGATAGGAGTGATCTAGCAAGATAGTTAGCGTTTCTACGAGGGAGATCCCCAGACCTTCATTCAAGGAAGACCTTGCATTCCGGCTTGACAGTTTCAAAAGTAGCGATTCAGTTTTGGCTGACAGTCAAAATTTCCATACATTGGACCCTTAGTTGGCACCTATGGTCCATTGCCCGGGGTCCATTGACGGGGACCACTCCTTAACGCGATATGGAAAGCGACGATAAAAATGTCCACATTTTACCGGTCGGCAGTTGAGATGAAACAAATGTCATGATTTTTCATCAGTTAACGATTAAAATTTAGACCATTCAACGCTTTGCAATAATCTTGATGATCATTGAGGCCGTGAACATGGAAAATTAACGTTCTTGTTGATTCGGAACTTGTTTGAAGAATTGAACTTCCTGTTTCTGCTAACATCAGTTGTTTTTTCTTCTAATGGTGACAGCGATAACAGAGATGACGATCGGCGATCGACTTGCGATGTTCGTTTTTGTCCGCTATAGCTTAAGGGTAGACATAACCTCTGAGTAATTGCTGGGCTCTTCCGTTTCAATAATTACAGGGCGGCATGGGAAACCGCGCTGATCTGAATGGCTAAAATTATTTATGGAATGTTTGCGTATGTCGCTACTAGATAAGATGCGATACCACAGTAATAAACCACAAGAGCAAATAAACTAAAAAGGTTGATACCAGTTAAACAAACAACGTTAACGCAGGTTTTTGCCGTTTCCTTCCAAACTACATCCTCATTAATACTTTTAACATCCAGTCTGAGACGCGACGCAGTCATCTTAAAGCCCTCAGCGTTTTCAAGTATTCCTTTGAAGTAGCGGATGTACGTGATATCATTTTCCGTGACAATTCATGTTTGAGTTTGTTGCTGTTGTTTTTTTGTTTTTTTTTAATTTTTCATGTATGTGGTCAAAATTTGAGAAATCGCTTTACGTAAACTTGTTCCCCACCGTTTTCATCAACCAGATAGTGAAGACAGATTACAATTTGAACAATTTCCTGTCTGTTAGCTTTGCCCTTGAATAGTTGTTGTTTTGAGAACCTTTTATCGCCGTTTGGAAGAGTGTGACACCACATGAAATTATCTGCCAATATTATAGTATTATTCATTTGACTGGCCTTTATAAAAGTAGCAGTTTGAAGGGAGCCTGGGTCCTGCGGGCAAATTCATTGTCACGTGATCAAATAACTCTTATAACTTCAAAGCTTGTAGTAAATTAAAGAAAGTATGTAAACGAGGCATTAATAATAATTGATGTCACCACATTGTTATTAGAGTGACCCAAACATTCAAATGTTTTAATTAATGATAACCCCCTGGAACATAGCGCATGCAAAGAAACACTGTGAATTGCTCTTTCTTGGATGATGATGTAAAACCTAAAAATCAAAAGCATTTTTTGGTGATAACGGTAGAGAATACACTTTAAATTCCTAAATGGCATGATGTGGCATCATGCATTACTTCCTATAAGCCGTCGCGGTCGAACGTCGAAGGTTAGACGCGGATTTCCAGTCAAAACGGATGCTAATCTCATTACAATTTCATTTCTTCGATTCATGAAACTACAGTGAAACGCTTATAGCGCTGAAGAGGAAGAGGTTAGCCGGTATGTATGGAATTAAGGTGGACGAGGTATTCAAAAACGCTTAAAAACCCATTTACAAGATCTCGCAGCTTACCAAACCTGTTTTTGTGTGTACATAAAATGTCGCAAAGTGTTTTGCCACAGCTACTTACTAAATAGATTACAGTTCTTGCATTCAATTTGAAAGCAGTAAAAAAGAAGATTGAATATTGTTAAAAGAATGTTAGAACACAAATAAAAGCAAGCACGGACGTTTGTTTCAGCAGTGCACGCACGCGCATTTGATGCAGTTGTTATCCTGGGGCTCGATCCTACCAATTTCTCGTCCATTCATGAAATCCTAGTCCCGATAAATTACACTTCTAAATAACCTGTTTTATAATTTGATAGAGAATAACTGTGTTCTGAGGTGCATTTCCTTTTGCGGCATGCTAGGAGGAATTTTGTGGTCGCAAATTCAGTGTACAAAATAGGATAACACTGACGACACTTACCTTATAATGTTGGAAATGAGACTTCCTGCTTCCTCCTAGAGCTTTGTCTGAACTCCTCTCGGATCATAAACCTGTTTCAGTCGCAGTAAGTCTTCCGGCGAACCTGCAAATCTTGCTTGCATTCATTTCGTGTCGAGAATACCATATTTAGACCGCTGATTTTATCTTCGTAATCTGATTGGGTACTGATCACAAGATATTGCATCACGAGATCAAATACGCCACATTCGTTGCTAGGGTCTGTAGCGTGAATGAATGTCATGGTTAAAAACAAAACAAAAAAGCATTTGCAATAAAAAAATGAATTATTGGTAAGGAAAATAATTATTCATGTTGCGACACACACATAGTTAGCTTATTAACGCCGAGGCTCTCCTGGTGACGAAAACATGTCGTAATTCCTTATCATCGTTATGGGAAGACTATAAAACATCGTCAGTAGAGACTAACTAGAAAGACCACTCGAGGAGTTTTCTATGTTGCCTTTCTTAACTTTATGCCAGACATAACTAAATCGGTGAGAAAGTTGCCAAGTCTAAGACTTCTGCTTTGCAGACGCATGTACCGAAATCCTTATACTGAGCCGGTCGGCCGGTTTTCCGACTTCACTCATTTGTGATTAGATTCGCCAGAAACATATGTATGTCTAGGCATTGACAATACCTCCACGATTTCGTGATTTGGAATAATTTGTGGCAGATGAAGCACGATTGTTTAATCCTGTTGATGTAAGGAATTTAGGAACAGCTGAAGTCAGGAATTCCTAACTCGCGAGTTGTGAAATCCATCGTTAAACTATACAGTGGAATTTCTCAAATTCAGCCCTCAATTTCTCAAACATCCCGATCAACTCGAACCAAAAGTCGTCTTTCTTGGATTTTTTCACTGTAATTTTACTCCCGATATCTTGAACCTATTTTGGTTTCTCAGGAGGTTCGAGAAATCGGGATTCCACTGTATTTAGCAGTCATTGTGCATAATTGTTGCCAGTGTGGACACATGCAGTGCTACATGTAGGTCCACGACATTGCATCCGGCTTTGGTCTGATATTTCCTTTATTTAACTTGACTTAATTCCGATAGCCAAGTTCCTACTCAGCAGTAAATTGTGATCGCTTCTCTGAGTTTAACAGTGGCTATTTAGAATGTATTTAGCTCTGAACGCAAATCTTTATGAGATGATTTAGTCTAAAGCCGAGATGTATTTCCCATAACGGACTGGGAAAAAATGTGGTTTTCCATAAAGAACAACTGGCCTGGCGAATTCGTCTGTGAAGAAGTCATTCAATCAACACTATATAGCTTCCGAAGATTTTTGTGGTCAATATTTCCAATTCCAGTTATTTCCACTTTGGTCTCGACGCCGCCACTGTCTAAAACATCTTTGTCCCTTATGTTCAACGAGAAAAGAACACAAATAGTGTTCGTATGCAAAGTATGACGAAATGCGAAATGCCTTCGGTCTACGTACTCGTACTTCGAAACACTATTAACTAAACACGTTTTGTTGAACCAAGTTAACCCTTTCACTCCCAGAGTCAAACCTTGAGTCAATAAATGTTGTTGTAACTGTTGAGTCAGTGCATGGAACTCTAGTGTGTGACCATTCAAATAAAAGCTATTGAGCAGTACTTTCATGTGGTGCTGTTTGTTTGTGACAATTTTGCAAAATGAAATTCTAGATGTTTTTCCTCAGTTTTAAGTTGAGCATTATTGGGAGTGAGAGGGTTAAAACATAAAATGAGTCGTATAAAACTGTATACAGAGTAATAATTTAGTTTTCTACCTGTAACCAACGCTTAGGCGCACAGGAATGCACCCAAGCCATGCCTTTAAAGGGCACGTATGAGGGCATGCTACTCTTACATCATCATGTTTTGCTATAAAATTATATTAAACATTCATGATCACTGATTCGTGACACAAGTTCTCCCATGCAATGGAAGTCGATTCTATTACCTTCCGAACACTATGTGTAGTAGGATGCTCTATCACTGAGCTACAGGACAGAGGCTTTATTATAATTTTAGGCCACAGCTGTGCTAAAATCGTTACTTAGTACCTTTACTAATACACAAAATGCTCCTGCAAAACGACTAAGAGGAAAATATCAAATTAATTTCTGCAAGGAGAGCAAACCATAATAATTTATTGGCAGTGTTGGTCAAGACACAATTTAAGAACTTGAAATAATATTGGCCAGGGTTTTCAAGTTTCAATCCATTTCCATCCGTGTCATCTGCAGCAACAGACGACAGTAAATAGGTTCAGTGCCGCATTAAAAAATCCCATCATTTCTCACGCAAGATAGGTTATACTGACTTAATTAACATCATATAATGCATGTTGAGACGTTTTTAGCTCAGTTCAGAGATGTTTTCGATGTTTCAACTCGACATATTTTAATAAACTCAAGTTCCTGCCTGGAATTTATGACTGAGAAATGAAAATCACTACTTTAGGTGAAGTTGCTATTGCAAGTTCATCTGGTATAGCAGCTGGAAATATACATTCAAATGTTTCTTTTTTTATGCCGTTTCAAAAAACATAATTAACAGTGATGAATATAAACCGCGACATGTTAGTACTTTTTATTAAGAAAGTGCACTTTCTCTTCGCTAACCCCAAAAATTTATCTTTAGGAATTCTAACACGAAACATTGAAAAGTAAACTTTATTTTTGATCCTTTTTAATAATTTATGAATCATTATATTTGTCTTGAGTATAATACCTTTTTAGAAGTGTTTTTTTATTATTATTTTCTATAGTTTTTCATTTTAATTGTCGTTCAATCGAATTATTGTGGGTTTTTTCTCTCTTGTCTAATAATGTATCATTTTTTTTTAAGTGTTTATTAGTGAAATATAGCTCTGTCTGTATTTATGAATGAAGTGTTAAATCGTTAAAAACAGTCACTTGTTGTCTCTATGCGCTGTTAGTCATTGGGTCTATACTCCTTTATGAATGAATAACTATATTTAAGAGTCTGGTATTTAGCTATATAAAAAAAGAATTGTGGACACTATACTTAAAGTTGATATATACGAGTCACAAAGTTCGTTTAAAAAAATTAAACCGTCGGTGGGAATTTTGTTTCGATGAACATGCATGCCTTAGGCTCAATGCAAAGCTAGTCTTTCAGGTTCAAAACTTAATTAATTTCTAGACACTGCGATAACATTCATACTTAAGGAGACAAAAGTATCTGTGGTCTCTAAAGTAAAATAATTGCATTCGCCTTGCCAATACAGTGTATGTAACACGTGCTGCAACATCACTTAATTTGGTTCGTGTTTGCGGATCCATTTGTGCCGTAATTTATATTTAACATGATACTGCTAAAATATTCTGTATAGATCGTTTTCACTCACGTGACCAAATCCTTGACTACGGTTACTACGCCGCCATATTGGTGTACCAAATTTGTAAACAAAGCGACCGCGGCCTTTGAATGTGAGTCATATTTTGTGTCTGATCGTGGGCTGTGGCAATAAAAGCGGACGAAATAATTATATAAAGGATTGTACTTTGCAAGAGTGCCTTCGATTGTTATAAATAAAGGGAAAAAAGCCAGATAATCATCCGAAGAGAGAAGATCGCGGTGGATTTCGGCGATTTACAGGGATGCCTCGCGGATACAATTTTGGAAAACGATCGCGTATGTGAAAAGCATTTCGTTTCTGGACGGGCAGCCAAAAACTTGGGATAAATTCAACGTTGACTGGGTGCCAACTTAGTATTTAGGGCATAACAAGAAGGCAGATCGAGAAGAAGCGGCAAAAAGAAGCGAGAGGGCGAGGGAACGCGAACTCACAAAGAAGCCTGCGTTTGCTGAAAGAGAGCCTGAAATAACTCGAGGCAGAGAGAGAGAAGCGAAGAGGCAAGAATTTTATGCAGAAAATTTCAAATTTAGCCGAAGTAAAGTTTATATCTCGGAAGGTATAATCCACGAGCATTTAACTTGCATGTTTATATGACAGTTTACCATTTAGCTTTGTCCACGCTTCTATGTAGAACTGAAAGAACACTAGCTACATGCGAACAAGATTCTGCTAGCCCGGCCTTGCAGCCTAGACAATGAGCAGACAAAACTGTTCCTTCTTTTCCCGTGATAATCCAAATCGGGATCAAAGAGTTGTTCATATGCTGTGAATGTCTTACCTTCGCTAAAACAACAAACTTGTTTGCGATACATATAATGTACATTGTTATGTGGCCTTTTACGCTAGTAATGAATCCAGATACTATTTGATTATATAACCTTCGAGGCTTCGGAAAGCTTTAAACTGCTACTGGGTGTAAAAGCTAGTCTCCAACACCATAGAACAAAAGATCTGTTGATTCCACAGGAGGCAAGCAGTCCGGCTCAAAATGCTTACCCTCTATCAGCACGGGATCGATTCCAATTGCCGATAATTTCTCCAAATAACGCTGTTTTATTCGCGGTTCCAACTTCTTGGCATATTCAGAAATAGGAAAAGAAAGAATCACATCGGGATTTTCCCCAGACTTAGCTTCACTTGCTGAATTATCCATTTCTAAAGGCTACAATATGTAGAGGTGACTTGTATTTGCATGCTATTATGCTATTACGCAATCAAAAGTGGTACACCAATATGGCGACCGGAAATGATGTGACGTCACGTGAAAACGATCTATAACAATATATTCCCTATATTTTGAGAACTCACATTACTGTACATGTCTTATCTGTAGACACCAGTATACCAAGAGGTTCGCGATCTCAACTCTTGGGAACGAAGCCTTGGTAAGGAAATCCTTAGGAATTTGTGGTCTCCTTGGCAAGGTGTGTTGATTTTCTTGAAATGGAGAATTGCTGCTAAAACAATGGCACAAAACCAAAACACTTACTAGCTCAGTCAAGTATAAGACGGGAAAACTAGACAATTTGTGAAAAACGCCCGACTCCCTCCCACTTTATGCTACACGATCACGCCCTTTAGGTTCCCGGCTTGAGAAAATATTCAGATTTAAATTTCCTTGAGAAAAAATAACGGAGGGAAAGAAGGGCCTGATGCGTTTATGAAATGAATTAAACCTGAAATTGGTAGATTATGGTCAGGTCAGATTATTATATATCATTCGGTAGAGTACAAATCGAGTACAAGTCAGTAGAGTACAAATAACGCCTGAAACGAGTACAAATATCTCACGATATTTATATTCCAGGAGACTGGTTATACAGGTTTTATGTAGTCTTAGTATCCACGCGCAACGCAAAACATGGTGAGTGCGTCGAGGTCGTCAGAGATTCAGAAATCGCGGGAGAGTTCGAGTCGCCTATCGCATAACGTGGTCAATTTCATCCAATCAGAGTGTAAGATAGTGTAGTGGTGAACTATAATAGCTCCACTGAAGTAGATCGAAGGATTAAGCGAGCTTCAACCAACTTCAACCTCTTTCAACCTCGTCTTCTTCTCCTTTCAATTTTCTCACTCCAGGTGACGAAAATAAGAGAAAGCCTGGGGTTGAGGCTGGACGAGCTTAGGCTACGAGTTCCAATATAAATTTTCAACCCGGATATTAATTCGGAACTGCATCTCGAAATATGTTTATACTTAGAACATACATAAACGCATTTACAGAACAGCTAATAAATATTTTATAATCCGGTGAATTGAAGCAGGAGAGTCTACAGCTGTTTCGAGAAAGGTTGTCGGAAAAAAGCGCGCGCGACAATCCCGAAAGGTAATCTGGGATATGATCAGCAAGGTACGTTCCTGACACTGTAGCTGTCACATCTACTTGTGTTGCTTTCTTTTAGCACTCGCAAACATACGTCCTTGGCGTCTCGTGCCATTTTCTCAGATTTTCCTGAAATGCTGAAGTCAAGGAACCGTGAACTTAAAACTACCCACAATACCTTTCGGGATTGTCATCGACAGCCTTTCTCGAAACAGCTGTATTCGTGAGAGTCGCGAGCCGCTCTACTCAATAAGGTGGTTGTTCACCGAATTTATTAGCACTAGATAAGATCGATTTTAGGAAGTTGGTCAGCTTTTGAACAAGACACAGGTCTTTGGCGTCCTCTGTGCGAATATAAATTTAACGAAATTATCTGGATAAAGATTTAGATAGTAGCAATTTCTGCAAGTACAGATGAATGAAACAAATGTCACTTTATATGATCGAAGTAACATGTATGGATTTTAATGAATGTATGGTTTAAAAATTGCGTTGCTTTCGTTAACTTGTTACTGAATTTCTATAATTTCTGAAGCTTATGTTTAATCCCAACCCTAGTGATCTAAGACTGATATACAGTTTTCTTTCAACATTTTCTTTCAACTGCCGCACTGGAAATGACTCTTAAAATAGTCATGGCATGGATTAAACCGAGGTACAAGACACAATTTATTTATTGTTATTGCCGAAAAGCCTTTGGCGTACCGGTAGTTAATAAAGTTTTATTTCATACCGACTTTCACACCGACTGAGATTGCATTCTTAACCTTCTCATAACAAAACGTAATGTGCAGTTAGTTTCGTCTAGCTGTCTAACAAGATCGTGTTAATCATAAATCAACACCGTGCTCTATAAGAAAGCTTCAAAACTTACACTTTATTCATTCACTGTGCCTCCGATTCAGTTCGATGGAAATAAATAAATTATATCTTGGAGGAAAAACTTAATCCCTTCTAAGATCGTATTATTTATTACGGGTTTGAAATGTTTTTAATTGGATATTTCAATTCCAAGAGTGAACAATTAGCATCTCAATTTCATTACAAGGCCGGAAGGAGCCACTTTAATTTGTAAACGCTGCTCGAGTCTATATGTAGAGATAGAAGATCATTCCGCCGAGAATCTGCATGTATTCTCTCGAAATTTTCAAAGTTTATGTGCTATGTTCCCGTTATTTTTTGCAGTATACTAAGCCCTGGTCAAACGGAGTTGCAAATAGATGTAAGTTTTCAACTTGTGCCTACTTCCAACAATTTCCAACAATTTCTTTAGATTCCCAGCAAATTAATCATTGTTCTCCAGAAACTGCATTTATTATAATTGTTCCGCACCAAATTCTCAGAACTTACATGTAAATGAACAAACTCAGAACAGTACATGTACAATTTTTACTTTCGTTTTGTTTTACATGCTCGACATTTAGGTAAAGGTGATGCTAAAAGTTTATGTTTTATTTTTCTTTTCTTTTATACTGCACATTAAATAACATTGTTGGGATAACTGGTTGGGGTTTTAGGCTTAATAACGTCTCCTAGGTATACTTGCCAAAAACAAAATAATAAAACATTTTCAGTTTGGGTTACAATCGGTGACGAGTGTCTAAAACAACGCTAGAAATGCCCCGGTAACTGATTTAATTAGACTTGGCCCCATGCGTTAAGATGCGTTGCGTTTATTAACTTAATTATATATTAGATCAACGCGAATCTCTTTTTCTCGGCAAGTAAGAAGTTTGTAATGGAAAAGTTTTAATTATACGAGAAAAGCTCATAAGCTTCCCTATATCACTTGCTTGGTGAAAATCAAGCTTACGAGCTTACCTTTTCTTGTTTAATTAAAACTTTGCCATTAACAAACTTCTTACTTGCCGAGAAAAAGGGATTTGTTGATTTAATTTATAGGTTTATAAGGCTAAACGCGTAGGGCCAGCCAAATTAAGTCAGCTACGGGGCATTTCTAGCGTTGTTTTAGACACTCTTCACCGGTTGTAACCCAAACAGAAAAGGTTTTATTATTTTGTTTTTGGCAAGGCTATAGCTGCGATACGTCATTAAGCCTTAAAGCCCAACGGCTAATTCCTGCAAGGTTGTTTGTTACAGTAAAAAAAATAGCATCACCTTTACCCAAATTTCTGGAGAGTTGACCGCTTCCAACCTTGCCAATAAAATAAAAATAATAATATTAATATAAATTATCCTCCTGCACGGACCGAGATCACTTAATTTCATGTAAGTTCTGATAATCTGGTAATGAATTTAAGGTGGGCCAACAACTCTAATAAACGTTTCAGGAGAACAGTGAATTTTGTCGGGATTCTTAACATGGTAATTTCTTGACAGCAGGAAAGGTCTAAGCCTTAAAGGATATCCGTTTATCTGGAAGTGTTTCGTGAAATTATCATAATGCGACCAATACAATCATTTATCTTTAAGAAATAAATGAAATAAAAGAAGGATCCAGGCTCGCAAATTCAGTCTGTACGTATTGAACGGCTTCATTTTCTGTTCGTCAACCAAGGAAAAAGACAACAGCAAATTTAACGGCTATACTTGGTGTTAGAAAGTGAAAACGCCCGGGTGAGTTTTAAATTCGTATTTAATTTTTCAATTAACAGCTTGGTGTGTCTACTTATATTAAGATTTTACAGACACCTTTTGTATTATAAGGCAGCAGCAGCTGTGCATTTTGCCTTGGCTAAACAGTCTTTTCATATTTAACGTTGCGGCTTTATCGACCTTCTATTTTGTCGGATGTTTTATTAGCGTTTATACGTAACAAATACCTTGTTTTGACTGAGAAAGGTATATGGGTTGAAGTGCTGAATATGAATATTGCACACATGCTGAAAACCACAAAGGATGACTAATAACACTGGGTAAAGGTAGAGCCGCACTCGGGCCAAACTGGCGCACACTGCTGGAGCTTATCTCGGTTTCCGTAGCATGAAGCCGACTAGGAGTATTGCGTCTTCCCCTGTGTGGGATGCAAGTCCAACGCCAGGTTACCCTCGGCATCTTATTAGGTTGCCCTAAAAAAAACAGTTCGCCGGTACCCATTTATACTTCTGGGTGGGGAGCATTACAGTGAGAGGAAAGTATTTTGCCTAAATAACACAACGCAATAACCCCAGCCAAGGCTCGAATGCGGAGTCCAACACGCTAACTCGGTATTTACCGTACAGGAATAAATTGAATGCTGAATATACTGGTTACTGAAAAATTAATAAGATACTATATACCCGTGGATACTCAGTTATGAATTGTGTAGCCTGAGTATCGCCTGACAGGCTATGAATTATTGCATTTCGCTGATCAGACACGACTTTTTGCGAAGTGCAAAATCACCTTCAAATTGAAGAAAGCCTCAAAATAATAGTTTAATAAGGTAGAAAAACACCAAAACAACAAACCATACAGGGAAAAGGATGTTATTTTAAAAATGGACTTGTAACCAGGTGGACTCGTGATAAAATAGATAAAACGTTACTCTGGTTGGAATTTTTTGTTGTCGGTATAAAAATATATACTCTAAAAACTCGACGTTTCGGCTAAAACTCTAGCCTTCTTCAGCGTGAAGTGATGAATAATTTACAAAAGCACGAAAAAATAAAGAAAAAATGCAAGTTTCAATGTAAAATGTTTCCTTTCAAATTAAATTCAAATATTAATGTGGTAGATGAATGCCATCGTCCCGGTTGAGCGGATTCTGGCAAATGTTAATACATCTCCCAAGTTTCTAATAAAAGGCGTATGTTGCGCCCAACTTTTACTCGTGCGTAAGATCGTGGAAGATTCACAGGAGATAGAACTGGCCGGCACGTAAACAATGTTCCGCTAGGGCTGACTTGTTTGGTTGTTTGTGATACACTGCTTTTTGGTGTTCTTTCAGTCGAGTAGAGAATTGGCGTTTCGTTTCACTAATGTAGCTCTTGTCGCAATCTTTACAGGAAATCGACTAAATAGCACCAAGAACTTGGTCCTTCGGTTTGGGAAATAAATTGTTATTGTTATAAACTGCCGATGGTTGAGGATGCCGAAGATTAAGCCGGATTGTGTATGGCAAACTTGAAAAAAATATTCGCCATCCGTGACGTAGCTCCTTTAAGAGCGGCCGTGTGTAAATATCGACTAAGACTTTCTGTTTGGAAAAATTCAAAAATCCTCACCAGTTCGAACTTGGCGCGCGAGAATGTATATACATATAGGTCTAGTAGAACTATTGCAGTAAAACATATTCTAAGGTCAATCAGATTTATATTTTAGCCGAACGGATACGGTGACGGTTTTAACGAACAAAGTGGTATGCGTGGCACTCGAGTCTGGGTAATTGTCGAGAGTCGAGAGTAACATGTCGAGAGTCGAGAGTAACATGTCGAGAGTCGAGACTGAAATGTCGAGAGTCGATAAATAGTCAATAACTCTATCAATCGATAATTAATCAACTGATACATGTATACTAAATCCAATGATGAAATGTATCACGGATATAGTCGAAATATCTTCGGCTCTTCCCCTGGAATTTTCGTAAGTCTTCGTCAATCTTCGGATTGTTATCTCATATTTAATGAAAAATAGACAGAATCTTTCAGTAAAATAAACAATGGTTTCACATAGTTTCACATGTAGCTCGTTCTCGGCACATCAAAAACCGATAGTAGGTGATATCATCTATTTCCCACGGCTTTTTCTAAGCATTTTTGTTTACGTACCTGTATCCATTAATATAGCTGCTATCTAAAATCATTCCGCAAATCGTTGTCATCATTTTGCAGAGCTTCACTGTGTTAATTACAAGCTCCTAACGCCAAATAGTTGTACCTTTTTGTCATCATATACTATAACCTATTTTAAAACTGAACTGAATGTCTTCCAAGCAAAGCCGGGTAGCGTGCGAAAGGGAAAGTGACTGGGTACTCTTATCGTAACAATGTCCGGAAACACACGCACTACACGGTCACGCTAATCTCCATTTGCGGCATTTACGCTTATTTTAGCCATTTGAAACTGCAAAGCACTGGTACAAAAGATAAGCTATTTTTGTATAGTTATGTGTACCTTCCAGCCATAAAATGAATATTAAGCCATTGGAAAATGGAACATTGCAAGGAAAGGTTATGGCCGGGGAATAGCGCCGCAAGAAAATCGGCGAGCGAAGCGCGGCCTGGAGATCGCCTGGGACTTTAGTTTATCAATTGATTAATTATCGATTGATAAAGTTATTGACTATTTATCGACTCTCGACATGTCAGTCTCGACTCTCGACATGTTACTCTCGACTCTCGACATGTTACTCTCGACTCTCGACCTAGTACTCTCGACTCTCGACTCTCGACAATTACCCAGACTCGTGGCACTCCACCAAAGAGAAAAACTCAATCAATGAACATGTTGAGTTCCCTCGTGTTTATCAAATCTCAAGAATTTGTAGAACTTCCATAGACCGTTATTTTTAACAGTTTTTAACAGTTTTTATGAATTTCTATAACATCCCTTCTTACTGTTTTATGTTTCATAAGTTTTATTCACATTCGAGCTGACGAAGGTCACTAAAGTGACCGAAACGTTTTCATCAATCTTTTTAATCAGCGTCGACACCAGTTTTTATATTTAACAAAGTGGTAGCTTCTGAGTATGCAAAATAATGGACTTTGTAAAGTTCGTTCTCTTGTTTACTCAGAAGCTTCCGCAAACGTGGATTCATAATTGTTCTCTACTTTTTATTCGTGAATGCAATGAACGGGTATAGCAGTGGAGACAAATATGCAAATTTTCACTCGGTCAATCGATGGGCTGTAAACATTATTTTTGTTTTTATGTCGAAAGGTAAACTACAGAAATAAAACCCTCCAGAAGACATGAATGTGACACGAAAGAAGTTGATGATCCTGATATTGTCCATGACTGTTCTCACGGTGTGTGCATTTCCTCCCCGGAGAGCACTGGATTCAGAGGTACTGTGGCAGCCACGTTATATAGGGACCATAAGCAACGTACCACGACGGCAACGTCATGGAAAACGTCACTTTAAAAAAAGTGAATTGACGTTTCTATAAACTGCTTCGCGATTATTCCAACATGTTCAATCTGTACAATATGGCCGAACTGTCCAAGAGCTGAATTCGTAGGGACGGAGTTCAAGGCCAGATATAGAAAGGAAAATTCGCCGTCGTGTATTCACGTTCTCCGTAATACCGTGAATTTGGTCATTTCATGTTGTTTTTTTGCAGAGGATGGCTAAGAAATGTACAAAACGCACGCAAAACGCACGTGCAAAACAATTGTATTTGTAACGTTCTTGTTGCCGTCGCCGACGTGGTTGTTTAAGGTGGCTGGTAACGGTTTACAGCCCTTGCGCTTTGGTTGATCGATACTACCATTTTATATTAGTTGATGTTAAAATAAAGGTACCAAACGATTGCCCAATCATCGGTGAACAAGTTATGATAATATTTGTGACATAGTAAGTTACCATAGCAACAGTATTACCTGTCAAAAACACCCTTATTTTCAGCTTTAAGTGCGTATAACTCAAAACGAGCCCAGTGACCCCCATTTTTTTTATAATTGAATAATGATCAGCATGTTAAGATACAACTTTTTGCAAAGTTTAAAAAAATTTTGCGGAGGGAATTCAGAGCCACCTTAAATTTTCGAAAATTTAAGGTGGCTCTGAATTCCCTCCGCAGAATTTTTTCAAACTTTGCAAAAAGTTGTATCTTAACATGTTGATCATTATTCAATTATAAAAAATGGGGGTCACCGGGCTCGTTTTTGAGTTATAAGCACTTAAAGCTAAAAATATGGGTGTTTTTGACAGGTAATACTGTTGCTATGGTAACCTAATATACCAGGAAAATGATCATAATGTGTTCACCGATGATTGGGTAATCGTTTGGTACCTTTATTTTAACATCAACTGATATAGGATGGTAGTATCGATCAATCAAAACACAGGGGCTGTAAACCGTTACCAGCCACCTTAATTAAGGTCCCCCCTAATATTGAACCATCGTTGCTGACATCATTGTTTACTTCCGGTCATAAACATTCACCCGATTGAAAAACTTGATATCATATCCAAAAGAGCCTGTCAAATTTAGTTACGTTCCAAGTTTGAATGGAAACGGCTTGAAAACTGCGTCAAAAGTTGCAACATTTATATCACTGATGTTTTTATGGCTGGGTGGCAACTCACTCTGTCTTACATTACAGTTCTCATTCATGTTTGTCCGGCATATCTCCTCCCCTCATTTTTGGTCGTTATTGCGTTCTTTATCCTTCTCTTGGCTGCGCCTCTGTTGTTTTTACGACATTGCCTCTGTTATTTTCCACTTGTTATCTATCATTAGCGACCTTTAGATCGGAGGACGAGTACGAGATTGAGTACGAGTACGACTTTCCAAACCTAGTGCGCAGGGTTTACATTAACACGTCTATACCAATCTTGTTCCTAGAGCCTCCTTCTCTACTGGTCAGCAACAGGGAGGAACGAGGGCTCTGGGAACGTAACTGATTTGAAATTAGAAAGTCGTACTCGTAGTCAATCTCGTACTCGTACTCCGATCTAAAGGTCGCTATTCTTGTCATGTCACCTTCCATTTCCATTTCATGCCATCAACGAAATTGATTGTCTTTAACTTTTTCTTTTTTCTGTGATTTTGGAATCTTATCTCTAAGAGGTGTTTCCAACATATTCCTTCCCATTGCTCTTTGGTTTTAAATATTGTTTTGTATTAAAGTTGATGTCTGGGACCCGTATAGAGAATTATATTCCAATACATACCTTAGTTTTCTGACGCAAAATCTCTTCCAAATACAAGCCAACCCACTTTTACACACACAATTACTTCCAATTGTAAGCGCGGGCCGTATTTCCAAGATTTTATGATGTAATATATCAAACACGAGAGACAGTGTTCCATCACATTTCCAAACACCGAGAAGAGAGTTGAAAATACGACGATCAGCGCGGTCAATTTGTAACGAAATTCGAGGTGTTTGGAAATCGGATGAAACACTGTCTCAAGTGTTTGATATTTCTTCTCAATCCAAACAAAAGCAAAGGGGTAAATCGTAAACATCGATGCTAATTAAGACCAGGTATCCAAACCTCCGACTCGGTTATGATTTTTTTTTCATAACTTGAAAATTCATCAAAGTTTTAGAAATGTAATATCTTGATTTTATTCGTGGCAGACTTTGAAGGAGCTAAAATCAGTGAAAAGGGTTCAAGAACCATTGCCTCGTTCATCCGTAGTTGCAGAATTAATGGATTTTTCGACGAAGCGTGCTGATAGATCTTCCATCAATGGGAATCCTCTAAATGGATACAAACGATCAAGCCCTCGATGTGTCATTGGCCAAATGTATAATTGTAAGGCTGGCAGACGTCGAAACCTCATGTCATCCTAAATGATGTGTGGTGTGGTGCTAAATCTGAACATCGCTTTAAGGTACGTTATACCTAATACCTCGTAACGTCAGGCTGAAGGCCGAGCCTGCCATGTTTATTATTTTGTCCGCCTAACAGCTCAGGCGGGATCACCCCCGATCACCTCCGTAACTTATGACGGCCCCTCCCGAGGTTCCAATGTCATCAACCCCTCACCCCACAACAAAATGTGCTCTCCCCATGAGAACCTGTGAGCGTTGTATAATTATAAAAGTAATATATAATAATGATAAGAACCTTCCCAGAGTCCTTTGCAACTGGAAATTTTTCAATGACAAATAACTTTGTCAATTTGAGGCCTAGAAGGGTGAAAAACCACAAGGCAATAACGCTTACCATAAAATAACTTTCATATCAAACTTAGTGTGATGACGTCATTAGTCACGTGACCACGCCCGAAAATGCGTTTTTGTTTACTGTGAGAACAGGCCGCTATCAATTGAAAAGCAATCAATCTAGATAGCAAGATATTGAAATGGGGCATTTTGAAATGGCCAGGTGACATCTGGCATTTTAAATTTAAGGGGGCTATACACGGGTGCAAAAATATGTGGAAATTTTGTTCTGCGATATCTCATAAAGCGTAAGGTGTATAGCAACCAAAATGTACATGTGGATAGATGTTTATATGAAGAACACATTTTTGAACACGTTTCGTACGTGACGTCATCAGTCACGTGACCAGATTGCTTTGAATATTTTAAATTGCTTTAAAAGTACATTATGCTCAATAAAACAGCGCCTTATTCCTGTCAGTTGTAGATATTGATGTAAGGTTTATCAAAAGGGCGATTATTATTTTTTCTTTTAAATATCAGGGAAGAGCAGCGCATGAGCGCGCATGAAAAGTTGGTTATTGGCGCTAAATCAGCCACTTATTAATTTAAAACCAAAAGAGAAATTTATGAGAGGTTTTAGAGCATCCTCTTTCCAGTTCGCTTGTCTGTTTTGCAAAATTAAATCTCCGTCTTAGGGCTCAGGGATGTAATTTAGCAGTTCCTTGGGGCCTGGGGAGGAGAGAGGATTGGGGCGAGACTGTGCTCTCGCGCCATTTTCTGCGGCTTACGCCGGTCGTCATGTGACTCACGTCAGCTACTCGCGAGGTTCGTCTACAAAACGTTTTTGTGGACGTCTGTCTTGTGGACTTAAAAAATATTTAAACTTCGTTTTACTGTTAAAGAGAGAGTAAAGTCCTTCGGACAGGAGAAAAAGTGTGGATTCAAGTGGTCATAACATCACATGACGCCAAAACAGCACCATCAAGTAAGTAAGCTAAGTTATTATATAAGCACCGTTCCGCTCGTGAAGCAGCTCGCAGTGCATGTGAGCGCTTTGCTAAATATTATGAGCTTAATTATAAGCTTATTAATAAAACTTACCTTTACTTTACCTTTACATGTTCTATGACAAGAGATACCTTCGGTTAGTTTTTTTCTACTAGAATAGACCAAGCTTTTAACACCTTCGTTGGTAAATTAACACTGATCATCTGTTGTTTACATCCGATGCAATCAGCTATGTGTTGAAACGAAACTAGAAGGAATAAGCTCTGCCTCTTTGAATTGAAATTCTCAGTCCCTAAGCTGAGCTCGGTAAGCAAACAAACGATTTTCAAAAGCTTTTTTAGGCTAAAATAGTACGAAATCTAACGGCTTTCCGACTGCGCTGAAATACTGGAAAGGTGTCTAGTGAATTATTATTTGTTTTTCCCTTCACTTTTCAATACGATATTTCGCTTGCCATGTTTCTCGTCCTAGGAAATTAAAATAAGTTTACACGTACCAAGGGAAATTGAATTTCTCCATTTGAATGTAGGCGATTTTATGTTTCTATGCTTATAGTGTCAGTATTGCTTGCGAATTATAGTAATATTAAATCGTCACTGCAAATTGTGCATCTTTGAATTAAAATTCCCAGTCCCAAAGCTGAGCTCTGCAGTAAACAAACAAACGATTTTCACAAGCTTCTTTAGGCTAAAATAGTACGAAATCTTCCAGCTTTCACTGAAATACTGGAAAGGTGTCTAATGAATTGTTTTCTCTTCTCTTTTCGATACGATGTTTTGCTTGCCATATTGTTTCTTGTCCTGGGAAATTAAAATAAACTTTCCGAGGGAAAGTGGAATTGCTGCGTTTGAATGAAGGCCGGCGATTTTATGTTTCTATGCTGTCAAATCTGGGTGCTGAACAACATTTAAATATAATGTTTGCTTGCTATAAATCATCACAAAAAATTGTGGCCCTTCAATTGTTATGAAAAATATTTTGCGGTTTGTTTTAATTTAAATTTTGGACAGAAGAGCTGTTGTGTATTAAAATAGACTATATATATTACAATTCGAGATTTTAACGCCAATCAGAAGAGTGAAGCGTTTGTAAACATTGTACTTTTCACTTTTTGTCACGCGTCACACAACTTCAGTTTTCTGATCACAAACGATATAAAATACAGACGCTTTGGTGCAGTGTATAATATTATAAAAAAGAATTGGCAATAATTAAGTTTAACTTAAGTTTATTTTGTTATCAACTGAAAATTGTTTTCAGTAAAATGAAAGTTGGAAGTCAAAATGTAGCTGATCTATTTAATCAGGTATATTTAGATGAACTGGGATGATAGTAGTCTCCTATGCAGCCCCGTTATTTGTGTCATCACGCAACTCTTCTCCCCACTAACGTCTGCTCAAATCCGAATCACATTCCTTTCCCGATTTAAGCCAATCACAGTTGCTGTCTTGCAGTGCCATTTTTCGGAACTTGCTCGCGCCAATACACCAATAATAGATTGTGTCTTATCGTGACCTTAGCGTCGGAAACGTCAAGCGGACGCCAGTATGCCGCCTTTTAAATTTGACGTACACCAGACATCAAAATAAAACATCGTTTAACTGAAGACAAATGAATGATATTAAAAAATAATGTTGAAAAAGATTTTCGGCAAACGGTAACAGTCACGTTTTTGCCGATAGGTGTCAAAGTTGCTGCGGTCAAAACAAAAGGAAAGGAATGTGGTCCAGGTTTGAGCAGCCGTTAGTGGGGAGAAGCGCTGCGTGACGACACAAGTAACGGCTGCGTAGGAGACTCAGGATGATAGGAGTACTAAGGAATTTCACATGCACAATGTAGTATTTAGAATTTGTTTTCTGTTTCATCTTTTTCATAGATGGAGGTCATGGTCTTATAATAAACATATTGATTGTAGTCAGTAGACAGTGGATTTTACAGGTGAGAGTGAAGAGCATAAATTGAAGGGATACCGTATATCTTTTAAACACGGAGCGAGCCTATAAAAGGAAAGGACACGCCCCGTCTGAAGCACTTTGTTGGCATAATGGCATGTGGGGAAAGCTGAAACGTCGCACAACAACGGTCAAGAAAAGTTGGGGTTGGTTTATCCAAACAACTAATTGATTTATGTCAAACACAACAAGCTATAATAATAAATATTGAGCGCAAAACAAATATATCTATTCACTGTTTGGAGGAACTGAATGCAAACAATGAATTCCCTTCGCCCATTTCGACATGTACAGTACAGTCCAAATTTTGCGGCTAGCTAAAATTGCTGCAAAGCTCAAGCCTGCGATCAAAGAGCCACCTGTTTCCATTTATCTGAGTTTGTCGAGAACTTGAACGAGTCTCGTGAAGATGACTTTGACGGGATTTGCAAAATTATTTAGAATTACAAGCTTTGTGATTGTGCAAACAACTTGGACAATACTGAATAATTGCACATAATTATACCTGGGTGAATTAACCAATCAAATCAGACCATTGTGATTGGCAGGCTGAACTCAACAGCCTCGACTGATAGGCTTGCTCCGTGTTTAAACGCATGCAATTTTATTATCTCATTAACAGTATTGATTAAAATTTGGGTGTATGTTAAACCAAGAACAGTGACCCTGGTCAACACCCCCGGAACACCCAGGAACATCAAACATATAAAAAGGTAAAGTCTTCATGAGCGTAGTGGCCCACAACTGCCGGAGCCGGAGCCTTAATCCCAGTTTCTGTAGCATGAAGCAACTAGGAGTATTCCTTAACCCCCTTGGTTGGGATGATAGTCCATCGCAAGTTAGTCCACCCTGGAGCATTTTGTTGCCGGTACTCATTTTTACTCCTTGGTGGAGAGAGGCACTGAGAGTAAAGTATCTTTCCCAAGAACACAACACATTGACCCCAGCCAGGGCTCAAACCCAGACCACTCAGTCCTGAGTCCAGCATGCTAATTAACCATTACTCCATTAGGCCACCGCATCTTCCGCCACCAAAAAATATACTAAATGCAAATTTCAGACCACTGACCATGTTCCATTTCCCCTTTTGGACCACTTCAGCCATATAATATCTTATTTATTTTCATTTCCTTTTTTCATATTTTTAATTTTCTTCGTATTTGTAATTTTTGGGTGTTTTCGGAGTGTTCTGGGGTGTTTCGGGAGTCTTTTTGGTTTTACATACACCCATAACATTCACTTTGAAATCTTCATAGCTATATTCATCATTTAGGAGAGTGTACTGTAAAGTTATTATATATTATATAAGCTGTACGTGGGCTAAATATCTGTTATTTGTTCAAAAGGTTTTTTTTTGGTGGGCTTCTTTTGGGGAAATGGGGGAAGGGAGTTGGCGTCTCAAACCTTTTTAGGTGTATATAAAAAAATAAAGCATAGTAAATAGATATCTATTTAAAAGTTGAAAATCCCTTTCATTAATTATCCTTGATCTAGAGCATAATAATTAATTATATGTTCTCTTCTGAGGTGGGTTAATACTGGGTACCAGTATACTGGTCTACCACTTAAGCCCTCTCTCCTCCAGCTGACCTGATGGTTAATTTACATTCATCTGGTTTGTTTTCTCTTCAGATTTGTACTTCAAAACCATTGTTATATCAGGCAGCACTTGTGATGTCAAGAGAATAAATTAAATTGATATTGGTTGAAATAATTTATAATCGTATATATAATATATAAAATTGTTTGTTTTACTAATTCAGAGGGTGACACTTGCATTGATGGTGTTGCAGTTAATCATGACACTAAAAAAAATTGTGGCCAGAAAAAAAAGGACCAAATAAATATTTGAAGAAAGATTTTGAAATGTGGTGGTTGTCTGCTGTATTTAGATTTCATTGAATCTGATCCTGAACAGTGTGATTTTAATATTGAATTTTTAAAATGTTAAATGTTAGCACATGCTGTTAGTGTATTTTGCCCCTTTAATAAATATACATGTACATGCATGTGTAATCGAGCATGGTATGAAAAGTCAAGCCTTTGTTGGAAAATGCATATACTTTTGGTCTGATTCACACCAGTCTGTCACTCTTATGTCAATTCATGGCCTGCTTAAAATTCAGACCATTCCAAATTTATGTTCCAAATCATGTACAATTTGGTTTAAATTTATTTTTGTTTGATATTTATTTCCTTTTGTCTTTATTTGTTTTAGAGCATGGTCACTTAATGACAGTACTAAATAATGACATTAAATTCAAGAGAAAGGAAAACAAAAATTTGTAATGTAAAAAATAAATTATAGTCACAACATGATAATTTTTAAAACAGTGTTGGGTTTCTGTTCCTTCTAATACTGCTACCATATTTTCAGAGTTTTAACATTTGAGTGACTTTCACTGGTGTTCTTTAGTATATTTTTTGTTCCAGGAATTTTTGACATCACCATAATTCATATTCACTGATACTGATAGACACATGTAAGTTGCCGAGTCGCTTCATGTAAACCATTGGTTCATTGATATAAACTACATGTAAGCTCTCGTTTACCTTCATATTGAGGCTTTTGATCCCACTATTCTGAGCTATTTACATATTGCTCTGACTGAATTTTACAAATTGCATTACTGGGGGTTTTGATATACACAATTTAAAATCAGGGTTGTTGTCTGAGGGTGCATTTCTTTTGTTTTTGTATCTATGATAATACATATGTCTTATTATTAAGCTTGACAGTACAGATCCAGTGCAACGAGGCTCCATACAGAAAAGACTGAGGGCCGACTGAGGGCTGATATTTTACTAACAAATTTGCACGGATGTTCGGCAATTTTTAGTTTTTAGTGGGTGTTAGAAACTATAATTTTTTGCGAAAAATCGCCTGTCAATATTTGTTAGATAAAAATATCAGGCCTCAGTCGGGCCCTCAGTGCATTTTCTGAATATGGACCCTCGTTGCATCTGAGATACAATGTACTAGTCGAAGTCTTAATAATGAAGCTACACCATATGGTATTATCAATATGAATACAAGTAACCACAAAGCAATGCACCACTCCAGAGCAACAGACCCTGAGAAGTTGTAAATTAGTGTTATATCAAAACCGCGCCAGTAATGCGAATTTCGTAAAATTTCAGTGCAGAGCAATGATATGTAATAATAGTGTGCTCTAGCAAAGTAATAGTAGGATGCAAAAGCCATCAATATGAAGCGTTAAACGATGAGCTTAACGATGTGTAGTTCTATCATGGCAATGCAACCAATGGTCTTAATAATCATGAAGCGCGACTTCCGGCCAACTTACATGAATGTGTCTATCGAGTATCACAGTGAATGAGTGGATGAGTTAATGGGGATTAGTCAAAAAATTCCTGGAAGCATAAAAATCCATACTAAAGGAGGACAGAGTCAGTGTGATAGGTTGCGAGGCTTCAATAGTTAAACTCTCTGAAGAAATAGTGGGTAGCTAGTATTATGAATGAGGAACAGCAAACTCCTAACAAAACTGTCTTAAATTGATGCATGTTGTGGATCTATATATTTATTTTTACTACATAACAAATTTTTTGTTTCCTTCCTCTTCGCCAATATTAATGTCATTAGTTAGTACTCAGTCATTAAAGTTTTACCCTATGCAGCTGCTCTTAAAACAAAATAATAGACAGAACGGAAATAAATATCAAACATAAAATAAAATTTACAGCCAAAATCTGTTACATTGCATGTTGAAAAACATAAAATGTTGGAATGCGTTCTGAAATTTTAAACAGTGCCATGGAATTTAGACATAAAGGAGCCTGAGTCAGACTTGGATGTCGAATGCTAGACCAAGAAGTATATGCATTTTTACCCAACAAAGGCTTGACTTTTCATATACATGCCGCGGATTATCACATAAGCATGTACATGCTATAATTTATTAAAGGGCTAAAATACACTAACAGAGCTATGTGGGCACTATTAACAAATTCTAACATTTTTAAAATTGCGAATTATTAAGAATCACACCTAGCTTCAGGATCAGATGGTCAATGATAATCTAGAATACAGCAGAAAACACCACATTGCAAAAGAAATCTTCTTCAATATGTTGATTTGCCAGTCCATTTTTTATACCTCCTGTCGACCACAATTTTTTTTAAGTGTCATGAGTAACTGCCGATCGAACCATGGCTCAACTCAAGTGATCACCCTTTTACTGCAAATTGATGTATAAACACAAACAATTATACTATATATGCTATATAATATGATTATAAAATGTATCTTCAAACGGCAATATCAATTATATTTCATTCTCTTAACTTGACATCACTAAGAGTGCGGGCCTGATATCAACAATGGTTTGGAAGTACAAAATCTAGTTGTGTAAGAGAATAACAACCCAGAGAATGTGTAATTATACCATAACAGGGTCTAGGTCTGGGAGGCGAGAGATGGGCTCTTAAGTGGTATGACGCAGTATATACTGCCGTAGCCCTAGTTATTAACCCACATCCAGCCAAAAGCAGAGACATATAATTAATTATCATATGCCCTACTAGAAATCAATGACTATATTTAATGAAAGGGATTCTCTAACTTTTAAAATAGAATATCTAATGTTACTATTGGTCTTCATTTTTGTTTATATGACACACATAAAAAGGTTTGAGACGCAATCTCCCTTGGGCTTCCGCATTTCATCCCCATAAGAAATGCACGCACCAAAAATAACACTCTTGTGCAACCAAATAAGCAAGATCTTTAGGCTCCAGCGTACGAAGGGCATCTGATATAAATATATGAATGAACTTTAGGGCAGTACAGCAGCTCCCTAAATGATAGATTATATAGTCTTATGGCAAAGATATTTTTTTATATTTTCAAAGTGAAATGATTATGGTGTGTGTATGTTAATAAACAAACAAGACCTCCGCGACATTAACCCCAGCACCCTGCAGAACGCTGCCGAAACACACCAAATAATTACAAATACGAAGATACAGCTTAAAGATATTGAATAAAGAGGAAATGTAAATAAATAAGAGATATTATATGGCCTGAAAGCTGGTGCCTCCAGAAAGCTCAGGATAATGCGAACAATGGTCCAAGTGGTCTGAAAATATGCATTTTAGCTATATTATTTGGTGAGCGGAAGTATGCGGTAAGCGGCTACATGGAAAGTGACAATGCGCTACATTAATTCAGTCATGGTTTGAGAGCTCAGGACCATTGCTAGCAAAGACATGAACCGTTACTCTTTACTGGGTAGGTTAGAGCTGCCTCGGCTGGGGGTCAATACCGTGTTTGTGTTCTATTGGATGCCAAAGATGAGCTTTAGCTACTCAGTGGCCCTACTCTCGCACACGACCAAGGAGTAAAAACTGCAGTACGCGGCACACAAAAGAATGCTTGCCTATGGTGGACGTAGACTTGCGAGTGCCGGACATATCATCACCACCAGGAGGGGGTATAGGAATATAATCCTCAGTTGACCCTTCATGCCTACAGAAACTGGCGAATTAACGGCCTCCCGGCTCCGGCCAGTTAAGTGGCGTCCACTAACGCTCATGAAGACTTTACCTTTTTATAATGTTTGAGTGTTTACCTAGCGGTGCATTCCGGACCGAGGTCGTTGACCAGGACGTGCACTTGTTACTTGGAGCTATTTTCCATACACCCAATAAAGTTTTAATACAATAACTAGCTTAATGATGATAATAAAATTGACAATGCCCCCGCTTTTAAACACGCGAGCAAAGCCTATCAAGTTCGGCAGCGCCTGTTGAGTTTACATGCCCTAGCCAATCACAATTTAGTCTGATTTGATTGGTTAATTCACCCAGAGTATAGATTATGTGCATTATTCAGAAAAATAATTATGCTTCACCCAAGTCGGTCTTTTGTGTTTTTTTTTTGGTAACGGTGTTATGCCACAATCGTACAAAAGCCTCTTAGTAATTCTAGAATATATTTTAGGAGGGCAACGTATCCTTCTGTATGCCAAGTCATCTGTCACTGCAGACTCGTTAGTGCATACGTGGTCTCGACAAACTCAGATAAAATAGGAATACAGAGTTGCAGCTCTTGAGATCGCTGAGGCTTGAGCCTTTGCCAGCAATTTTAGCTGAGCCGCGAAAATTTGCGATCTGCTACTTCTACATGTCGTAAATGGGCGAAGGGAGATTCATTGTTTGCATTCAGATTCCCTCTCAGATACATGATGAATAGATATAAATTTTCGTTATTTGGGCGCTCATATATTTATTATTACTAGAGCTTGATATGTGTTTTGACATAAATCAATTAGGGTGATTTGGATTTAAACCAACCCGCTACTTGTTTCTGCACCGGTGTTGCTGGCGACGTTATCAGTCTTAATCAGGGGCCCTACATGCTCATTATGCCAACAATAGCTGCTTCCCACGATGACGGGCGGTTGGATTGTCCTATTCTCCTTTATATGGAGCCCGCCCTCTGCCTGCCGCCATGTATTTAAAAGGATATACATGCGGTATTCCCTTCAATTTGATGCTTCTATCACATAAAACTCACCTGCCGTAAAATCCACTTGGTCTATCACTGACTACATATCAAACTATCGTTTATTATAAGGACCAATAGACCTACCATACCATGAAAAAAAGCATGAAACAGAAACAAATTCTTCAAAATACACTAGCATTGTGCATCCATAGCTGAAATTCCTTAAGTACTCCTGGATACAGTCCTATTGAGTCTCCTACGCAGGCACGGTTTACTTGTGTGCGTCACGCCAGCGTCTCTCTCCGCCGACTAACGGACCTGCTGTCATAAGCCTGGACACTATTCCTTTCCTTTTTGTTTGACTCGGCAGCAAGACTTTGCACACATATCGGCACAACATATCGTGACTCAGTTATCCGTTTGACCGGAAAATCTTTTTTCAACACATTAATCTTTTTAACTATCATTCATTTTAGATTGTACGTTCAGTTAGAAACGTAAGTTTTATATTTGCCATATCTCTGTCTGGTGCTACGATCGTTCAATATTAGAAACAGGGCGGCACTAGGGTCTGGCTGTCGCGCCATTGTACGTTTCCGACAGCTCTAAAGGTCACTGATATAGACAGCAATGCCGCTTATTCATTGGTGTATTGGGCTTTTGACCACGAGCCAAGTCCGCGAAAAAATCAGGCCACTGCATACGACAGCAATCATAGACGTGATCTGGCTTTCTTAATGGCGACCGGAAAGGCAATGTGACATTCGGATTATCGAGTACAGACTAGTTATGTCGGGCCCGAGAAGATAGATGCGTGCATGACACAAATTAACAGCGGCTGCCGATCAAGCGATGGATCTACTTATCATCCCAGCTTCATAACTAAAATAGTTCACGGCTGAATCTATAAATATTGAGTATACTACAAAATGCGGCTACATTTCTCTGACTTCCATACTGTCATTCATTTACTGAAAACAGATTTGTGCAGTATGGATATATCAAAATAAACTTAAGTGTAAACTTAATTATTCTGCCAATATCATTTTTATTCTATAAACTATTATACAACTGCACCAATAGCGTTCCCCCATGTATTCTCTATATCGCCTTTTGTGCGGAATTCGAGAAAACTAGAAGCATTGTTTGTGTGACGACAGATAGGACCCCAAAAAGCTGAAAAGTTACAATGTTTACAAACGCTTTTAAAGCAAAAACAAAAACTTCTTACTGATTGCGCGGTTTAAAATCTACGAATTGTAAGTATAAATAATGATTCATATTTTAATTACACAATACAGTTTTCTCTTTCTTAGTCGCAAAATTTCAATTATTAAAACAAACCGCCAAATATTTTTTCATTAAACAATTATAGATATGCTGCCACAATCCTTTTTGTGGACGAAAAAAAATGCGACAACGGATGAAATTTATAGCAAGCATAACATTATATTTAAGATTGGCTGCTCTCAGGCACCAGGTCATTTAAGTCATGCCACATAGAAACCATAAAGATCAGACCCGGTCCTATTCATTCAAACGCATGCAATTCCACATTTCCCTTCGGAAAGTTTATTTTAATTTCAACCCTAGGACAAAGGTAAACAATATGGGCCCATGCCAAATAGCTATGCGATAATCGAAAAGAGAAGATTGTGAATACAGGAAGTTCCCAATTAAGACACCTTTCCAGTATTTCACGGTGAAAGTGTTGCGTTTTTATGTAAGATATTAATGTACTATTTTAGTGCACCTAAAGAAGCTCTAGCATGAAAATCCCTCTTGTTTCTGTTTAGCTGGCCAGAAGGCTTCAGCCTTAATGGGGACACTGAGAGAATTTTAATTCTCAGACAGTCATAGCCAGCAATTGGCAGTGACGATGCTAATATTACTAATAAATTGTCGCACAGCAATTACTGCACACTATAAGCAGTAAGAAACATTTAAAAATCGCCATGGACACTATAAAATAGTGAGAAATTCAATTTGCTCCTTGGTACACGTGTAAAGCTTATCTGAATTTCTTTAATTTTCCTTAGGACGAGAAACGACTGGCCAGGAAGAGCGGAAATATCGTATTGAAAAGTGTAAAGGAGAAACAAATACATAATAATAATTCACTTAGACACCCTTTGCAAGTATTTTCATGCGCCAGCTACCGAATAGAAAGCCGTTATTTGATTTCGTCCATACTTATTTTAGCCTAACAAAGCTTTTTTGAGAAATCGTTTGTTTGCTTTATCCGTGCCCTGCCAGAGTCTCGAGCTTAGCGACTGAATGAAATTTCAATCTCAAATGAGGCAAGTAGCTATTATTCCTTGACTAGTTTCGTTCAACACATATAGCCTAGATTGTCATCGCGATTGAGCTAATAGCAACAGCGTATGAATTCAGATGTTAATTATACCAACGAAGGCGACACTAGATTCAAATGTCTTTGTCTCTTCTAGTATGCAAAAAAACTAACCGAAGGCTATCTCTCTTAGTCATAGAACATCATGTAGAATGCACGTACAAGTAAAGACGTAAGCTTTTACTTCATTATCCAGCTCCTATAATTAAGCTCATAATATTCTAGCAAATGCGCCCTCGGACATGCCGTACTGCGCAGACCTGCTATCACGGCAAGCGGCAACGCCGTTAGCTTATATAATAACTTAGGCCTTTACTTACTTGATGCGTGCTTAGTATCTGGCCGTCATGGTTGATGTCTTATGACCACTTTGAATCCACACTATTTTCTATCGTCTGCGTACGCGAGAGAAGTTACTTTACTGGCTCTCTTTAAACAAGTTAAATACGGAAGCTTTAATAATCATTTTCTTAAGTGTCGCACAAGCGACAGACGAGCCCGCCCCCGCTTCCAACAAAACCGTTCTTCGCTAGACGAATCCTACGGCTGAGTAGCTGACGTGAAGTCACGATGTGAACGACCGTGGCGCTAATGCGGCGTGCAGAATAATGGCGCGTTGAGAGCCCACTAGTCTCGACCCCCAATCCTCCTCTTCCTGCTCCCATTACCGGCCCCTAAGGCAACTGCATAAATTTACATCCTCTGAGATCAGCTAAGAGGAGCGGAGACTTTAAATTTTGCTAAAACAGACAAGCGAACTGGGGGGGAAAGAGTGATGCTCTAGAAGGCTAAAGAGCCTCTCCATAAATTCTCGTTTTTAGCCCCGCTTTATTAAATTAATAAGTGGCTGACAGTTAGCGCCGAATAACCACTTTTCATGCGCGCATCTATGACGCTGCTCTTCCCTGATAATATTTAAAGCAAAAGAAAATAATAATCGCACTCCTTCTTTGATAAACCTTTAAACATCAATATCTACAACTGCATAAGAGAATAAGGCGCTAGTTTATGCAGGGCTATAATGTGCTTTTAAAGCAATTTTAAAATATCCAACAGCAATCTGGTCACAGTGACTAGATGCACGGAAACTCACGTCACAGAACTACGTGTTTCAAAAATGTAGTTCTTCATATAAAACATCTAATATTCCCAGCATCGTCACACTTCATTTGGTTTGGCCACTCATATACACACTTACCGCTTTATGAGTATATCGCCCCATGAACAATAATTTCCACATATTCTTTTAGAGCCACCGTAAGTATAGCCTCCCGCTTAAATTTAAAATGCCAGCATGTTACACCTGGGCCATTTCAAATGCCCCATTTCAATAATACTTAGCTATACTAGGATTTGATTGAACCTTTGGCACAATTGATAGCGGCCTGTTTCTCACAGTTGAAACAATAGACGCATTTCGCGGGCGTGGTCAGCGACTGACTAATGACCGTCATCACATCTAAGGTTTAGATATGAAAGCCTTATTTTATATTGGTAAGCGTTATTGCCCTTGCTAAGGTTTTTCACGCCTTCTAGGCCTACAAAATTGACAAGTTATTTGTCATTTGAAAAATTTAGCCCAGTTTCTAGCAACAAGCGACGTGCTAGGAATGAAGCCGCTTCTATATCCCAAAGTTTCATCTATTATATACTGACTTGTTATTAATTATACAACGCTCACAGGTTCTCATGGGGAGAGCACATTTTGTTGTGGGGTGAGGGGTTGATGACATTGGAACCTCGGGATTGGGGCCGTCATAAGTTACGGAGGTGATCGGGGTGATCCCGCCTGAGCTGTTAGGCGGACAAAATAATAAACATGGCAGGCTCGGCCTTCAGCCTGAGCGTTACGAGGTATTAGGTATAACGTACCTTAAAGCGATGTTCAGATTTTAGCACCACACCACACATCATTTAGGATGACATGAGGTTTCGACGTCTGCCAGCCTTACAATTATACATTTGCGCCAATGACACATCGAGGGCTTGATCGTTGTATCCATTTAGAGGATTCCATTGATGGAAGATCTATCAGCACGCTTCGTCGAAAAATCCATTAATCTGCAACTACGGATGAACGAGGCAATGGTTCTTGAACCCTTTTCACTGATTTTAGCTCCTTCAAAGTCTGCCACGAATAAAATCAAAGATATTACATTTCTAAAACTTTGATGAATTTTCAAGTTATGAAAAAAAATCATAACCGAGTCGGAGGATTTGGATACCTGGTCTTAATTAGCATCGATGTTTAACGATTTTACCCTTTGCTTTATGTTTGGATTGAGAAGAAATATCAAACACTTGAGACAGTGTTTCATCCGATTTCCAAACACCTCGCAATTCGTTACAAATTGACCGCGCTGATCGTCGTATTTTCAACTCTCTTCTCGGTGTTTGGAAATGTGATGGAACACTGTCTCCTCGTGTTTGATATATTACATCATAAAATCTTGGAAATACGGCCCGCGCTTACATATTGGAAGTAATTGTGTGTGTAAAAGTGGGTTGGCTTGTATTTGGAAGAGATTTTGCGTCAGAAAACTAAGGTATGTATTGGAATATAATTCTCTATACGGGATTCCAGACATCAACTTTAATATCAAAACGATATTTCAAAACCAAAGAGCAATGGGAAGGAATATGTTGGAAACACCTCTTAGAGATAAGATTCCAAAATCACAGAAAAAAGAAAAAGTTAAAGACAATCAATTTCGTTGATGGCATGAAATGGAAATGAAGGTGACATGACAAGAATAGCGACCTTTAGATCGGAGTACGAGTACGAGATTGACTACGAGTACGACTTTCTAATTTCAAATCAGTTACGTTCCGCAGAGCCCTCGTTCCTCCCTGTTGCTGACCAGTAGAGAAGGAGGCTCTAGGAACAAGATTGGTATTAGACGTGTTAATGTAAACCCTGCGCACTAGGTTTGAAAAGTCGTACTCGTACTCAATCTCGCACTCGTCCTCCGATCTAAAGGCATCGCTAAATGATAGATACACAAGTGGAAAATAACAGAGGCAATGTCGTAAAAACAACAGAGGCGCAGCCAGAGAAGGACCAAAAGAACGCAAATAACGACCAAAAATGAGGGGGAGGAGATATGCCCAGAACAAAAACATGAAATGAGAACTGTAATGTAAGACAGAGTGAGTTGCCACACAGCCATAAAAACATCAGTGATATAAATGTTGCGAACTTTTGACGCAGTTTTCAAGCCGTTTCCATTCAAACTTGGAACGTAACTAAATTTGACAGGCTCTTTTTGGATATGATATCAAGTTTTTCAATCGGGGTGAATGTTCTATGACGCGGAAGTAAACAATGATGTCAGCAACGATGAGTTCAATATTAGGGGGGACCTTAAACAACCACGTCCGGCGACGGCAACAAGAACGTTACAAATACAATTGGTTTTTGCACGTGCGTTTTTTGCGTGCGTTTTGTACATTTCTTAGCCATCCTCTGCAAAACAACAACATGAAATGACCAAATATCACGGTATTATGGAGGAACGTGAATACACGACGGCGAATTTTCCTTTCTATAATCTGGCCTTGAAACTCCGTCCCTACGAATTTCAGCCTCTTGGACAGTTTCGGCCATTATTGCTACAAGATTGAACATGTTTGGAATAATCACGAAGCAGTTTATAGAAACGTCAATTCACTTTTTGTAAAGTGACGTTTTCCATGACGTTGCCGTCGTGGGTACGTTGCTTATGGTCCCTTATATAACGTGGCTGGGCCCACAGTACCTCTGAATTCAGTGCTCCTCCGGGAGGAAATGCACACGACCGTGAGAACAACCATGGACAATATCAGTATCATCAACTTCTTTCGTGTCACATTCATGTCTTCTTGAGGGTTTTATTTCTGTAGTTATCCTTTCGACATAAAAACAAAAATAAATGTTTACAGCCCCATCGATTGACCGAGTGAAATTTGCATATTTGTCCTCCACTGCTATACCGTTCATTGCATTCACGAATAAAAAAGTAGAGGAACAATTATGAATCCACGTTTGCGGAAGCTTCTGAGTAAACAAGAGAACGAACCTTACAAAGTCCATTATTTGTGCATACTCAGAAGCTACCACTTTGTTAAATATAAAAACTGTGTGTGCACGCTGATTAAAAAGATTGATGAAAACGTTTCGGTCACTTTAGTGACCTTCGTCAGCTCGAATGTGAATAAAACTTATGAAACATAAAACAGTATGAAGGGATGTTATAGGAAATTCATAAAAACTGTTAAAAACTGTTAAAAAATAACGGATCTATGGAAGTTCTACAAATTCTTGAGATTTTGATCAAACACGAGGCGAACTCAACATGTTCATTGATTGAGTTTTTTCTCTTTGTGGAGTGCCACGAGTCTGGGTAATTGTCGAGAGTCGAGAGTCGAGAGTACTAGGTCGAGAGTCGAGAGTAACATGTCGAGAGTCGAGAGTAACATGTCGAGAGTCGAGACTGACATGTCGAGAGTCGATAAATAGTCAATAACTTTATCAATCGATAAATTAATCAATTGATAAACTAAAGTCCCAGGCGATCTCCAGGCCGCGCTTCGCTCGCCGATTTTCCTGCGGCGCTATTCCCCGGCCAATAACCTTTCCTTGCAATGTTCCATTTTCTAATGGCTTAATATTCATTTGTATGGCTGGAAGGTACACAGAAACTATAGCAAAAATAGCTTATCTTTTGTACCAGTGCTTTGCAGTTTCAAATAGCTAAAATAAGCGTAAATGGCCGCCAAATGGAGATTAGCGTGACCGTGTAGTGCGTGTGTTTTCCGGACATTGTTACGATAAGAGTACCCAGTCACTTTTCCTTTCGCCACGCTACCCGGCTTGCTTGGAAGACATTCAGTTCAGTTTTAAAAATAGGTTATAGTATATGATGACAAAAAAGGTACAAACTATTTGGCGTTAGGAGCTTGTAATTAACACAGTGAAGCTCTGCAAAATGATGACAACGATTTGCGGAATGATTTTAGATAGCAGCTATATTAATGGATACAGGTACGTAAACAAAAATGCTTAGAAAAAGCCGTGGGCAAATAGATTGATATCACCTACTATCGGTTTTTTGATGTGCCGAGAACGAGCTACATGTGAAAACTATGTGAAACCATTGTTTATTTTACTGAAAGATTCTGTCTATTTTTCATTAAATATGAGATAACAATCCGAAGATTGACGAAGACTTACGAAAATTCCAGGGGAAGAGCCGAAGATATTTCGACTATATCCGTGATACATTTCATCATTGTGATTTAGTATACATGTATCAGTTGATTAATTATCGATTGATAGAGTTATTGACTATTTATCGACTCTCGACATTTCCAGTCTCGACTCTCGACATGTTACTCTCCGACTCTCGACATGTTACTCTCGACTCTCGACAATTACCCAGACTCGAGTGCCACGCATACCACTTTGTTCGTTTAAAACCGTCACCGTATCCGTTCGGCTAAAATATAAATCTGATTGACCTTAGAATATGTTTTTACTGCAATAGTTCTACTAGACCTATATGTTATATTACATTCTCGCGCGCCAAGTTCGAACTGGTGAGGATTTTTGAATTTTTCCAAACAGAAAGTCTTAGTCGATATTTACACACGGCCGCTCTTAAAGGAGCTACGTCACGGATGGCGAATATTTTTTTTCAAAGTTTGCCATACACAATCCGGCTTAATCTTCGCATCCTCAACCATCGGCAGTTTATAACAATAACAATTTATTTCCCAAACCGAAGGACCAAGTTCTTGGTGCTATTTAGTCGATTTCCTGTAAAGATTGCGACAAGAGCTACATTAGTGAAACGAAACGCCAATTCTCTACTCGACTGAAAGAACACCAAAAAGCAGTGTATCACAAACAACCAAACAAGTCAGCCCTAGCGGAACATTGTTTACGTGCCGGCCAGTTCTATCTCCTGTGAATCTTCCACGATCTTACGCACGAGTAAAAGTTGGGCGCAACATACGCCTTTTATTAGAAACTTGGGAGATGTATTAACATTTGCCAGAATCCGCTCAACCGGGACGATGGCATTCATCTAACCACATTAATATTTGAATTTAATTTGAAAGGAAAAATTTTACATTGAAACTTGCATTTTTCTTTATTTTTTTCGTGCTTTTGTAAATTATTCATCACTTCACGCTGAAGAAGGCTAGAGTTTTTTTAAGCCGAAACGTCGAGTTTTAGAGTATATATTTTTATACCGACAACAAAAAATTTCAACCAGAGTAACGTTTTATCTATTTTATCACGAGTCCACCTGGTTACAAGTCCATTTTTTAAAATAACATCCTTTTCCCTGTATGGTTTGTTGTTTTGGTGTTTTTCTACCTTATTAAACTATTATTTTGAGGCTTTCTTCAATTTGAAGGTGATTTTGCACTTCGCAAAAAGTCGTGTCTGATCAGCGAAATGCAATAATTCATAGCCTGTCAGGCGATACTCAGGCTACACAATTCATAACTGGAGTATCCACGGGTATATAGTATCTATTAATTTTTCAGTAACCAGTATATTCAGCATTCAATTTATTCCTGTACGGTAAATACCGAGTTAGCGTGTTGGACTCCGCATTCGAGCCTTGGCTGGGGTTATTGCGTTGTGTTATTTAGGCAAAATACTTTCCTCTCCCTGTAATGCTCCCAACCCAGAAGTATAAAATGGGTACCGGCGAACTGTTTTTTTTAGGGCAAACCTAATAAGATGCCGAGGGTAACCTGGCGTTGGACTTGCAATCCCACACAGGGGGAAAGACGCAATACTCCTAGTCGGCTTCATGCTACGGAAACCGAGATAAGCTCCAGCAGTGTGCGCCAGTTTGGCGCCGAGTGCGGCTCTACCTTTACCCAGTGTTATTAGTCATCCTTGTGGTTGTCAGCATGTATGCAATATTCATATTCAGCACTTCAACCCAGATACCTTTCTCAGTCAAAACAAGGTAATTTGTTACGTATAAACGCTAATAAAACATCCGACAAAATAGAAGGTCGATAAAGCCACAACGTTTAAATATGAAAAGACTGTTTAGCCAAGGCAACATGCACAGCTGCCCTGCTGCTGCCTTATAATACAAAAGGGTGTCTGTAAAATCTTAATATAAGTAGACACACCAAAGCTGTTAATTGAAAAATTAAATACGAATTTAAAACTCACCCGGGCGTTTTCACTTACTAACACCAAGTATAGGCCGTTAAATTTGCCTGTTGTCTTTTTCCTTGGTTGACGAACAGAAAATGAAGCCGTTCAATACGTACAGACTGATTTGCGAGCCTGGATCCTTTCTTTTATTTCATTTATTTCTTAAAGATAAATGATTGTATTGGTCGCATTATGATAATTTCACGAAAACACTTCCAGATAAACGGATATCCTTTAAGGCTTAGACCTTTCCTGCTGTCAAGAAATTACCATGTTAAGAATCCCGACAAAATTCACTGTTCTCCTGAAACGTTTATTAGAGTTGTTGGCCCACTTAAATTCATTACCAGATTATCAGAACTTACATGCAATTAAGTGATCTCGGTCCGTGCAAGAGGATAATTTATATTAATATTATTATTTTTATTTTATTGGCAAGCTTGGAACCGGTTAACTCTCCAGAAAATTTGGGTAAAGGTGATGCTATTTTGTTTTTACTGTAACAAACAACCTTGCAGGAATTAGCCGTTTGGGCTTTAAGGCTTAATGACGTATCGCAGCCTATAGCCTTGCCAAAAACAAAATAATAAAACCTTTTCTGTTTGGGTTACAAACCGGTGAAAAGTGTCTAAAACAACGCTAGAAATGCCCCGTAGCTGACTTAATTTGGCTGGCCCAACGCGTTTAGCCTTATAAACCTATAAATTAAATCAACAAATCCCTTTTTCTCGGCAAGTAAAGAAGTTTGTTAATGGCAAAGTTTTAATTAAACAAGAAAAGGTAAGCTCGTAAGCTTGATTTTCACCAAGCAAGTGATATAGGGAAGCTTATGAGCTTTTCTCGTATAATTAAAACTTTTCCATTACAAACTTCTACTTGCCGAGAAAAGAGATTCGCGTTGATCTAATATATAATTAAGTTAATAAACGCAACGCATCTTAACGCATGGGGCCAAGTCTAATTAAATCAGTTACCGGGGCATTTCTAGCGTTGTTTTAGACACTCGTCACCGATTGTAACCCAAACTGAAAATGTTTTATTATTTTTGTTTTTGGCAAGTATACCTACGAAACGTTATTAAGCCTAAAACCCAACCAGTTATCCCAACAATGTTATTTAATGTGCAGTATAAAAGAAAAGAAAAATAAAACATAAACTTTTAGCATCACCTTTACCTAAATGTCGAGCATGTTAAAACAAAACGAAAGTAAAAATTGTACATGTACTGTTCTGAGTTTGTTCATTTACATGTAAGTTCTGAGAATTTGGTGCGGAACAATTATAATAAATGCAGTTTCTGGAGAACAATGATTAATTTGCTGGGAATCTAAAGAAATTGTTGGAAATTGTTGGAAGTAGGCACAAGTTGAAAACTTACATCTATTTGCAACTCCGTTTGACCAGGGCTTAGTATACTGCAAAAAATAACGGGAACATAGCACATAAACTTTGAAATTTCGAGAGAATACATGCAGATTCTCGGCGGAATGATCTTCTATCTCTACATATAGACTCGAGCAGCGTTTTACAAATTAAAGTGGCTCCTTCCGGCCTTGTAATGAAATTGAGATGCTAAATTGTTCACTCTTGGAATTGAAAATATCCAATTAAAAACATTTCAAACCCGTGATAAATAATACGATCTTAGAAGGGATTAAGTTTTTCCTCCAAGATATAATTTATTTATTTCCATCGAACTGAATCGGAGGCACAGTGAATGAATAAAGTGTAAGTTTTGAAGCTTTCTTATAGAGCCACGGTGTTGATTTATGATTAACACGATCTTGTTAGACAGCTAGACGAAACTAACTGCCACATTACGTTTTGTTATGAGAAGGTTAAGAATGCAATCTCAGTCGGTGTGAAAGTCGGTATGAAATAAAACTTTATTAACTACCGGTACGCCAAAGGCTTTTCGGCAATAACAATAAATAAATTGTGTCTTGTACCTCGGTTTAATCCATGCCATGACTATTTTAAGAGTCATTTCCAGTGCGGCAGTTGAAAGAAAATGTTGAAAGAAAACTGTATATCAGTCTTAGATCACTAGGGTTGGGATTAAACATAAGCTTCAGAAATTATAGAAATTCAGTAACAAGTTAACGAAAGCAACGCAATTTTTAAACCATACATTCATTAAAATCCATACATGTTACTTCGATCATATAAAGTGACATTTGTTTCATTCATCTGTACTTGCAGAAATTGCTACTATCTAAATCTTTATCCAGATAATTTCGTTAAATTTATATTCGCACAGAGGACGCCAAAGACCTGTGTCTTGTTCAAAAGCTGACCAACTTCCTAAAATCGATCTTATCTAGTGCTAATAAATTCGGTGAACAACCACCTTATTGAGTAGAGCGGCTCGCGACTCTCACGAATACAGCTGTTTCGAGGAAAGGGCTGTCGATGACAATCCCGAAAGGTATTGTGGGTAGTTTTAAGTTCACGGTTCCTTGACTTCAGCATTTCAGGAAAATCTGAGAAAATGGCACGAGACGCCAAGGACGTATGTTTGCGAGTGCTAAAAGAAAGCAACACAAGTAGATTTGACAGCTACAGTTGTCAGGAACGTACCTTGCTGATCATATCCCAGATTACCTTTCGGGATTGTCGCGCGCTTTTTTTGACAACCTTTCTCGAAAACAGCTGTAGACTCTCCTGCTTCAATTCACCGGATTATAAAATATTTATTAGCTGTTCTGTAAATGCGTTTATGTATGTTCTAAGTATAAACATATTCCGAGATGCAGTTCCGAATTAATATCCGGGTTGAAAATTTATATTGGAACTCGTAGCCTAAGCTCGTCCAGCCTCAACCCCAGGCTTTCTCTTATTTTCGTCACCTGGAGCGAGAAAATTGAAAGGAGAAGAAGACGAGGTTGAAGGAGGTTGAAGTTGGTTGAAGCTCGCTTAATCCTTCGATCTACTTCAGTGGAGCTATTATAGTTCACCACTACACTATCTTACACTCTGATTGGATGAAATTGACCACGTTATGCTATAGGCGACTCGAACTCTCCCGCGATTTCTGAATCTCTGACGACCTCGACGCACTCACCATGTTTTTGCGTTGCGCGTGGATACTAAGGACTACATAAAACCTGTATAAACAGTCTCCTGGAATATAAATATCGTGATATATTTGTACTCGTTTCACGCGTTATTTGTACTCTACTGACTGAAGTTGGATCATCGTATGAAAAAAACAAAACAACAACTACTGACTGATTATGTGAAAAAAAAAAACACCGAAAAACAGTGAACTCTCTCTAAGACGGACACCATCGGGGCCGGCACAAACTGTCCGTCTTAGAGAGGTGTACGCTTATAGAGAGTTAGATACAGTAACATGACTCAAAATGGCGCGCGCAGGGACCAACACAAGGTGTCCGTATTACAGAGGTGTCCGTCTTTACTTATAGAGGTGTCCGTTAACAGAGAGTTGACTGTATATGTTACGCAGGCATGAATCGTTCACATACAACTTTAGTTTGCTTAAGGTTATTTAGTGTAAGTACACCTGTTTGTATTCATAATCTGACCATAATAATCTGACCTGACCATAATCTACCAGTTTCAGGTTTTAATTATTTTCATAAACGCATCAGGCCTTCTTTTCCCTCCGCTTTTTTTTTTCTCTGAAGGAAATTTAAATCTGAATATTTTCTCAAGCCGCTAACCTAAAGGGCGTGATCGTGTAGCATCAAGTGGGAGGGAGTCGGGCGTTTTCAACAAATTGTCTAGTTTTCCCGTCTTATACTTGACTGAGCGGGCTAGTAAGTGTTTTGGTTTTGTGCCATTGTTTTAGCAGCAATTCTCCATTTCAAGAAAATCAACACACCTTGCCAAGGAGACCACAAAATTCCTAAGGATTTCCTTACCAAGGCTTCGTTCCCAAGAGTTGAGATCGCGAACCTCTTGCGTATAACTGGTGTCTACAGATAAGACATGTACAGTAATGTGAGTTGTCAAAATATAGGGAATATATTGTTATACAGAAGATTTTAGTAGTATCATGTTAAATATAAATTACGGCACAAATGGATCCGCAAACACGAACCAAATTAAGTGATGTTGGCAGCACGTGTTACATACATTGTATTGGCAAGGCGAATGCAATTATTTTACTTTAGAGACCAACATATACTTTTGTCTCCTTAAGTATGAATGTTGTCGCAGTGTCCTAGAAATTAATTAAGTTTTGAACCTGAAATCCCGAAGACTAGCTTTGCATTGAGCCTAAGGCATGCATGTTCATCGAAACAAAATTCCCACCGACGGTTTAATTTTTTAAACGAAACTTTGTGACTCGTATATATCAACTTTAAGTATAGTGTTCACAATTCCTTTTTTTATATAGCTAAATACCAGACACTTAAATATAGTTATTCATTCATAAAGGTATAGACCCAATGACGAACAGCGCATAGAGACAACCAAGTGACTGATTTTTAACGATTTAACACTTCATTCATAAATACAGACATAGCTATATTTCACTAATAAACACTTAAAAAAAAAAGATACATTATTAGACAAGAGAGAAAAAACCCACAATAATTCGAATTGAACGACAATTGAAATGAAAAAGCTATAGAAAAATAATAATAAAAAAACACTTCTAAAAAGGTATTATACTCAAGACAAATATAATGATTCATAAATTATTAAAAAGGATCAAAAATAAAGTTTACTTTTCAATGTTTCGTGTTAGAATTCCAAAAGATAATTGTTTTGGGTTAGCGAAGGAGAAAGTGCACTTTCTTAATAAAAAGTACTAACATGTCGCGGTTTATACTCATCACTGTTAATTATGCTTTTTGAAAGGGCATAAAAAAAGAAACATTTGAATGTATATTTCCAGCTGCTATACTAGATGAAACTTGCAATAGCAAACTTCACCTAAAGTAGTGATTTTAATTCTCAGTCAAGAATTTCAGGCAGGAACTTGAGTTTATTAAAATATGTCAAGTTGAATCATCGAACACATCTCTGAACTGAGCTAAAAATGTCTCAACATGCATTAGATGATGTTAAATTAAGTCAGCATAACCTATCTTGTGTGAAAAAAATGATGGAATATTTTAAAGGGGGCACTGAACGCATTTACTGTCGTCTGTTGCTGCAGATGACAAGGATGGAAATGGCTTGAAACTTGAAAACATTGGCCAATATTCTTTCAAGTTCTTAAACTGTGTCTTGACCAAAACTGCCAATAAATTATTATGTTTGCTCTCCTTGCAAAAATTAATTTGACATTTTCCTCTTAGTTTTGTAGGAGCATTTTGTGTATTAGTAATGGTACTAAGTAACGATTTTAGCACAGCTGTGGCCTAAAATTATAATAAAGCCTCTGTCCTGTAGCTCAGTGATAGAGCGTCCTACTACACATAGTGTTCGGAAGGTCATAAGATCGACTTCCATTGCATGGGAGAACTTGTGTCACTGAATCAGTGATCATGAATGTTTAATATAATTTTATAGCAAAACATGATGATGTAAGGATGATGTAAGAGAAGCATGCCCTCATACGTGCCCTTTAACAGGCATGGCTTGGGTGCATTCCTGTGCGCCTAAGCGTTGGTTACAGGTAGAAAACTAAATTATTACTCTGTATACAGTTTTATACGACTCGTTTTATGTTTTAACCCTCTCACTCCCAATAATGCTCAGCTTAAAACTGAGGAAAAACATCTAGAATTTCATTTTGCAAAAATTGTCACAAACAAACAGCACCACATGAAAGTACTGCTCGATAGCTTTTATTTTGAATGGTCACACACTAGAGTTTCATGCACTGCACTCAACAGTTACAACAACATTTATTGACTCAAGGTTTGACTCTGGGAGTGAAAGGGTTAACTTGGTTCAACAACCGAAGGCATTTCGCATTTCGTCATACTCTGCATACGAACACTATTTTTGTTCTTTTCTCGTTGAACATAAGGGACAAAGATGTTTTAGACAGTGGCGGCGTCGAGACCAACAGTGGAAATAACTGGAATTGGAAATATTGACCACAAAAATCTTCGGAAGCTATATAGTGTTGATTGAATGACTTCTTCACAGACGAATTCGCCAGGTTGTTCTTTATGGAAAACCACATTTTTTCCCAGTCCGTTATGGGAAATACATCTCGGCTTTAGACTAGATCATCTCATAAAGATTTGCGTTCAGAGTCTAAATACATTCTAAATAGCCACTGTTAAACTCAGAGAAGCGATCACAATTTACTACATGAGTAGGAACTTGGCTATCGGAATTAAGTCAAGTTAAATAAAGGAAATATCAGACAAAGCCGGATGCAATGTCGTGGACCTAGCACTGCATGTGCCCACACTGGCAACAATTATGCATAATGACTGCTAAATACAGTGGAATCCCGATTTCTCGAACCTCCTGGGAAACCAAAATAGGTTCAGGAAATCGAGAGTTCGAAATATCGGGAGTAAAATTACAGTGAAAAAAATCCAAGAAAGACGAATTTTGGTTCGAGTTGATCGGGATGTTTTGAGAAATTGAGGGCTGAGGTTTGAGAAATTCCACTGTATAGTTTAACGATGGATTTCACAACTCGCGAGTTAGGAATTCCTGACTTCAGCTGTTCCTAAAATTCCTTACCATCCAACAGGATTAAACAATCGTGTTTCATCTGCCACAAATTATTCCAAATCACGAAATCGTGGAGGCATTGTCCATGCCTAGACATACATATGTTTCTGGCGAATCTAATCACAAATGAGTGAAAGTCGGAAAACCGGCCGACCGGCTCAGTATAAGGATTTCGGTACATGCGTCTGCAAAGCAGAAGTCTTAGACTTGGCGACTTTCTCACCGATTTAGTTATGTCTGGCATAAAGTTAAGAAATGCAACATAGAAAACCCCTCGAGTGGTCTTCTCTAGTTAGTCTATACTGACGATGTTTTATAGTCTTCCCATGACGATGATAAGGAATTACGACATGTTTTCGTCACCAGGAGAACCTCGGCGTTAATAAGCTAAGTATGTGTATGTCGCAACATGGATACGTATTTTCCTTACCAATAATTCATTTTTTATTGCAAATTTGTTATTGGAATTTTTTTTTAACCATGACATTCATTCACGCTACAGACCCTAGCAACGAATGTGGCGTATTTGATCTCGTGATGCAATATCTTATGATCAGTACCCAATCAGATTACGAGGATAAAATCAGCGGTCTAAATATGGTATTCTCGACACGTAGTGAATGCAAGCAAGCTTTGCAGGTTCGCCGGAAGACTTACTGCGACTGAAACAGGTTTATGATCTGAGTGGGAGTTCAGACAAAGCTCTAGGAGGAAGCAGGAAGTCTCATTTCCAACATTATAAGGTAAGTGTCGTCAGTGTTATCCTATTTTGTACACTGAATTTGCGACCACAAAATTCCTCCTAGCATGCCGCAAAAGGAAATGCACCTCAGAACATAGTTATTCTCTATCAAATTATAAAACAGGTTATTTAGAAGTGTAATTTATCGGGACTAGGATTTCATGAATGAACGAGAAATTGGTAGGATTGAGCCCCAGGATAACAACTGCATCAAATGCGCGTGCGTGTACTGCTGAAACAAACGTCCGTGCTTGCTTTTATTTGTGTTCTAACATTCTTTTAACAATATTCAATCTTATTTTTTACTGCTTTCAAATTGAATGCAAGAATTGTAATCTATCTAGTACGTAGCTGTGGCAAAACCACTTTGCGACATTTTATGTACACACAAAAACAGGTTTGTTAAGCTGCGAGATCTTGTAAATGGGTTTTGAAGCGTTTTGCATACCTCGTCCACCTCTTCCTCTTCAGCGCTATAAGCGTTTCACTGTAGTTTCATGAATCGAAGAAATGAAATTGTAATGAGATTAGCATCCGTTTTGACTGGAAATCCGCGTCTAACCTTCGACGTTCGACCGCGACGGCTTATAGGAAGTAATGCATGATGCCACATCATGCCATTTAGGAATTTAAAGTGTATTCTCTACCGTTATCACCAAAAAATGCTTTTGATTTTTGGGTTTTACATCATCATCCAAGAAAGAGCAATTCACAGTGTTTCTTTGCATGCGCTATGTTCCAGGGGGTTATCATTAATTAAAACATTTGAATGTTTGGGTCACTCTAATAACAATGTGGTTGACATCAATTATTATTAATGCCTCGTTTACATACTTTCTTTAATTTACTACAAGCTTTGAAGTTATAAGAGTTATTTGATCACGTGACAATGAATTTTCCCGCAGGACCCAGGCTCCCTTCAAACTGCTACTTTTATAAAAGCCAGTCAAATGAATAATACTATAATATTGGCAGATAATTTCATGTGGTGTCACACTCTTCCAACGGCGATAAAAGGTTCTCAAAACAACAACTATTCAAGGGCAAAGCTAACAGACAGGAAATTGTTCAAATTGTAATCTGTCTTCACTATCTGGTTGATGAAAACGGCGGGGAAACAAGTTTACGTAAAGCGATTCTCAAATTTTGACCACATACATGTAAAATTAAAAAAAACAAAAAAACAACAGCAAACAAAACGCAAACATGAATTGTCACGGAAAATTATATCACGTACATCCGCTACATCAAAGGAATACTTGAAAACGCTGAGGGCCTTTAAGATGAAATGCGTCGCGTCTCAGAACTGGACGTTAAAAGTATTAATGAAGGATGTAGTTTGGAAGGAAACGGCAAAAACCTGCGTTAACGTTGTTTGTTTAACTGGTATCAACCTTTTGAGTTTATTTGCTCTTGTGGTTTATTACTGTAGTATCGCATCTTATCTAGTAGCGACATACGCAAACATTCCATAAATAATTTTAGCCATTCAGATCAGCGCGGTTTCCCATGCCGCCCTGTAATTATTGAAACGGAAGAGCCCAGCAATTACTCAGAGGTTATGTCTACCCTTATCGGAAGAAGCTATAGCGGACAAAAACGAACATTGGCAAGTCGATCGACGATCGTCATCTCTGTTATCGCTGTCACCATTAGAAGAAAAAACAACTGATGTTAGCAGAAACAGGAAGTTCAATTCTTCAAACAAGTTCCGAATCAACAAGAACGTTAATTTTCCATGTTCACGGCCTCAATGATCATCAAGATTATTGCAAAGCATTGAATGGTCTAAATTTTAATCGTTAACTGATGAAAAATCATGACATTTGTTTCATCTCAAACTGCCGACCGGTAAAATGTGGACATTTTTATCGTCGCTTTCCATATCGCGTTAAGGAGTGGTCCCCGTCAATGGACCCCGGGCAATGGACCATAGGTGCCAACTAAGGGTCCAATGTATGGAAATTTTGACTGTCAGCCAAAACTGAATCGCTACTTTTGAAAACTGTCAAGCCGGAATGCAAGGTCTTCCTTGAATGAAGGTCTGGGGATCTCCCTCGTAGAAACGCTAACTATCTTGCTAGATCACTCCTATCCAAATACTTACTTTTTTGTGTACCTTATAATTCAGTACCTCTATTTCATGGATGAAAGGCAATATATAAACGCTCAATTATGCAAATAAAAAAATAGTTGAAGAAAATATGAGTATTAAAGAACAACGTGTTCGGACGTATCGATAAACTGATTCCGTTGCAAAATTTATCATTTTATGCTCCAAGAACCAATCATTCAAACATCTAATTTCAGATCATATACAATCAGTTCACAGATCAAGAGAATCGAGGGAGGATCATCTAAGGGAAGTTGTCTTGAAATTCAAAGAAAATCTCCCAACTAGTATTGCTAGAATTGCTTGGAAATCATGTGTATGTCATCGGTTCATAGCTAGGCAGGTCGTTCTTGCGACCCAACTTGGCTGGCTATCAATGCGATCTCAATTTATACCTAAAAATTGACTTTGTTGTTGAATAATATTCATAACCTTTCGCTATTTTAAGCAGCAGTGAACGTGCCTATAAATATAGAAACACATTCCATATTTGACGCAGATGTTTGTAAATGCAAATAACTGCTGAATGACAGACTGTATTTATAGTCACTGATAGCAATTGACGATGAATGATGCAAATTGGAGCAGGCGGAAAACCCGAAGCCGCAGGAAATATGCGAGTCCGTTATGCTTTCAATCACGTTCTCTGTGTCTAAAACCTAGAGTGACGAGGCACAAACTCGGAAAAACAATCTCAAATGTCATAAAAAAAAAACACTTTACTAAAAACAAGCAGGAAGGTACTGCTCAACAATTTTCATTTGAATGGCCACCTTGTACAGTATAACAAATTAAATAAACAGCAGTCCACAGGGAATGTATTGCCAGTGCACAATTAGGGATTTCTCCATCGTAGAATTGCTATTATTAAAAGGACATGTACCCATACATTTCTATTGATTGTTACGCCCGTCAAGTTTGGATTCATCGTATTAAATAAAAGTGCTACAGTACAGCCGAACTCAGTATATGTATTCTAGCAAATTTTGAAGGGCTATAAAAGCGGCTAGCCACGACAGGGTCACAGACACCATCATGATTAAGAGGATAACGGGAAAGCATTTCAAAATCTATAAAGTAAACTGATTCAGTTTAGGACAGTCATCAGATCATTGTTTGGCCTTGTTCTCTAGAGAAGGATGGATCTCATTGGCTTACTAAGTGCCGTTTACAAAAAAAAAAACATGTTTTTATCAATTTGACTACCAACGCGAAGGTTCATGGAGTGGAAGGAGGGGCGAATGCATTACAAATACATTCCAGCCACATTCCACTGTTCTATATATACAAATATGATGATTTCGGTAAATGTTTTTAAAGCATAAGAGAAACAGAGACAGAACAGAGGACGTCGTTTTTACTGATTGAATAATTTGTGCTCACTAACTGACTGTTGTCTTTCTCTTTGAGGGAACCTAGTGTAAGGAAGAAGGATTTTTTTCACCGATACTTGGACTGCTTACACAGTCTCTTTTCCTCAATCAGTTATCTCGTTGTGACATGAAAGAAGCATGGCGAGGTATCGCCTTTTTGCGCTTGCCGGAACTTAAGAGGAAATTAAAGGGGCAGTGCAAGCAATCTAAGTGATACCAGTGATACCCGTTCTTTAGTGCTTGTTTCATGATTCTTTCTGCAAGTGAAAGTCATCACTGCTACAAGAGGACAATAATATTCATTTCTAATACTTTTTAAATTGTCATTTTACAGTGTTCAATTCAAGGTTGACGAAAATGGGACCAGTATTCCTGATATCATTAGCCTTGAGTGGTCTGGCGTTCAGCTTCGTCAAGGGTGTACCACTCGCTCAGTCAAAAGGCACTTGCTATACAGAAAGAGTTCGAAACTCACTGTCACCGGGTAAAGGATATAAATGTAGGAAAATATGGATTCACTGTTACAATAGCCTGTTTGTCTCCTCGATTAGGTTGAGTTCTTTAGGCAGGGAAACCTATCAGAAAGATGTAGACATTCCTCACACCGTATACGTTTGTGAAATATATTTAATATAATGTAGGTAAATCTGAATTCACTGCGGCAATAGCTCTTAGTTTGATTGTCCCTTTGATCAGGCAGAGTTCTTTTGGCAGAGAAAACTTATCATACAGATGTAGGCATTTCTTACAACTTACGTTTGTGAAATATATTTGGTGATCTCCATTTCAATGGGAGTGCCAGGGATAAACGTTTTACTCATAGTTAGTCCATAAAAGGTATAATTGGAGTACCATGATATACATGCTTACACTGAAAGGGCGCCGAGTGTAAACAATAAACACATTTAGACGAATCTACTGAGTCAAACGATAAGTAAATCGAAAAAACTCGAGAATGGGATGTGTGCGCATCGCGAAACATTCCAGGAATTACGCTAACAGAGTTGATAACACCGTGATATATTTTGTGCATGTTATTTTCTTGCTTCGTGAATTGAGGCTAGATTATAAAACAGTCACGATGTTAAATATTTATTTAGAATCCCAAAGTTGTTACGAGCAACATCAGCAATTCCAAGGGAATACGCGTGGAAGAGGCCACCATGAACAGGCAAGGAGAGGCAAACGCTAGGTCTAAACATGGCCTTGCAGCAAAAATCCACCTAAATGATGGCCTGGGACACAAAGGAAGCGTTACTACCGAACAGACTGTCAGACGCATTCGACGACGTTGTTTTTATGTATGGATGCGTTGTCCGAAAACCAACACGAAAACCCAGAAAAGATAGCAACCACAGAACTGGGAGAGAAGGTAATAATTTATCTAATTCGGTACTGAAATCTTCAAGGTGTTCACCGGTATTATATTATATTTCAATAGGCTTACCATGGCCAGCAATAAAGATGGATTATGTAGAGATGGTTTATGTTAAGAAGATGTCCTTATATGCTATTGCTAATAAATGTTCAAGCAATCCGAGTAAAAAAAAAAGAAGAATAAATTAACATTTCAGCAAATCGTCTTTGAAATTAAGATTTCTGCAATGTTGAGTAGTTTCTTTATTTGTATTCAGTGCGGTGCTGAAGAAACTCAGTTGAAGAAATAATAATAATCTCAGAAACTCAGGTTTCTGCTTGTTATTTATTTTTCTGAGTAGATAGATAGATAGAAAACTTTAATTTGCTCATAGTTAATATAGGGAAATGGTTACGAAGCTCGACAAAGTTCTTTGTTATATGTTTCTGTTCGCTGTTTTGGCTTTGCTTGCACAAAACCTGACAAAATACAACACGTGTGTTCAAGCAACTAACCAATAGAAACGTTGCGATTACGTAATTCATCCATCGCAAAACAAAATATTGTGCACGGTCATGGACCTTTCAACATCAATATTGGCCTGTTTCGTTTGCTCCTTTGAAGTTTGCCGGGCCTCGTAACCATGCATTTCCCTATATTACTACGATTTGCTCCAAGAATAAACTGACTGTTTTTTTCCCTTAACATTCAACAGGGACGTCCAAAGAGCAGAGCGGTTGATGTCTCCCACTCGCCACCCACAATTGCTGGAGTTCAAAACGTACCAACGTACCAAGCATTATGTCTGAAGAGATTCCAATCACGAGACATCGAAAAGTTGTTCGATTTTACTTTCGCTAATCTTTCTTCTAAAATGTTATTCGAAATCTTTATTAATTATATAGTGATATACTAACAAAAGCTATTCCGGCGTAGTTTGTACATTTGTTGATCAATTTTCCATCGCCATGTTTATAAATGGTTCGAGATTAGTGCAGCATTCAATGACTGTTAAAATAAATGTGCGAGTCCACAAATCTCAGGGGCACCCAACGAGGACATTTAAGCACACGACTTGGGATACCGTTTTTTTGTTTTCTCATATCGCCTACCCTTTTAAAAACTGAGGATATTTGTGTCAATTAAACTAACACAGTTTGATCCGTTCTGATTATTTGGCTGAATATTAAAGTTGCAGATGAACTGAGCAATGAACAATTTACGAGCTGCCAAATTTGCCCTTCTTAAAATCCTATTCGGACTTTTCGTACCCAAAACGACATTATATCTGCGGAAAACAATAGACATATCCCAACGAATGAACCGCACCCTTGGGTGCCCTTGTAAAATCGACATTATAGAAAATAAATGCTAAAAAATAATAGCACATACATGTGCATACATGATATTCATGATATACCAGGTTGGAAGCCGGGAAGGAATGGCCTCTAGTGAGTTTGCATCAGTAAAACTCCCTCTTAATAATACAAAATGGATTCTAAATAAACATGAGTATAGATATATATTAGCTCAGAACCTTCGGCATTTTAGGCGGTTGTGGAAAATGTTAAAGGTTGATAACATCAGCTGACAAACGAATAACATCTTAACAGTACATAAATAAAATATCATATCAAAATATATTTATGGAATTGAGTTTGTGGATGCAACCACCAATGACTTTTGGAAAGCGAAACACTGGAACATTCTGAACCACAGTGGCTTTTAAAATGGGTGTACTATTTTACTTTTAATGTTATTTTGTAATCATCAAATCCGTACCTATAAAGGGACCAAATGAGCAAATTAGCCAGTAAACAACAAGCCGAATAGGGTCTCTGAGCGTGTCTTCTTATGATCAGAGAAATCGATTAAGGACTTTCTTGCATTATCGATATATTTCAACTCACGTTAAAGTATTTCGTTTGTGTTTTCCTATCAGATTCAGAACATTATTTAGCGGTTACATTTGATTTTAAGAACACTTTGTAATGTAACAGACGCCGGGCATAAAAGAAACTCCTTGTATGTTCATTTGTTTTTATTGAGACGTTTTTCGCTGTGGTTTGGTAAAGTTAACTCGCAAAACGATGCTCGAGCATCAAATCCAATGAATATTGGTACACTGATTAAAATATTATTATACAACATTATTTTATGCTGTCTATAAGTTGGGACCAGCAGCGTAGAGAGACTGTAGTTAATGCATTGGGTAACTAGTGGGCATGCGAATCACAACACTGTACGCAGATTAAACCAATAGCAAACCTTATCAGCAGTTTCATTGACTTATTTCATTGACTTATTTCTGTTCACTGTTTGAAGGAACGTCGTGTTCAGCAAACTTCAGCAATATTGTTAAACTAGCTTTTACTTTCCAAACGTCTTCCACAAAAAGTCTATGCTCGTACAAATTATAAAAAAAATATATTCCATTAAAAATGATGTCAGATTTGGAACAAACCTTCCAACTGCCATTATAAACTCCAAATCATTTAGCGTATTAAAACAACTTATCAAAAAATTATATCTACAAACGTAACTATTTCTGTTTTTATTTGTATTATTACTTCTTAATTTTAATTTTATTAGTTGAAATACACAAGAACAATTAATTACTCATTACTCAATTACTCATAATTGGTATGTACAGCCATGTATATTAATATATCATAAACATTGTAACAGGGGCTCTCCCCGTTAAGCCAAAAAGGGTTTGTTGCCCATGCTCCATGAAAGACATTAATATAGAACACCATTGTAAGTAATAATTACTCCAGTAGCGAATAAAGATTTATTTTAAGGAGTTCTGATGTACGTCTGTAGAAACTATGTGATCGCTTTTCAGTTTATATAATTATTTTCATTTTATAGGCTATACAGTTCCTTCTAATTTTATTACAGGCAAATGATTATAAGTTCATATATTATTAGTCATTTTTATGTATCTGTATGATTTATTAATAAACTGTCTGATCCCACAACACTAGCTTTTAGTCTGTTCTTAGCGATTAGATCAAAATCTGTAACATGCGAAATCAAATGTATATGCCGTCGATGTGTTGCAAACCTATACCGCTAAATTTGGATGTATCTCATTTGGCAATTCCAGAAAGTCCATTTTGAATTCGAGCTAGTACTAGCAACAAATAAATAACTATGCTCGCAGACAACAAACCTACCTCTTAACTCGTTTGACCGGATACATCGCTCGTTTTCTCATCCTCTAGCAAACACCTAAAAGTCAAAAGGTTTCGATTGTTACTTTAGGTTGGTTCTTGTTAAGTATTTTCATTCAGTAATATTTGCTGGGGAGCTCAAACTTCAAACTCTCGTTTTACGACATACAAGTACAGAGACCGTTTGTCAGCCGGGTGCATCACGTTGGCCTGGGAGGTGATAGACTGCGAGCAGTCCCTTTCTTTTCTCTCCTCGTTTTTTCACCTAATTTGCATAATTATAACATTTCCGCTCGCGCCAATGATCTGAGGAGAAAAGACCTAGGGAGGTGAGGAAGTCAGATACATACATGATATAAAGGAAACTGTTTGTAAATCCTCACGTAGCTGTCATAACTCACAGGATGCTGAATTTTATATGCATGGACAAACGGAAAATATTAGCTTAGCATTTTTCCGGGTAGCGATCTCTTGACAGAAACATCCACCTCGTCAGTTCTCCCAGTGAAACTAAATCTTTAACCACGAACGCCACCAGAAAGGTTCAATTGGTAAATAAAACGTTAACGCATTGAATATCTAAATGAAATTTAATAGTCTAAAACCAACATAGGGAACGCCATCTTCCAAACGCCTAACGGTATTATATGTGCTTGTGTTAGAGAACATCACCTTGCAAAATAACACTGTTTTGGTGTAAATGTACACCTTACTAGTGGTACTGTAAACACTCAGTGGGTGTTCACACAGCTGCAAGAATTTACACTTTTTTGGTGTTACCATAACACACTCACTTTTTTGTGTGAATCAATGGGAGCAAATCCTGACTGAATGGAAACCCGAGTTTCTTAGCTGCAGCTTTTGGATTCATTATGAGCGACCTCCGGTACACGCATCCCTTAGGCAAAAACTGACCATGTATGAACCATTGCTGAAATATAAACATGTCTTGTCATACTTTGGCGTGGATGTAAAAATCTATCAATCAGAGTATTGCAAAACGCCAACGTTTAAAAGGTGAATACGCCGAGTCTTATCGGCGATATATATTAACGAATATTGCTGTAATTTAATTATTGGTGAGAATGTAGGGTGGAGTCAAATGCATAGGACAAGTAAATAAAACGTACAGCGCTACCACACATGCACTAAAACTAATAATTAAACATGCTTACTATCCAGCGTTTTTCTTTCTCGAAAACCAGGCTTTGAACGGTTTTGCGTTACCGGTGGTGAAGATGAAGAGAACCAGGACTAGGATCGATAGTTTTTAGTAATTTGCCTTATACTGAAGGCGACAACATACACACTGAGTAGTTTTCCTTAAATCTCACTACATGCGGCATGATTTCGATCACAATCGTATGGCATGACGTAGGATACGTTCATATGCAAATTACTGATCTTGGGATTTTCTTGATAACAAAAATAAACTGAACAGATTATGAATTTCTTGCCACTCAATCCATCTGCCTAATCTCACGACTCTGGAATTAACGTCGATCGAACAGCGGATTTCCTAATATTCTTCTTCCCACACTAAGGACAGTATCAAAACTTATAAACGGGACTAAAGCCTGTTTTTGGATAAGATAAGTATCACCGGAAAAGTTAACATTTTTGCTTGCCCCGAAATTTGAAGATAACGAACAACAACAAAAAAAGAACAGGAAAATGTGACTTAGCGACTAAAAAGAACATTACAGATAACACAACTCTGTTTGTTTATCTCCACCCAGGTACGTGTACAAGTTATGGGTATTGGTGAACTGTTAGGAAATCCGGCAAAACAAATCTATCTGGGGGGTAATCTGCATGCGATGGACTACTAGTAACCCATCAAGGAGTAGTATTGTAGCAGTACTATCACTTCTAGTTGCTACTTGTTTTGGAAACCAAGATAAAGCTACACTGGTGGTCCGGGAGTCAATTAGAGTATTTCACTACTGACCAGTAGTAAGCTACAAATAATAGTCATAATTGTAACCTAGTTACAACCAGGTTTTGGTGAAATGTGTTTGGTTAGGATATATCCATGTTTATTATTCAACTCCACTTATTAGAGTACAAATAACGGACGCAATGATCAACGATCTATCAACAGACCTTCGCTTGGGGTAGGAGATCTCACTGTTGATTTATATTCTTAATGAATTTCCCGCACCCAAACAACTGACAACCAGAATGCGGTGCGGGATAAGCAAACACAAGTCTTACCCCATGTATTGAAACAATTACATGTATACTTTGAAAACACAACAACCGTATCAGGCCCAGAAACGATAAACTATAAAACTGAAAAAATGGCTCACAAGAGTATCGAAATCGGTAATTTTAATAAAACTGTCCACTTGAAGTTATCCACAATGAATCTTGTTTACTGTCCAACGTATTTGTACTTGCTATCTTGCATTCCACACTTTTTCCACAAAATCTTACCACACACTCACACAACTAATTCACGTGTGTTTGGGAATTCAAGAAACCATTTATATTTGTTTCATTACGCTTTGCTTCATTCAGACAAAGATAAATGAACAATTTATCTATCTCTTAGCTATGACATGAAGAAATGAATTCGAAATCACGCACAAAGAACAATTACATGTTATAGTCTGAGTGAATTTATAGTTCAGGATTGTATCATTTGACCAAACCCAAATTTCACTTAAGCGGACCAGAATTAAAAGCTTAAAGGTAAGAGTAAACACACGCCCTGGGTATAACGGTGTCAATCAATGACGGTAATCAAACGCCCTGAACTTGTGACATAGGCAGACGAGTAGGAGGTATATAGCGTCCACGAGAAAGCTTAACGTTATGAGATTACCGTTAAGATAAATTGTTTTTAACCCTTTCACTCCCAAGAGTGCCGCGAGTAAGTTCAAAACTGCATGAGGAAATAATCTTAAATTTCGTTTTGCAAAATTGTCAAAAACAAACAGCACCACTTGGAAGTATTGCTCAATAGCTTCATTTGAATGGTCGCACACTAGGGTTGGTTTTATCCACAGACTCAAAAGTTAGAACCACCTTGTACAGCATAATAAACAGTATCACATGATAGTACTGCTCAATAGTTTTCATTTGAATGGTCACACACTAGGGTTTTATCCACAGACTTAAAAGTTAGGACCACATTTATTGACTCAGGATTTGACTCTGGGAGTGAAAGGGTTAAAGTTGAATATCTTTCGAATCTCTTGCTCACGACAAAGACTGCTAAAGAGTGGATTCAGGCTTCGAATACTTTATTGACGCACAGTACAGTGCCGGATTCTGCGCGCCTCCTGTCAGGTGAGACTATAATATATTCAAATATCCTTTTGATTTCCTCTTAAGATATCCTTCAATATAACGCCTTGAAGATCAAATTAAACATCCGTCGTATATGTTTATTCGTATAATGATAAAGGGAGACATACCGACAGATTTTAGACACTTATTTATACATATACATTCTTACGTTATCACAACTTGAGTAAAATAGGTCAATTCACTTGTGCCGGAAGGTGGGCAGTCGTTATCTTGAATCGGTTTGCCAAACCGCAACTGGAACGGGGATTAACAAACGTCTTATTTACCAAGAGCTAATCCCACTCGAACTTCGTGAACTTATTAGACGCTATTAAATTAATCAAGCGATATACTGTATTGCATTTCCTTGATTTAACGCCCACAATATAAAATAAAACCCACCCCTTGTCCGAAAAAGTAGTAAAAATGAATGAAAAAGGATATATTTATACTACCCTTTACAATCCAACGCGCGTAGACACCCAACAAACATTTTTATAAGTGTCCTCTCATAATATTACTATAACGGGTCGCACTACAGCCAATGTTGACCAATTTTGTGTATTCAAGTATCAAATCTGTCAACACGTAACGTAAAAATCGTAAAATACAGTGCGACCCCCAGTTCCAATTTTTTGCCAATTTTTTTGCGAATTGCCAAATTTCGCCAATCTTCAAAGAAGCCGAAGTGTTGCCCTGGAGCCGACCAAATTTATGAAAAATCATACAATTTTGTTGTTTTAGCCCGTTTTAGCCATTAAACTGTCATTCACGCAATATGCTATTTCTTGATAATTAAGATTCGCTAGTTTAGCGCGTGCAATAACGGGACAAAATATTTTTTTACCCGGTTCATCTGACTCTTTTAATAATTATTACGACGAAAAACGAAGAACATGAACATCGATATTACGCTGTGAATGTCTATGACCACACTGGGTCTGATCGAAACCAAATTTACCGGCGGCAATTTGGAGAACAATTCGTCTCAACTTCAAGACAATCTCCTTCGATTGCAATTGAAACCAGCAGCAAGAAAACGACGAAAAACCAAGAAAGCGAAGTACGAAACCTGGTCCCAAGCCGTTTAAGTTTACACCAATCAGGAGAGTTTTGGAAAACGTCTTGGTGCGATCACCACCAAAATTTGGCACTTGCGAATTTTTTGCCAATTTGTCCTCGCCACAAATGTAAACAAAATGGGCTGTAGTGCGACCCGTACCCTGATAACTTTTATTGATAAATACAATGTGACAAGTTTCCATTTGATCGTGTTCAACTTTGCAAGGAGGCATGTCCTTCAAAGAAATAATACTATTTCGAGAGGAAACTTGTCAAAACGTTTGTTGGATGGCTACGGTAAGGCGCGTCGCCACTACACTCTTTTTTTATATATATAAGAACGTCTAATTTTTGAGCTGAGGCTGAACCAAAACCGAATGTTCTTATTTTTTGGCGATTTCAGCCTGAAAAACATTCTTAACATGTTCTTAAGTTACATGGTAGATCATTTCACAAAACAAGATTCGAACGTGACCATGAAAATGTATTTACATTTTATGTGATAGAAATTCATGTTGTTACTATAAAAATTGTATTCAAGTATTTTGAGCTGATTTGAACTGCTTATTCACTGAGATATTCAGTGAAATGTTACATTTTGTCCAGATTTTGTTAAGTTTTTGAAAGGATACTGGAATATTGAATTGAGAGCTCGATGCAAGAAACAAGTGGTCGAAATGAATAAAAATGTTCTTAGCTAAGTCTCAACCTGGTTATGTTCTTAGCATGCATGTTCTTAAATTTTTGGTCAATCTCAGCCTCAACGTTCTTATAAAAAAAGGTTCTTATAAAAAAAAAAAAGAGTGTATAACCTTCGTAAAATAAAATTGTATAACATTGAAGCTGGTTTAATTGAAATAACATGTGCACGTGAAGCTATCTACTTTTATGGTCAATGGGAAGTACGTACTAATGGATTATAAAACCGGCAAACAGACAAATTCGGGTGACTTTTTCTATCCAAGGAGTGTCTCGATGGTATTAAAATAACTAATTTTCTCGAGTAACAGCATTTTCTCTTGTCAACTTGTACCAAGAGAAAATAAGGTGGTCTGCCCCCTTGGCCTTGCAGTTACTCGTGCTTTTTTGATAATTATAATGATTGCTATTTATGCAAAACGTTCTGTACAGTTAGGACTATATCACCAATAATACAAATAATCAGTATTTCAGATATGTGGCCTTGGTTTTTACCATTCGGTTTTTCTCTTATTAGTTAATTTACTGTACTGTCTTCGAGCAATAATAAAGTGGTAATCGAAGTTCGTATTGGGACCGTCATGAATAAAGTGATTAAGAACTATCAATATGATTAAGAATACTGTGTTCGTAATCAGGCATGATAAATATAAAAACTGGTGTTGACGCTGATTAAAAAGATTCGGTGGAAACGTTTCGGTCACTTCAGTGACCTTCGTCAATTCGAATGTGAATAAAACTTATGAACATAAAACCATAAGAAAGGATGCAATAACAATTCATAAAAAGTGTCAAAAATAACGGTCTATGGAAGTTCTAAAAATTCTTGAGATTTCGATAAACACGCTGGAAACTCATGTCAACATGTTCGTTAATTTACTTTTTCTCTTTGATGGAGTGCCACGCTTCTAGGAATAGTCTCTTGTTCCACTGGGAGCAGACGCCAAGGATTGCTACGTTGTTGAAATCAAGTTGTGACCCGTTTGTTATGCGTGTTGGTACAGTAGGGAATTCTTGACGAAAGAGGCAACGGCCTTTGAATGTTCCTTTGTTCTGGTTTTGAGGGCTCGCGATGATTGTCCGATATACACAGGTGCCCCTTGTATTATCTTTGCTTTGTTTATCTTCTCTTGAAGAAGGAGCCGACAGTGCGTGTGGGTTTGTGCGACACCTTGGTGTTGTGTTGGCTCAACACAACAAAAAAAAGTACGACAACATTTCGACAACACGCGATCACAAGGCCCATGAAGATCAAGACGTCACACGTAATGTTATGGTACTACCTATGCCAAAGGCATTTCTGAAAAAAATCGCAAAAGCTTTTGCGATTTTTTCAGAAATGCCTTTGGCATAGGGTAGCACCACAACATTACGTGCGACTTCTTGATCTTCGTGGCCCTTGTGATCGCGTGTTGTCGAAATGTTGTCGTACTTTTGTTTATAACTATCGATATATTGCATGATGAATCTGTTCATAAAGTAAGGCTATTGTCTGAGTTAGCTGGCACCGAGTTCGTGGTTCAGAGTCTATCCTTGGGTCACTTGAGAAACGTGCAACTATGCATGGAGATTCTAAAGACGCGTACGTTAGGCTAGTCCAACTATATTTATATTAATTTACCTAAAGCAGATTTCGAGTACACTCTTTTTTTTATGAGAACCTTTTTTTATAAGAACGTTGAGGCTGAGATTGACCAAACTTTTAAGAACATGTTAAGAACATAGCCAGGTTGAGCCTTAGCTGAGAACATTTGTATTCACGTGTTTCTTGCATCGAGCTCTAAATACAATATTCCAGTATCCTTCATGGTCACGTCCGAATATTTTTGTGAAATTATATACCATGTAACATGTAACCTAAGAACATGTTAAGAACGTTTTCAGTCTGAAATCGCCCAAACAATAAGAACATTCGGGCTTGGTTCAGGCCTCAGCTCGAAAATTAGACGTTCTTAAAAAAAAAAAAAAAAAAAAAAAAAAAAAGAGTATAATGATATCTCAATATTGCCGTATCTGTAAAATTTGCCTTCATTTGTAACTTTACTAGCAACTTGAGCATATATTCAGCAAAAAAAAAAAAAAACAACAACAAAAATGTTCCCACGGTACCACATTTTACAATGCAAACTTATTTATAACTTGGAAAACTTCCGTCTTAGTCAGTCAACCACTTCAGTTAAAGCAGCCGGAAATACAAATTATCAAATTATTCAGATATGTGCATGGCTTTGGGTATAATCCCCTATTTTCACATTGTTCCCCAACAAGGTGGCCACGAAAATTTATTTTAGGCACCATTGATGGTACCAAAATGCCGATTACGTAACTTTCCGAGCGTTATCTAAAACCGTAGGGAGTAGCAAGAAGTGACAGGCCTGCACAACTTATATTAAAGGATAAAATTGTACCATGTTATAGCCTCTATATATTTTCGCTCTGACGAGCATATCATTTAAGGATTTTCCTTTTTTAAGGAAATGAGTGGTGGCTCTTTGAAAATTTGCCTTATAAATGACTGGCTCTGTATCAAGTACCATTTTTCCATTAAACATGTTTGAAAACAAATATCGCCTTTGTGACACAATATCAACCAGTGCCCAACCTCAAACATGTTTTAATGGGAAAAAATGGCACTTGACAAAGAAATAGCCATCCCTAAGGCAAATGTTCAAAGAGCCACCACCAATTTCCTTTACAAAAGGAAAATCCTTAAATTACATTTTCGTCAGAGCGAAAATATAAAGAGGCTGTAGCATGGTACAAATATTTATATTGTTAGAAGTTGTGCAGGCCTGCCATTCATTGCTATTCCCTACTAGTATGTTGTTACATAGCACAGAGCAATGCAAGTTCGTTTTGTACTACGACTACGTGCAAGTGTCTCAAACTTTTTTAATATTGTCAGCTGAAACCATACACAGAGAGTTGCATAATAAATATGTTGGCATCCGGTCAACTTGGACATAAAGGGGCTAAGCCAAGGTCACAAAACTAAAATAATTCGGGTAGTTTGTATTTCCGACCGATAAAGCGAATTAACAATAGTTCATAAGTCGCTGTACTAAGGAAGAAATACCTCGCTTGTTGTAAAATGCTAACCAAAATTGTCTCAATTTGTGGAATTTCGAATGGTATAGATATGGAATAAAGAATGGTGAAGCTACAATGTATGGATTGTATAAGAGTGGCTTCGAGTCCCGAGTCGAAGTTTAAAGGGCGGGAACAGTGAATTGAGTGTCACCAAAGTTGCTTCATAAGTCTCGGAGTCTTTATAAAATGGGTTATGGCTGAAGAATGGTATAAATTTAAGATCCTCGCCAAAATTGTCTCATTTCTTTCAGTTTTAATTTCAAGGGTTAAGAATAGTAGAAGTGGAATTTTATTTAAGAGTGGCACGGTAAAGGTCTTAATTTATGGTTTTAAAATGGTGTTTATCAATCTAAATTTTCTTAGGAGTTCACTTAAGTGGACACGAATGGTAGATTCATGTCTTGGAATCTTAATAAAAGTACTAAAGAATTGTAGATAATGAATTTTTAAGTCTCGACAAAATTGTTTCATATCTTGCAGGGCCTAAATAATGGAATATATAAATTTTAAGAGTCTTGGCAAAATTGTATGTCTCGATTGTAGGTAGTGAATTTCAAGAGTCTTGACAAAACTGCACAATTATTTTATGTATTTTAGTCTTAATGAAAAGACTAAAGAATGGCAAATATAATATACATTTTAAGAGTCTCATGGAAATTGTCCCAATGTCTTTCAAATACAAGTCTCACCAATTCTTGTAGTCAAGTCTGCAATATTGATAAAACGAAAGCCAACGTTTCTTACACTTATCATTGAATACATCTTTGACGTAAACTTAGATCTCTCACTAGCAGTATGTTGCATTTTGGGAAAGGAAGTATATACATGTTTTTTTTTTTGCAAAACGCTGTAATGTTCGCCGTGTTTGTCTTGTCTATCATGTCGTTGTCGCTTTAAGTGTTCTACGTAGTATCAGCCTTGCTCACTTTATTTGAATTTCTATTTCTGGCTGATTTGATCTTTTACAGATCCTACGTATACAAGCAGCATTTTCGTTCGCGGTCCTTTGCTACTTATTCACTTTTTGTCTTAACCACCGGAAGATGGCGACAGATCGAAAAGGGTAAAAATAATAAATATTATTCAAGTGACAATAAATCCTGTCAAAATCAAAGCATCCTAAAAATCTCTAAAAACCGGATTAGCTAACCACTCAAATGATATACAGTAAAATGTCAGGTGTTCTTAATGTCTAGACATGTCCGTCTTGTCAGCGTCGCTGCCATGGTCGTTTTTAGACGAGTATCGCTCGTTTTCCTGAGACGTTAGGTAGTTTAAGGAACCACGACGGAAACGCCGAAGCCAGTCAGACAACGTCGATTAAATATGTATATGTTACTTGAGAATCTCGCAAATCGCTAGTTTCATTCGGTTTGTCTATATCTAACTATCTTCAGCTGTAAAGGCAATTTGGTGATTTCACGTGGTTGTTTTGCAGGGGAAGGCGAATAAATGTATCAACATGTATAACGCTCGTGCAGAGCTAATTGTTAAGATTTGTTCAGTGAAGTTCTCGTTGCCGTTACCGTCGTGCAAGCGCTTGTGGCGCGAATAAAAAGCTAGTTTGGTCTGTTGCGATAAAGACATTGGATAAAGGCCGGATCAAACGGTCTCAACATTCTCTCAATATTTGTGTAACCATGTTGAGAGATGTTGAGACCATGCCGTGTCAAACGGCTTCAACATTTCGAGAACAAAATAAATATAATGTTGAGAAGATGGGTGTCAAATAGCCTCGTCGCAATGTTCAGAAAGACAGATGTTGAGACCGTTTAATCGGGCCTTAAGATGTTTCCTTTTCTCCCTTTATGTTTTTCTTCATGCACCCAAGATGAAGTCAACCTGAAATCCTCAATCTTAGTAACGCGACTTAGATTAATGTAAAGTCAGCAATTGATCAGATGGAACGTATTATACTATAATATTGATTTTCAGAGATCGGTGAAGTTTCTCCTTTCTTAGAACATTACAAAGTAACAGGTAGTCTGCGGAGTGTATAAATTCGAAGGCCTCAAAAACTGACATAATAGCCTATAATCGCCTCCGATATTCGGATTAAAATGTGATGGAAATGTGGAGTTTTCTTTTGGGACATGTCATCTCGAACTTTCTTAATATGGGGAAATTAATGCCTTTTGTTTTCGGAGAGATCGTTTTTGGGTACAAAAAAAGGTCAGCTAGGATTTTCGGAAAGGCAAAAGTAGCTCGTAAATTCGGGTAATACGATTTCAATCCATAAACTTTTCTGCATGAAGCACAATGAAAAGTAAAAAAGCCGTTCCGGCCTACAGGAAAATTTTGCCGTTGGGTGCTCCCGACCTATGCTCAAAACTATGCTCTTTCTTCCCAGTTTGCTATTATAATTTTAACACCATGCCTTATTTTAAACATGCTTCTCGGTACTCTGTGTATTATAGTGCTAATTAACCCTTCTTATAAAAAATATTAAAACAAAATACATGTACCATATAAATAGAGACTAAAAGTGCTTTCATGGCAAGTCCTGTACGCAGATTAAAAAATTATCAAAGACAATGTAAGAATGCCGGATCGTAATATGCAGCAATATTGAAGAGCGTTTGTATGAGACATTCTTTCTTAGGGATCTGATGAACAGGTCCCACGAGTTGTGTCGTAATTCGTATAGCACCGTTTGACATTATTTATAATTTATAGATACATGAAAATGCAAACAATATGAACAAATAGTGAACTAAAAGTGCCAAAAGTTTAACATAAAATCCAAACGTTTCGGGCTTTTCTATTCATCAGTGAAAAAAATCATCCTTTATAGTACTCGCCCTCTTTGTCTATGATGGATAGTATTTACGATGTAAAATATTTAATTTCATACAAGCCTCACAATATATGGTAGTACAGCAGAACCACGCTAACAAAAAAATAGTTCGAGATAGCGGGGGTTCGAGTTAGCCGATAGTAAATGACTGAAAAAAAAAAAGGCAAGTGCAATGGGTTTTCGAGATAGCGAGGAATTCGAGTTAGCCGAGTTCGAGTTAGCGGGGTTCTACTGTACGTACACTAAGGCAAAAATATACAAAATACCAAACAGAAAAAAAAAAAAAATTAAAGCAACAGGATAGTTCAGATGTGAGGCAATTCAGGCAAATAACGTACATGATTAGCTAGAAGAATTTTGTGGATGGGATTAGCAAGCTTAACCACTAATCAGGCGATTATCGGGTCAAAACATCCTTGGAAGGCATGTACGGACTCGGAGAAGTTCTGTGTTAGCTGTTGTTACGTTTGTAGTCTAAATGTGAGCGTTGGCTGTGTTCTTTCAGGCCGCTGTTGAGGGTATGGTTCGCGAACGCGTAATAGTCTGAACAGGATATAGAAATTCCCTGCTTGGGTCTGGAACAAACTGTTTTTCTTTCAAAATATTTAAATGCCAACAATGACTAGTAGCCTTTCTTCGCAATTTGATCTGGAATGGGATAAGCCTGGCAAGGATTATCGCATCCAAAAATCCAAAAATCCCAAACTCCCCCCTCCCAGAGAAATAGAAAACAAAATAAGAAAAACGTGGTGAATTCGTCCTAATATAAACGAACTGTAAGTGAATTCAAAAGTTCGCATGGTTCAGCGCCAACTAACTTAAAACTTTCCCTTTATAGATTTAAGTGGCAATTTACTTTAAACAGTTTAGAATGAAAGGTCTTTTGTTTGGCCACAGATTGACGAGTGATTAAGCCGACAGGAGATCGTGAACTCGATTGCCTCAAATAGCTCCAGTCGATACACAGTGAACAGCTCATAATGTCATCGACATGGAATGTTGTTGTGTTATCAGCTATTTACTATGCACGGACGAATACTAAATGAACACGTGGGCTTTTGGTTTTGTTCATCTTTAAGTTTCAACATCACGTACTAACAGTACGCACTGTTTGTTATTTCCGAGAGCCCTCACACGAATGTAAACCGTAGGCGGATATTGCGTTAGAGAAGTCAATAATATACATATTTCCCGTCCAAATCCTTCTCTACCTAGGCTGAGTCCGTACCCCCAAAATTGTGTCTGCGGTGTGGATGTTTTGTTAGTGAATTAAAGGATTAGTCGAACAGTTATTGGTAAATAAAGACTTCGCCAGCAGACGAAGATAAATCTGAGTATTTTTTTTTGCCTGTATAAAATAATGATTAGCGTGATTCGACTTTTTCTCAAGTTTTGATCACCTGTTTCTCAGAAATAAATGACGGGGTAGAATTTTTTAACAATTTAAGGAATTATTTGTTTGCATTTTGCGGTCAAATGAATAGCATTTTCGGAAATAAGATAATTAATGGGAAGAGTGAAAAAATCCAAACAATTAACATATAATAGCTACGATCAACAGAAAGTTTGTCCTACCTCCAAGAGCTAATTTAACTCGGAATTAAGAGGTCATAAACTTGGTCAAACTTCCTAGACGCTGGTGAATTGGTGAATTGTTCATAAAAAAAATGCAGCCACAGTTCTGAAGTGTCTGGTTGTTATCTCGAATATTTTCCCTTATTAGGAAAGTAGGAAAATGCAACGAGAGCTAAATTTAACCAAGGATAGAGGAGCAAGAATGTGTTCCTCGTGGTCAAACAACACGAGCTTCGTATAATACATACAATTGTATGTGCTAATTGTGTCCGACCGGAAATCCTATACTAAGTGATAAGATATCAATCATTATCGGCTAATCGTAATCGCCGTCGGTATGCCGTCGGTATTTCAAGTTTTTTTTTAAGACCCCACAGTTAATAAATCGCAATGTCAAGTACGTTTGATATAAAGTGATAACGAAACTTTTCAGGATATACCACTGCACTGCGTTAACATACAAGAATCGGTTCATCTGCTTAATCTCCATGACGTCACATGGTTGATTGCACAATGCGTGCATCCAGGACGTGGCGCGTGGCGGCAATAAAAGGCGGGACGTTGGCGAGCAAAGTTAGTTCAGTGGTCAACGTTCACAGTCGACGCTAACAAGCCTGAGAAACAGCAAGTGCAACGAGAAAACAGCAAGTATTTCGGTTCCTCGTTAGCGGTGAGAAAAGTATATCTACACTACTTTAATAAAGGTAAGTTTTTTAATACAAGCATAAAATAACTTGTCATATATCACTGTCCAGTTGAATGGTGGTGAACCAGTTAGCTCAATATTGGCTACATCCTGTTTGTTACTTTTTTCGAAGTGCGATTCTGCAGTGAGTAAAATGTTGAAGCAACGCGAATCAAACTAGATTGGGAGTTTAAGCATTTACACATGAATTCAGCTGAGGAAAGTTCTGACAACGAAAGGTGAAACTGAATGGAACTAGAGATTCGTAAGATTTTAATATAAATTAATTTTATAATCGACCTTGTCCTCAGCGTTACCGCCCTGCGGTATGCGCTGAATGATACATAACGAACAGTTTCCATCTACGTTTAGATAAGAGGTACTTAAGCAATTTTGGCTAAGCATTCGTTGACGTTCTTTTTGGCTAGTTATGTATATCAGTTTTGCCGGAATGTCTGCTTCAAATCAGTCAAATACATTGCTTCAACATGGAAGGAAAGATTCAAGCTGAAACTCAATTAGTCGGAAACATATCTTTCTTTCGAAATCCCGTTTTCTTATCGGAATACGGGATCGCATTACTTTAACGACAAATCCTTCACGTTCAACGAATTTGGTTAAATTGGTATGATGCAATGGCAAATCTTAAAATTATTTTATAATAGTAATTTGGAGTTTAAAAGCAACACAGTTTTCCCAATCTCTCGCATGTTTTGACATAGTTTTCAACCACCTACGCAACATTGATCATGTGTGACCAAATGATCGAGAGAGGTGGAGTACAATACTTCTATTGTGCGGAGCCGAAGGCAAATACCGTGGTTTGTTTCAATGAACTATTCTCGAGTGGTCCACGCGAGCAAGGAAATATATGTTGTTTTTTCAACCGCATTATCTTGAATTCCCGAATAACCTCAAATGAAACATAAATAACACTTCGTAATTATAAGATAATGGACCTCTTGCAAATTCCATGTTTTTCAACTGATGCAATCGCCGTCGTGAATAACATCGAATCAAGGCTATTGAAACAACTCGGAAAAAATGTTTGGGATTTTTTTTTAATAAATAAATTGTTTGGACTTAAAACAAATCACGTTCACATTCTTTGAATAACTGAGTTTTTCATTGCTTTATGTCAGTTTCCTGTCAGCTTTGAAAATACTATGCTGCACGCATGCGAACTGCATACTAGTGATTTTGCGGTTGTTACTTTTTCTATAACCAAACAATGAAAATCGGCTCTGCACTCTACGAGCTGTATTCTACTCCAGAAAACAAATTTAACTCAACATATATTTTCGGTAACCAACAAGGAAAAACAATTAGTTCATAACACAATCGATATATGCAGGCGATGTGGAAAATATTTGTGTTTTTTCTTTTGAACAATAAAATTCTGCCCTGTGGTCTAACTTGCTAAAGTTTCGTTGTTGTTGTATACGGAAAAAAGTGCTACGTCGATCGATGATTAGTCAGTTGTGAAGCTGCAGTGTCTGCTGTGGCTATACAGCCCAATCTTAGAACGACAGGCATTGTTGCAGTTACTGCAGGTGAAAGCAGGAGCTCCTGTTTTCCTCAGTCTCGTGTCGTCGCTCTCTCCTCTCTTCCCACTGCTCATTCCTCTTCAGCTGGTCACTCGTCTGTGCACCAGTCCTGAATGTTGTCTCCAGTTGCTGAGATCTGCCGCCATGGCTTCCCAGGTTGTAGGGTTGATGTCGCTAGCCTTCAGGTCGCTCTGAAGACATCTCTGTAGCGCAGAGCTGGTCTCCCAACAGGTCTGGGAGCGTTGAACAGCTCTCCTTATAGCACGTATTTGGGGATTCTTCCAATCTCCATTCGGCTGACGTGGCCGAGCCATCGTAGGCGTCGCCGAGTTTCATAATTAGAAAATAATTGGACACAGCAGACGGACAATAAAAACAGCCTCCTCTTTTTTTTTTTCTTTTTTTTTCCTTTTCCGTTTTCTGTGAATTCAATGTGAAAATCAAAACCAAGTTTGGCTAGCCGTACAATTTCGTTTTGAACACCCGCACTCCGTTTTGATGTTCAAATATTTATTTTATAATTGTCTACATTTTAAAAGAGCTATGTTACGAAATAGTTTTAATTTTTCTTCAATCTACAATCGGAGGAAGGCTGAAATTAACAATTTTATAGGATGGAAAAAAACGTCAAAGAGGTAATAATAAACTAAAACGGAACTAGATTGTTTAAGATTAGGGAAGATAGAAAGGGATTACGAACGACGAACTTTAAAAGTTTAGGTTTAGGCTAAATTTGACTTATTAAAGACCAGTTTGCAATATCCAAATTCCCAAAAGCGCGCAGCGACTCAGGCTGACACGACCCATAGCTTCAATCTCATAACATACACTGACGTATCTATCACACAATTAAGGTAATACCAGTGCTGGTATCATGATAACATGCAATGCTTGACAATCTTGTCTTCCTTACAGATTTGGAACAGTACAGTGTGCAAACGATTTCAGAATGAAGACCTCCTTTATTACGACATGCTTCTTGTTGATGGCTCTGGTGATGTTAGCGAATGCAAGACCAAGATTCCAACGACGAATTGCTCGAATGCAAAGAATAATAAACGTTATGGAGGTAAGGAACCTAGCTGAATCTTTTTACGTCTATCCATCTCACTTCTGTCATTTCTGCCGGCAAAAGACTACTAGCATCCCATCCACACCGGGGATCAAATTTTGGGTTGGGATTTTAGGATCTTAAATAGTGAACTCTCGCTCATTTTATGATTACCGATTACCGAACCGCGAGATTCGAAATATTCCTTAGTTATTAGTTTACAAATCCAACTCTTTGGAAACCGGGATACGTGAATAATAGACGCAGAAAGAAAAATAGCGTACGACACATTCAGGACGTGGAGCTAAATATGTATTTTTCAGTGGGAAGAAGAGACACGAAAAACGATTTATTGCAACATATTGAACAGAACATTAAACGATCCTAAAACCAAACGACCAAGACAAAACAGACTAATTGGTGCTGTAATTCATTCCGGCTAGAAACCGGTAAAACCACAAGTTTAAAACACTTGCTAGTATAGACCTTATTCATAAATGGCGGCCGATTAATTATTCTTTTATATTCATGCTAATCAGCCCCCCTAATTTGTACTCTAGATCTAAAATGAGGCTAGGGGGGCTGATTAGCATGAATATAAAATAATAATTAATCCACCGCCATTTATGAATAAGGTCTATATATAGCAAAAGTGCTTACACTTTAAAAGGTCAAAATAAAACAAGAAACTTGAATTGACAGCGATATTATTGTTATATATCAATGCTATTTTAAAAACACAGTCAAACCAAATGAATAAGCATGTGATGCAAAATACAATATGAGACTGGAGGAAGCATTCACCCGGCTGTTATGAACAGGGGCACCCAACGACAAAATTTTACTGTAGGTGTCGGAACGTCGTTTTTACGTTGTAATTGTGCGTTTTGTGCAGTTTAATGGCTTATTTTTAAACGCTAAGAAAAATGTATATTTTCGGATACGTTAGATGAACTTTCAAACTTCAGAAAGTTTTAGGGATTAAAATCTCGTCACCCGAATTTATGAGCTGCTTTTGCCTTTCCGAAAATCCTAGCTGACCTGTTTTTGTACCCAAAACGACATTTCTATCTCTCCGAAAACAAAAGGCATTTAATTTTTCCATATTTAGAAAGTTTGAGATGACATTTCAATAACCGAATATCTGAGGCGATTATAGGCCTTCCGAACAGATATTCCACCGAAACGACCCGTTGGGTGCCCATGTATGAAGTAGAGTTAGAGTCAAGAAAGTTTGTCGTCGTATTAAAAAGCTATTTTTTTTTATTTGTTTCAGGAAACACCGAATTTGGCGACCCTTTCAGCAGGCGTGACCGGAAGTAAAGAAAGCCAAACAGAAGAACTGACTACAGACCGGATTTTAGCGATGCTGCTACTTCGTGCCAGTGAAAGAAAACCAACTCCTTCCGGTTCTGAGTTAACCAGCCCATCAGGTGTACCCAGTCTTAATGGAAAGGAACCTCTTACACCTGAACCGAGTACAAGAGAGAGCGACGAGGAGGGGTTAAAAGGCAACACGAGAGTACGAAGAGAGCCGCAGCGGTGTCATCCTGGATGGCCATTTTGTCTAACACAAGCTTCTTCGCTTCGTCGTCGTAAGCACGGTTTAGCTAGAAAGGGGCAACACAAACGTCGAGGAAACTAATCTCAGTGATCACAACGTTTGTCTTTACTGGACTTTTCCAGTGAGTTTTTCGCGTGACCATGCAATCAGTGTCTGGATAATTAGACACAAGCCAACCATTGTTGGTAGCTTCCTTAGAAGTTGTAAGGCCACTGTAAATTAAAGCCTTTTCGCCATTTTAGCTAAAAAAGTGTAACTTAGAAAAATAGCTTGTAAACTTGCATACGTTTTTTAGATAAATGAAGTTACATTTCTCGAAGTGACGGAATGTTATCCCAAAAGGCAACTAAGCTTTCTAATCAGCGTTTCCGGGACATTTCACCGACGAGCTGTAACAGCTTTGACGCGTTTTTCTAGGGTAGCAGAAACACCCTTATAAAAGAAGAGACTTATTCTGAAAATATGTACAAATAACCAAGTGAATAACCGGCAAAGCATTTTTAGACATTCAATTTCAAGTATTAGAAAGCTTTCTTTTTCCACCTGCGATTAAAATAAAACGATCTGCAGCCATAATCATTAATTTAAAAAAAAAAGGCTTTGATCAGATCGAATTTTATTTAACTTGTATAGTTTTTACAAAGTAATAATTGGAATTATTTTGTTTTATTTATACGAGAAAGGGAAAAATAAAAGGAATATTTAAATGAACTGTATGCTTTGCGTGTATTTTGTAAATTGATTTTTAACGTACACGTCATTACATTTCTTATAAAGAAGGGATCGGTCTTCTGGAAACTAATACAGATTAATCCCTTAACTAGGAAAGGGGAGACTTTCTATATGGTACTGGAGATGCTCTTCGTACCTTTTAGTGGTTGAAAATCGCGTTTTGGTCTCGATTAGGGTGTTCCATTTCAAATCTTACAGCATAATTATTATGGTACATCTTAGGATATTTAGGGTGTTTTCAAAGTACGACACAACCCCTCCCCCACCCCCTAAAAATGATTCTGGTATTTTATTTTGTTATAATTTCCTACGAGTATCCTCGTCAAG
>MU826420.1:0-14186 GCA_029204205.1 Desmophyllum pertusum
CATCTCCGCCTCCTGCAATTCTTGCAATTTGATTTGCTACTTGAAATGGAAGCGCATCAGAAAGTTGTTCAAAAATTAATCAAAAACTTTGTCGCGTAGCAACGTAGTTTAAGTGCGCTTCTTCAGAGACTTTTTTCTTTCAAAGATGGGAAGAAATGGAAATTTATTTCTTCAGAGGATGAGGAAAGAACAGAAGTATTGCTATCTTTGGTATTTAAAAACATGGAAGAGACATAGCTTGTTCTCCACTGCTGTTTTTTAATACATAACTACCGTTTATGTTATTTATAATAAATTTACGCGGAAACGGGCAACTTTATTGAGGTTTAGCTTAATTTAGTTGTCGCTGGTTGAATTCCCTCCAACATTATGTCGGTTGTAAACGCCAGAACCGTATTAGAGCGGGTTTACTTGCAATTGGTCCATTTCCACTGCCGGCGGTTAACTATGGTTTTCTTCTCTCGATTCACTTTTCTCAAAATTTTCTCGGAGACTTGGTTCTTCAGATTCCTTCCGTTCTTCAAATAACGCGTGCTCATTTAGAAGCGGACAAAGTTTCGTGTATTTTCGCAAAAAAGTGTCACTAATTATCCCTACCAAATTAAATAATACATTAGGTTTAAACAACTTGAATTAATTATATATACATGATGATTAAAACAATCTAAAATGGGTACTCTATTACAGAATGTAGGAGATGATAATTTAGTGAGCTCACTAAGACATTAACAACAAACTGCAGCATAAATTGATTAGTTATATGTAAAAAATAGAGTCTGCTCAGAAGGTCTGCCATTATCGTCAGGGGCCACAGTCAACAGACCTGGTAGAGAGTTCAATTAGGCGCGCGCGAGTATGGGGGTAAGCACGTCGCGGGAAACCCGTTCTCGTCATAAGACTACTACCGTGTTAGCACTAAATTGGATCATGAATTTTTGCTGGTTCTACTTTTTGCGATTTTGATGGGGGGTTTTTTTAACTGACAATCCGAAAAAAAGGTTCCCGCAAAAAAGTTTTTTTTACACAAAAATTAACTCCACTTTTGAAATTGAAAAGAATATAAGACATCCGTCCCGACATGTTCGTCACGAGATGGTGGCACAATTCTTTATCGTTTGGTTTTTCACCATTATCCAGAGCAATCAACCACAACAGAACAAGATGCGGCTGTAATTGTACATAATTAAACCCTGATTACTGTGCGAATCAGAAAAGCGTCGAACAGCTTTGATTTAACTTTGACATTATCATACGCAGGAAGAAGTAGTCTAGGAGGAAACTCAAATTTACACTTGTTTTGCAGAAACAAGCTTTGCGAAAAATAGCAATAAAATAACATACTGGAAAAAATAGACCAATTTTGGCAAAATACTTGGCAAATTTGGCAAATGTTTGGCTTTATGTCGTTCAAAAGACAATAACCTGTTTTCAGTTTGCGTCATTTATTTTTTTCCGGTCCCCTTGGTCATTTTGCACTTGTTTGGAAAGACCCTTAGTGGGGAATTTGCCATAGCTGCATAGTTTGTTTTAAACTGACCACATGTTCACGGTTAGGTCACGCTCTGCCTGACAAATGCCTGAAAGGGGGGGATGGTCAGGGCAAGCCACATTCAAAAATAATATCCTCCATAGTGCAATTACAAGATAGTCGTGGAGTCGACTCTGCTTTGTACTATCGGGAAAAATGAAATCCCCGATCGTCTGGCCGGATTTTGTCGACATGAAAAATACTGTGAATTAGGCCCATTGCATGATAGCTCGAACAAAAATGGCGCGGGTATAGGAGTGTTCACTGTTTACAAACATTACGTTAAATTTGTTTTGTTATTCAAATTTGCCAACCATTAAATAAAATAACTCTTTGTTTCAACACCAATAGTTCTCTGGTTGGCACATTAATAACAATAGGTGACGTAACGAGAAATATCGCTATACTGTCCACGAAGGAAGATCTATCAAAACATTATAACGGGTCTTGCACGCAAATGATATCTATGGAAACTAGAATGGGGCGAAAAACCGCACTTGTTCGGTCATCGTTAAAAGAGGCTACTTTTTATATGCGTGGCAGGCGTATAAAGGGGAGGGAGGAGGGGAGTTTCGAGCGCGAAGCTAGCCTGTTCCAGGCTCTCGGATAGTGGAGACGACTTCCTTCGCGCGGCCGTTCTTTTTCGCTTCGTCCCCACTATCCGAGTCCTCGCGCTTCGCGCTCGCCGAACTCCCCTCCCTCCCCTTTCTACGCCTGCCACGCAGGCTACTTTTTATATTCTGTTGAGCAAAAGCAAGCGTTTGGACGAGAATTTAATTGTCGTGATTAAGTATTTAGATCTCCAGGATCATGGTTTATATTGCAGTGCAAATAAATTAGAGTCAAATAATTGATTGTCGACGTTTTTCTCTTTTCCCAACTGTATACAGTCCAGATTTGAAATTAATTGTCGACATTGCATATATATACTGCAATAAATACATATAATACATTTATATACCTCAATAAATACAATTAATCCGCACATCTGCACTTGTTGACATTTTATGTGAATGCTTGAATGCATGATGCATATATAATGATATGAAGATCCGCAAAGCACCAGCGATAAAACGAGTTGACTAGAACTCGATCTACCCTCGATGCATAAAAAACTAACAACTCAATCTCCTTGCGAAACTAGGGACTTTAACAGTTATAGCTTTGTGTATATGTCCCTACATGACGCGCGCGCGGGGGTAGTTGCGAGGATGCAAGCCATGTCGACTCGAGGGAATAACGTAACTTGATTTCAGTTGTACGTTCGCATCACCATATGCATGCGAACGATTCTAAAGCTATCCCAAATAGACGTTCTAAACTATTATGAACATATTTGACACAGATTTTCTCACTTATACCATATACAGTTGTCTCCCGATAACTCGAACCTTCAAGGGAATTTAAATTGAAAAACGTTCGAGTTATCGATGGCAAAATTGTTAAGAAAATGACCTGAAGGGAAAGCGAATTTACTTCGAGTTTGCGGGAGGTTCGAGTTATCGAGGGTTCATGCCAAGTTATCAAGTACTCGGACTGTGTATATATATCAGTAATTTTCTCACTTACCATCTAGTACGTAGATTTCATTGATCTATAACAGTCACAGCTTGTTATGATAATGAAGATATAATGATTGAATGCTGGCTTTAAAGGGAGTGTTTCACGGTTCGGCGCATAATTCTCGGAATAATTCAGACCCATTCAGTTTGTCTATTGGGGTCAGAGCTATTCTCAGCTGAATATGTAAAGACTGAGATAAATTCAAAATAACTTGGCAAATTTCACCGTTGCGGTTCTCGACAGTCACCATAAAACGCAGAGTTAGGTCATTTCATGTTGTTTTGCAGAGGACTCCTATGTGGATAGAAGCACTGTGAGAGTAAAGCCCGGGGGAGGCCAGGGTACTCCCTTATATAAGCTATATAGGTTATGTGCCGCCCCAAAGGGTATGGTTTTTGAGCCGTTTTGGTCTGAAATAGGGTATAGATTTTCACCATTTTGGTCTGAAATAGGGTATGTTTTGTGCACTCTGGTCTGTTTTTTCCATTAACATCGGGAATTTGAAGCCCTTTTTCAAATGTTTGCGCAAATGGAACCCATTCCTGGGTTAGCTGAAGTCATGTATACGACACGTGTACTAATTGTATAGGTCTGAAATAGGGTATCGATTTTTGGGTCAGGTTCTGAAACAGGGTATGGAAAATCACATATTTTGGTCTGAAATAGGGTAAGGGTATATATTGACCACCATGTCTCCAACTGAATAATAAGACTGAGGGAAGAAAATTATAATTATATTAATATTTGTTTCGCTGCCAAAATAATAAAAAAGCCAACATAGAAATTAAATTATTCCTTTAAGTTAAATTCAGTTCATTAAACCGTAACTACTCAGTGACTTCTACCTGTTTAATTCATTTATAAGGCCCGTTTCAAACGTCGAACTTTACATGTGCCGAACCTAATACCTATTTGGGTCAACCCAAATAATTAAGTTCGGCAGTTGATTGAACTTAATTGTCAAAGTGAGCATTTAGTTTTTGAGGTCAGCGGCTATTGTTTTTCCCGGAAGATTCAAAATGGCGGACAAAGACGCGGGAAAGATGAATTCTAAAACTGAAGAGCTTGTTTTTCTTGCCAATGCCATCAGAGAGAGCAGAAGAAGGCGTTTCAACATGCAGTTATATCGAACACCGCATACAAAAGTATTCGTAGCAGCTGAGACAAGTATATTTAGTCGTTTCCAAACAAGAGGAGCAAGAACCTTAAACGTCGCATTTCACATGTGCCGAATCTAATTCAGGAATTAAATGCATGTGAAGTTCGACGTTTAAATCAATTAAATTTGACAGATTTGAATTAAATGCGACAAAGTCAAACATGGCCTGTGGCCGCAAAATGTCAGTGATTTATTTACAGTTTACTGTTCTCCTTACGATCTACGGAGAACTGAATTTACCCTACCCAGATTCAACTCCGTTACCTATAGGAAACATTCCCTTAGGTATTTAGGCCCGAAACTATGGATGCTACCGGACAAACTCAGAAAACTTCCCACCATCCAAACATTCAAAAAGCAGATACGTAACAATGAGCCTTAAGTCGCTTTTAGAAGTGTGTCCTGTGTAGTACATAGATAATGAGAATGATGTATAAACACTTTTCTACACGAGGTTTTCTGACATTGTAAATTTATTTATTGTAGCTAGGTGATATTTTTAAAATAATTATATAGATGTAAATATGTAAATTATATAGATGTAAATATGCGTATTTTAGATTTAGGTGTCCCCAATTTAACGGCCTGTTTACATGGAGGGAGGGTGACCCGGGTACCAGGGTCACCCTCCCAGCCGGGCTAAAACATAGCCCGCCTTTACATGGGCGGGCTATTAGGGCGGGCTATCATATAGGCGAGCTATCTTTTTTGGCGGGCTCTTGTTTTGGCGGGCTCATGCATGTTTTGGCGGACTTTTTATTGCAACGGTACGATTTATTAAGCACTACCTAACAAACAGGGCAGCAAGAAGAAAGGCTATAGCGGCGAGTTTGCTGTTTTTATCGCTTGTTCCGCCATTTTAGCGGGTTTTCAAGTCAACAGAGATAGCCCGCCTAGGAGGGTGACCCGGGTTGACCGTTTACATGCAGAAAAGATAGCCCGCCTAGGCGGGTGACCCTGGCAAGCAGACAGGGTGACCCGGGTAGGCGGGCTATCTTTTCTGCATGTAAACACTTCAGTGTACTTTGTAAAGAAATGTATGAAAAGTTGGCCCTCCCAGGGTAGCCCGGCTAGGAGGGTGACCCGGGTACCCGGGTCACCCGCCCTCCATGTAAACAGGCGGTTAATAGTAGAGGGTTCCACCCTCGGCTATGTATTTCCGACACTCTAATAAAGTCATTATAAATGCGACTTCTGCCACATCTTCGACTGGGCCAGTCGAATATTCGACAGAAGTTCGACAGTTGCTTTGTACGTCAAACTTCACATGTGCCGAATCAAATGCATAAATTATTATAATGTATTTCTGAATATAACAGCATTCGTGATTGGTTGACGTGACCAGTCATGCTTGAAAACAAACAAGAGTGGCGCCAAAAATAAAACGTTGATTCGCGAAAAAAGAAATTCGTTCTTATTTTCTCTTGTTCGTATTTTAGCTTTCAATCTAAACATTCGCTAGTCTACAGGGAACCCTAATGTTTGAAATAGCGCGGGAAGACTCGAGATGAAAACGGGGCCTGGGAACGAAACTTTACAAAAACTATCTCATGAATTAAATGCGACTCTATAAAATTCGACGTCTAATCAAATGTCGAATTTAATAAATTTAGTCGACCCAAATAGGTATTAAATTCGGCACATGTGAAATGCGACGTTTAAACCGGGCCTTAGACTTTTAAATATTACTTAATCGCGTCGCTTCCTCTGTTCTGAGATAAATACAAGTGCGCGTTTTGTAAAATATAATAATATTTGGCTACAGATTAAAGTCTACGGTGGAACCAAGACTTGCCTGCATCTCTGCGATCTTATTTGCTGTAACAGATACCAGTATCCTCCGCAGCCAGAAATTGCCCTGGCATCCAAAAACCTGTTTTCACAAGACTGAGGCCCTCGGTCTGATATGGAGAAACGAAATACGTCACGTTTACGTTAGCACGAGGAGGAGTATTGTTATTAAATAATTCCAGGATGGGATGCTAGTCCATCGCAGGTTACCCCCCCCCCCCCCCCCCCCCCCCACCCCCAGCAATTTTGTCGCCGGTACCAATTTACGCGACTACATGGCTACGTGGCTACGAGGCTACGCAACAACGCGGCTACGGAAAACCTCGCAAAACTATAACTCGCCGAAATCGCCTCAAATCGGCCCGAGAAGCTGGCAAACTACAAACAATACAAATAATACAACACAGTATCTACAGGCAGTCTAGACTGCGAGCAGTCCCTCTTTCTTTCTGATATCGAGCGGGAGATGGGCCGAGCGGAAGTGAGTCACGAAGTGAGAAGAGCGAAAGATATTCGCTCTTCTCACTTCCTCGTCACTTCGTGACTCACTTCCGCTCGGCCCATCTCCCGCTCGCTCGCGCTTCGCGCTCGATTTCCGCTCACTCGCGCTTCGCGCTCGATATCAGAAAGAAAGAGGGACTGCTCGCAGTCTACAGGCAGTCCTCATTTTTCTCAGTCAAGTGCGAGAGCACGCGAGCGCGCGCGAAAATTACACAACGCGCGGCGGCGAGAAAAAATGAGGGACTACCGCCAAAGCCAGAGCGTTTGAAATTATGTGTTTCTCTCACTCGGCCGTGAAAGGTCAAACGCTCTGACTTTGTCGGTAGTCCTTCATTTTTTCTCGCCGCCGCGCGTTGTGTGATTTTCGCGCGCGCTCGCGTGCTCTCCAGAGAAAGGTTGTTCAAAGGGTGGATAACGCTATCTAGTCTATCTACCGGATAAATCACTATCCAGTGGGTAGCGTAGTTTGTTTTGTTAACACTTATCCACTGGATAGTGATTTATCTGGTGGATAGCGTTATCCACCCTTTGAACAACTCGGGCGGTCGGCGTGACGACCCAAATAATCGTGTGAAAGCCGCCCCATTTTGTTGATGGGACGAGTGGGGAGAAGCGTTGCGTGACGACACAAATAACGGCTGCGTGGGAGACTAGGGGTAGGGGGAAGGGTGAGCATTTTTTTTCTACACGAATTTTATTAGCCTGGGTACGTGCATTTTTGTTTGAATATTTCTTTACTTCGTTGCTGTGCACATTTTTTTTCTTCTGCGAAGCTTTGTAGGGTTTTCTGGCATGTAACCTGCGATCATGCGTTCTTTTCCTTTTCTTTCTTATAACTGATGAAGATAATCAGTTTGGCGTCACGCAATTTTTCCGTCCAACACAGACTGTGCCCCGATTCCAGATTTATATATTATTTCAGTGCACTGAACAAAACTCTCCCCAAATATCTCGCGACGTAGTTCGCGTTTTCTCGACCGCTGGTCTAGGGGAACGCAACTTACGAGCATCGAGTTAGTCACGCAAGATATTACATTGTAAACTGATGCAAGGCACGCTGGGAAGTGCACGACCTTGATCGATGCCTTGCACACCGGGGGCCAAAGAGAAGAAATATAGCCGGGACAGAGACATGGCTCTCGTCGAGAAATTCATCGAGTTCACTGTATCTTTTCTAGCAAATTCATCGTACAGCTTTATAGCCTTAACAATCCTTGTTGCAGTAGTTATACCGCTAATAATCTTCAGAATTCTTGCAAAGCTCAAGAATCGTGGGGCAAACCCTTTTGCCTTCGACTGTCGCAGGTCGCCGGAACCCCCTGTTCTGGACCAGGCTGAACGCGATAAAGTGATCAAGCAAGGTTTTGTGGCGCGGAAAGTTCCTGAGAATCTCGATGCCATCGTCATAGGAAGCGGTATTGGAGGCATGTCTGCTGCAGCCCTTTTGGCGAAGGCGGGGAAAAAAGTGTTGGTTTTAGAGCAACATGATCAGGCCGGTGGCTGCTGTCATACGTTTATCGACAAAGGTAAGAATAATGCAAACATGATTCTGCAAACATATTTCACATCACCTCAAAGCGGGTGAATCAGTGTTAAATAAAAGTAAGATCCCTTTGCTGTACATGTCACACCATTTCGGATTTGCTGCCATTGTAGGTGGGTACGGGGTGTACGTGGCACCCCGGTAAGGAGATTGGTGGGAAAAGATTCTCAAGTACTGTCGGACGTGTTTTGGGTCGTTCCATTTTCGATCCCAGGCTCTCTCTCCTTTTCCTCCCTTGTTGACAAGGGAGGAAAAGGAGAGAGAGCCTGGGAACGAGGTTGACAAGAAGGTTCGGTAAATCGTGCTTTCGAATTATGTATCTTTCTCTCTTTTTAATCTGAACAGGGACCACACAGGGGGAGGGGCTGGGGGACTAGATGGAAGGGAGGGGTGTAGGATTGTTGGTCGGGGGTGAGGTTGCTGGGCATAGAGATAGTAGAGATTTTACATACTTTTATTAAATGTAGATGCATTTTCCTTGTAATCTACCAAAAAAAGCACTTGTCACATGTTTCCTTTGTCTGAAAGCTGTTGGCTGTTATTTCATGATATCAGTATCAATTTTCTTTGGAGGAAGAAACATGTCTTTGGTCATAAAGTGTACTATGTGAGCTGTGAGCTATTGGTTGCATGCAATGATCTAAAATCAAGCAAGTTTACCATACAAATTATTGTCCAGTGACAGTCTGTCACAGTCATCTTGCATTCAGGGCTTATTACTAATAATTTATTTAGGCCCAGTTCAGATGCCGTACATGTACTTCACATGAGCCGAATCAAATTCTAATTTAGGCTGACCTTCAGTCAAACTTAATTTAACGGGGGAAAATTGCTGTTATATTGAAAAATACATTACAATAATTCAGACGTCGAACTTCGCATGAGCCAAAATAAATGTATGAATATTCATACATTTATTTTGGCTCATGTGAAGTTCAGCATCTGAATCAAAGCTGAGCCGATCCAAATTCATTCAGCCGTTCCAAATTCATTCAGATGCCGTACTCCACATGAACTTAATTCATTGAATTTGATTTGGCTCATGTGAAGTATGGTGTCTGAACTGGGCCTTAACTAGTGAATATTCAAAATATAATAATATGTAATCAATTTATTGATTCTATTGCCTTTATGATGCAGGTTATGAATTCGACACAGGCATTCATTACATTGGAGAGATGGACTGCAATGGATTAATGCGACTTCTCTCAGATCAGTTAACAGAGGGTCAACTACAATGGGTTCCTCTTGAAAAGCAGTACGACACTGTGGTCATAGGTGATGGAGAGAATGCAAGAAGATATCCAGTATTCGGTGGACGGCAAGATGAATACAGGAAGGCATTGTACAAGAGTTTTCCCAATGAGAAAAAAGCCATTGACAAGTATATGGATTTACTTAAAGTGAGTCTTAAGTAAATGTGATAAATTGAAACTGGTCTGCTCACATTGTTCATTGTAGTAATGTGAATATGGGGGTGTATAAAGGGTCTTCTTAGTGGGTGTTGCAGTTAGCGCTTTGGACTCTGCATCGAGTAGTTCGATTTCGAGCCCTGGCAAGAGTCATTGTGTTCTTGGGCAAGATACTTTTACTTTCACAATGGCTGTTTCCACCCAGGAGTTTACATGGGGTACCGGTGAATTGTCAGGGCAACCGGACAAAAATGCTTGGGGTTACCTGTAATGGACTAGCATCCCCCCAGTGGGAGTAGCAATACTCCTAGTCGCTTCATGCTATGGAAACCAGAGGTTAGCGCCGGCCTGATAAGCCACTACGCTTGTAAACAGACTTTAACCACAACCACATGTTGTCTCTAGGGACCTCCCAAAACTGGGATGCTTTTTTTTTTGGAGGAGGGGGGGTGGGGGTTGTGGAGGTTTTAAGCGCTGTGATTTTTCTCTCAGTATTGGTAATATTTTATTATAATTCCTTCCTGCTCAGTTTCTGTTTGTATTATTTACCCAATTAAGCAGTATTTTTCAAAGTCTTGCAAAATGATCCTATGATGATACATGTACCATCTGCTGGGTCATTCTTTGGACAAATGCCATCACCAGAAATACTTAAAAGATCACGGTAAACAAAAAATATGAAACTCTAAATTATGCTCATAACTCTAGTCTTCGCTTAATAATAACAAGGAATTACTGAAAACTACGGTACTTGGACTTGCAGGACCTTGCGAATGTAGGGATGGGGTACATAAATTTTTTGTGGAGGGGTAACTCTTTGCTTCACAACTGAAAATAATTTGAATTGTTACATATTTGTGCACATTTCACTTGGATATGTTGTCATGTACTCAATTCTATTTCCTTGTAGGAACTTCGTAAATCCATGCCAGGTTACATGGCGTTCAAACTCATGCCTGAATGGCTTGCGACATTTCTGTTCAAAACTGGAATTGCAAACTGGATGACCAAGTTCTTCAAGCATTCCAAAAGATCGGTGTCTGAGGTTTTGGAAGAGCTGACAGATAAACAAGGATTTACAAACTGTTTTAGCCTACAATTTTGGGGACTATGGTACATGTTAAAATTATCTAGGTTTAAAATTGATGTTGTAAAGATAAATATTATACACTTAATGACTGTTCCCGAGGGAAACAGTTAGTTTTGTTTTCCTGAGAATCTCCATGTTTCTTTCCCGGGATGAAGTTGAGGGAAAATCTAGATTCGAGGAAAAACTAAAACTAACTGTTTCCCGAGGGACCAGTCATTAATTGTTTTGTATATTAGCAACAAGCAAGACTGAGAAGACAATTTGAGTTTATGAGCGGCAAAAACAGTCTGCTGGTGTCACTGTGTTGTGTTCTTAACTCTCACAGTGCCTCTAGCTAGGTGGGCTCTAAATGCGAACTTTTGGGGCAACCTGACAAAATGCTGGGGGAGTAGCAATGCTCCTAGTCAGCTTCATGCTTCGGAAACCGTGATATAAGCTCCGGCCGTGTGGGTCAGTTAGGCCCCGAACGGCTTTACCTTTAAGAAGTTGACAAAGTTTTTCTATTTTTTTTTTGTAGGAACCTTGCCAGGGGAAGGCAGTTTTGCAGTACATGCCTTACTTGTGAACCACTTTTTATTTGGGGTGTCGTACCCGCGTGGTGGCGCTAGCGAGATTGCCTTTCACATCATACCTGTTATTGAGAGAGCAGGTGGAAAGGTGCTTGTGCGAGCCAAGGTCTCCAAGATTCTTTTAGACGAAAACTCTGGTAAAGTTCAAGGTAAGGTGAAATGATACAACATTTAAATGTTTTGCTTTGGAAATGCTTGTTATCTGTTGAAAAGACGTAGTCACTTCCAGTTGGCATCATAGTCTGCGAGCAGGCTCGTGTTTGGGTAGCCTCCTACGCAGACTTTATTTGGGCTTGTCGCGTTCGTGGTTAGGAGAGATTGCGTGACGACCCCAAAGAAAGTCTGTGAAGGAGGCTAGTGTTTGGGGCCTCGCACACGAGTGGCGAGAATGAGCTGGCAGAGCTGACTAGGGTAGAAGCAGAAAAAGTTGCTTGCTCACCAGCTCATTCTTGCGGCGTTATCGCTCATGCACGAGACACTAAACATGAGCCTTCTCACATGGTCATGCTATTTTTGTGAAGATGTCTCATCCTCATATCATTGGTGATTTGATTCATTCCCGTCACATGACTGCTCAATGTCAACCTGTTCTCTGATCACCATCAAGCTGCTTCCCAGCATCCCAGTCTGAATCAAGTAAATAACCTCCCCCCATGCCACTATCTGAATAGGGTTCAATGGCCCCCCCCCCCCCCCCCCCCCCTTGTGCCAGTCTGAATCTAGTAAAAAGCTTCCCTCTGTCTGAATAGGGTAAATGACTTGTCTCCCACCCTGTGAACCCTTTGACTCCCAGAATCAAGCATCAAGTCAATTATTATTGTGTTTCTAACATTCAAGTATGTGGATGAAACCCTAGTGTGTGACCATTCAAATGAAAACTAATGAGCTGTACTCTTATGTGGTACTTGTTTGTTTTATCCATATATTCGTAAATTGAAAATGGGATTTGTTTTTAATTTTGACCTTTGACCTTTGGGACACTCTTGAGAGTGAAAGGGTTATTAAGGACTGGAGGTGACTGTAGAAGCGAGCGAGTGAACGTTCGGATTCCACTGTGTTTAGCAAAATAGATGATGATCGATGACCTGTAGTCATTCTTCAGGCGTTCGTGTTGAGAAGTTAGTTGGCGGTGAACGTGGACGTTTATGCTCCGGTTTGTCATATCAGCCGCAGGCATCTACAACACCTATGAGAGGCTCCTGTGTGAAAAGAAGACCCGTAGCGGACAAATCCCTGTTGAAAGACAAAGGCGCGTTCGTCACGGTTATGGGTCCATGTCCGTGTTACGATGGGCCTTTAAGGGGCACCAAAGAAGAGTTTGGTCTCAAGGCCTCAAATGTATGGGCCTTCACCGTGCAACGACCTGGATAAAAATTACGCCGCGGGAGTTCCTACAGTCCGGTGCGTCCATCGCCGGCACTCAAGACATCCCGTTGTTTATTCATCTTCTTTCCCCCTCCACCAAAGATCCCGAGTGCGGGAATTCGGCTAACCCCGGTAAAACGAACGTGCACCATCATCACTCTAACCGCCGTACGAATGCGTTTTGCAAACGCTGAGGAGGATGAGCGGGTGATGGAAGCGGGGGGAGGAATACGAGGAAATCAAAAACGCGTATCGGTTAAGACGCATATGGGAGCGCAAAACGTGCAGGCACTTCCCGCAATCTCTCGCGAAACCAGGGTTGGATTTCTTTGATGTGTGGAGACCGTTGGATTAACCGGTATTGAACGATCGCGGCGCCCCGCGGGGAGATATAACGGATTGACCATCAATGTAGACCCCAGGTTTTCAGCCCCAGAAGCTGTGGTAAAGCGCCGACCCGAAACGTCCATCCCCGGGTTGTATCTGAGCGGGGGGGGTGGCTGGGGGGTCGGGGGGTGGGGGGGGGGGGGGGGGGGGGAGGCAGGATATCCTAAGTCTGCGGGTTCGCTAGGAGCGCTTTTCAGTGCCGTGTGCTTCGCTGCCTCGGCTGTTCTCAAAAGGACATGTGTTTTCAGATATGAACTGCCTGAATAAAGAGTTGAAGAAGAAGAAAAGCGGCGATGCGATGGCGAAGTAGAGAAAACGGAGCCTGTACAGAATGGTTCGGTAACAAGAAGACAACTGAAGAACTTAAACCTAAACTTTTTTTCTTTCCCCTTTAAAAACCCCTTTACACAAGAAGTTAAGAAGTAGCCGCATGAGAATAAAAAGCACGTTGATCCCAAATCCAATCCCTTTCAGGAAAAACAAATTTAAATGTCCTGATTTATGAAAAATGTGTTCTCCCAAGGAGAATCTTTTACAACTTGTTGGTTTTTTTTTTTGGGGGAAAAAAAAAAACATGACAATTTTGATGCCAACATTGCGCGGAAAAGTATTTCTGACGCCTTTTCAATAAATAACTTCCGAATTCTTGCTCGATCGAAAAGAGTTGCGTTTTTCGCTTACGTCCCCCCCCAATCGTTTTAGCGGAAGTCTCAGGACAACAGAAGTTCACTTCATCCTGGGCTCAAAATGTCACGTGTGTGGATTGGGATTGGTAAATACCGATCCATTTTGTTTGATTCTTTTTTTACAGGGTCCGTTGGTTGTCGTCGTAATTAGGATTGACGGCAGTGAAAACGCCCCTCTCGTGTTATTGAAAGACGCAGTAATTCGATGGATGAAAAATAATTAGAAAATGAAAAATATATAATATATATATATATGTTCTTGGGGAACGTGCAGTTCCGCCCTCTTCTGTCAGATCCTATACGCAAACGCAAATTCTTTATTTTACAAATACACTTTCCCCCCCTCTCCTCCCTCGCTGTTTCTTATCAAGCCATAGGAAAACTAAGAAAGGATGAGACTGGTTCACAGTCTACGCCGATAATATAGCAAACATTAGGCATTCTTTGGATACATTCGCGCCATCACAACATACATTCAATCGAACTTGGGAAAATGAGTAGTAAAGTTGAGTTTAAGAAAGGGCTGCGTGAATTATGGTGGATGGTTCTCATCCCCAGACTTCTTCGTCCATTTTTTCTCTCTCTTTATTTT
>MU826420.1:23022-204968 GCA_029204205.1 Desmophyllum pertusum
CTTATCTAACAGTGCTCTAGGTGGGTGTTAGACTTGATGGTATTATGTTTTACATAAACTACAGAAACTGTGGTGGGAAACTCCGCCCCCCCCCCCCCCCCCCCCAGGCGCTTACAAGCGCAGGCGCACACCGTCAGAAGCTTACCCCGGTTTCTGTAGTAGGGAAGCATTTTTGGTCAGATTCTCCTAACACATTCGCCGGTATCCCATTCGATACTCCTGGGTCTAGAAATGAAAGGCACTGTGATAATATGTGTCTTGTACACCAAGAACACCGGCTCGGCAGAACACTGACGCATATGTATATTGTGGTCTTATTGCACCCATGGAGATTTGTAAATCGTCGAATTAAAGTTTCGATGAGAAACATCTATACCTTGCGCAGCATCGACCCCGGGTAATTATTTCATCTTGTTGTTGTTGATGTTTTTAATTGATTTTTGTCTTCAGTGGTCAGAGGTGTTTCCTGATTGGTTGATGGCTCAGTGGAATGACTTATCTTGGAGTTCTTCTTCGGATCGCTTTTTTTGATGTTATTTGGGACACTGGCCTGGTGCTCGGTTCAACAATATTAACTGTTCTCGTCAGCCTTCCTGTTCTTCCAAGCAACCATCCATTCCCTCGAAGAATCTTTCACAGACAAATGTTTGAGTCCGTCGTCAAGCGCAACGGTCCATTTCTTCGACATCGAATCCTAATCTGGAAGAATTTTGCAATCGATTCTCCGAAATGACATTGGACTGATGGCTGAAATAGCCTGTTTGCCGCATTTTACGATCTGTTCGAGACGCTTCTGGGGTTTGTTCGTTTCAGTGGGTGATTCCATCCTGTGGCTAATTTTTTTTGGTCGTGTTTTGCTGCTGTTTCCTCTTGGCTGGATTGGTGACGTATTATGGACGATACCTGTCTTGAACATTTCCAGGGAAGTGGCAAGGCTTGAAGCCATCAATCGCAGTCCTGTGTACTTCGCACTTTTTCCTTACACTCGATGGTATTGTGGAGCATTAGAACGTATCACCAAACAGGAACACTTTGTTGAGGAATTTTTCGAGGTGGAGTATTATATACAGGTATAGATTCTCGTTATATTTGTGAACAATATGTCCACTATTATTAAAGGCGTCTTTGCAAAACACGTTATCAACATTCTAAGCCATGCCTTTTCTCATTGAAGTTTCGAAAGTTATATTTGTCTTCAGCTTCTGTTTTGCGGCTCGCACAACATCGATATAACCCAATCAAAACGAAAGGTAGTCAAAGTAGTGTCTTCCCGGACCATTCATCTATGTGCAAAATAGAAACCAAGTACCATTGGCTTGCGGACGTTGTTCCTGGTCTTGACACTACAGTCACACAAGCTTGGAAATTTAACTGGCCAACTCATTACACAATATTTGTGTTTTTTGCCATCAGATATCAGGACAGCTTGACCAAAACGTGGTTCGTCTCGATTGCGCGTTGTCCGCTGCTTTCATTTTCGAATGGACTGCATTACGTCTTTGTTTCTAACGGCTGTGACTGTTATAGCCGTGATGACGTCAGCAACACGCAGGTTCGGAAATCAATGGTTTTTAATTTGCTTGTTTGAGACGTTGGGTTGTCTACACAATTTCAATAACAACAACAACAACAATAACAGCAACAACAGCACCAGCAGTCAATAAAAACAAAACAACAACAACAACAATAACAATAATTTTATTTAAAGTCGTGTTACACATGGAGTGATTAACCCTTCACCCAAGCGCGGGGCTGTTGGAATCCTGGGTTTTCTACGTATAATTGAAATAAACAAAATACCTGTATAAGAATTTATTCGAGTCTCAAACAAGCCTCCGTCCGTCCACTAACTTCGACTGTTCGGGAACAAATTTCCGATAAAAGGCTAGCTTTGTCACGATATTTTTAGTCATTTGTGCTTATGTGCAAAGTCACGTTTCAAATTAAAGAAAGCCCTCACAATAATAGTTTTACTAAGATAGAGAAACAAACACCAAAAATAATAAACGCCGTGAATGTAGCTTTCTTTTTAAACAAAATAAAAAAAACCCGAAAAAAAAAAAAAAACCCCCCTTTGGTTGAAATAACTTGGAAAAATAATTTTTAACCCTTTGAAAAGGGTGTTAGGACAAAAAAAATTTGATATATTAATATCCTCATAAAGTTCACATGATTTTACCCTATTTATCAGAAAACAAAAATACACTATTTTTGCTGTTTCTATCAGTTTTGACGGGATTAGCTATAAATCTACTGGCATGGATCTTCTTGAAAATCTGGACTTTACTGTTCTTCATTGCCTGGAAATCGAGAACATGATGACGTCAGTGGAAAGAGTGGTAGCATACACAAATCTAGACCGAGAAACCAGGCTACAGCGTTCAAAAGGAGCCACCAGAAAGACTGGCCAGTAGAAGTGGGAATTGAAGTTAAAGATGTTCCCCGCTTGTGTATTACAGAGGCGGAACCTGTAAGTTCTCTCTTAAGGAGATTTGAACTTGTTCCGTGGCAACAGGCGAGAAAATGGGAATCGCTGGTCGAACAGGAGCGAGGTACGAAAATAACGTGTGATTTGCTTTGCAAATAAAATGACTGGGAAGTGCTATAGTCTGAAGTGTCAGCCGTCTCCTCGCTCTAACTCCCCAGTATGGGGGGTAAGGAATGCCCCCACGGGGGGGGTTAGAGCGAGGAGTACGGCTGATACTTCATACCTAGGAATTCTAATGAAAGTTGTTGTTTCTTTGTACATGGCAGTGGATTCGGATACTGGATTTGTATCCTGCTTCGCAACTGCTTTTAGTTTTCTTCATAACTGTGATGATCACTTCGCACAGCACCGAGTATTCTCTATCTACGATGTAATGATGTCACATGCGAGGAATAACGTGGCCCTACAAAGGAAATGGCAATAGGCCCAGGATAAAAGCCGAGGGACAATCCTGTTTAAGATGATATCGATTTACAGTCCGTACTGGCGCGATCTCCGCCCTGCAATGTTTGTGAGACCTCACACGAAATCGAAATGTTTTCTGAGTCGAAATAAAAATTCCGGAACAGACTCACCTTTTTAATTTCTTCATTATTTACCACCAAGCTATCCTTGCCAAAACATCGAATACGTAGTAAGTAGAACCTCCGGAACGTTATCTCAAACGCGACGTTTTAGGGGGGGAGTCAGCGAGTTCATTCCTAAACTTAATATCTCGTAATGACGGACTCGAAAACTTACAATTTACTCCATGTACGCTATTAACCGAAGTGTAAACATATCAACACATTCAAAACAAAAATGAAAGCAAACCATGAGGCTGCGCAGTACCCATTTATCAAACAATTCTAAGCTATTATTTTTTTTTTAACAGGGAAATCTTCATTTTGTAGCCTCTCTGATGCGCATGCCTGAACCAGCTGGAGGCCAAATTCTCATCGATGACCAACAACATTCAAGAACTAACACTGACGAGTTATCGATCGAGAATCTCTGTTATTCCCCAGGACCCTGTATTATTCAGCGGCCCGTTACGAAACTCAACCTTGACCCTGGAACCGAGTTTGAAGATGTCCCAAATTTGGAACGCATTAGAAGCCGTGCAACTGAAATCATTAATTCAAAAGCAGGATGGGAAATTGTATTACGAAATCTCTGAAGGAGGGACAAACTTCAGCGTAGGCGAGAGACAGCTTCTGTGTCTCGCTCGTTCGTTATTACAAACTAATAAGGTTTGTAACATCATTTTTTTCCATATATAAACGACAAAACAAATCCTTAGTAGTACGCGTACGTATAATGGAGTACAGAAGGCCATAGGTTCGATTCGTGTTGTGTGAAATCGGAATTATTTTTCCCGAATAGCTTGTGAACCTGACTGAATAATACATTTCGCATATGTGTTTCTACTCAGCTTAACATTTTACCATCATTTCTTTTCCAAGGTGATTATTCTTGACCGAGGCACACTGCTAATGTGGCTTTTGCCACAGACAGACTGATACAGGAGACAATTCGCAGGCTAAGTTCCACAGCTGTACCGTGATCACGATACTTCATAAATAGGGTGGATACCATCTTAGACTATGACCGTGTCTTGCTGCTTGTGGGGGGTATGGTGGTGGAGTTTGACAAACCGGAATTGCTGTTGAAAAACGAGGCGGGGAAATTTGCGGAGTTTTGTGTCGACTTCAACAAGTGGCGATTTAAACTTTCAACGAGACCTGTCGTTTTGTAGATAGTAAAAGTACTTTTGTAAGAAAGGGTAAACAAACTTTAAAGAGTGAGCAGAGTGAAGTGGGTTGGGAATAAAAAATTGGACAACTAATCTAACCATCACATTATTCTCTAACTTAAGATCATAGTTAATAGAGGGAAATGGTTGATGAAGCCCCGGCCTAAACTTTCAAGGAGCAAACTTGAAAGAGGCCAAGATTTATGTTGAAAGGGCCATGACCGTGGCACATCTTTTGTTTTGGCGCCCGCTCCAATACAACTATGCATGTGAATTACGTCTAATACGCCAACGTTTTTATTTTCTTAATTCGGTTAGTGTTGCTTGAAACATTGAATTCTGCATTTTTTGTGCTTGTACCACAACACCGTAACCATCTATTGTTATTTTGTCACGGACTTCCAATAGTTTGATGCCTAACGGTTTCAATCAACCCCCACCAAATCAGCTGAACAAAAAACATATAACAAAGAACTTTTGCCAGGATTCACGAACCATTTCCCTCTACTTAAAACTATCTGTTAAAGATTATAGCCTCAGTGGCGGATCCAGGCGGTATATCCAAGGAGGGAGGGTCGGGGGGGGGGTGGGGGTGGGCGGAGGGGGGGGGTCCGCGGACCCTTCTATCAGCACCTGAGGCGGTTTTTTTTAACTTTCACAATTATCCATTAGACAAAAACCTATCCCTCACGGATACACCAAAATGCACTTTTCGACGCTTGCAAATCTCAATTTTTTTTTCTGGAGAAGGACCCCCCCTTAAACCACTCCCAAAATGGAAGTTTGGTGTGAGCGCCCCCACTCCGCGTTTGCCCTCCCCCTCCAAAAAAAAATTTTCTTCTACTTCACATTTCTCGCGGTAGGGGTAAACCCTCTAGGACCCGCCTCCTATCAAACAATTCCTGGCTTGGGTCCGTCCCCTTGTACCGTATGTAGCCTAGATAGATATCCTTAGTTGGTTTAAACGCGTTCAGTCTATGGCACACATGTTTAGCAAAGATAGATTAGTTAACTTTTAGTTACTTTAATCATACACAAGTTAATATTAACCTTCCACATGACTGTGGTCACATGGAAGTATAAGCTACTCTAAAGTCAGTGGCGTAAAGTGCGCTCCGGTTATGTTTTTTAACCATTATCCTCTGCCCTGTGGAGCGAGGGCGGGGCTGGCGGGGGGCGGGCGGGGGGTGGGAGCCGGGGGGGGGGGAGGGTGTGGTGGTGCGGAGAGGGGTGGGAGACTGGGAGATACGAGGGGAATAAGAATGGGCGGAGGCGGTTGGGTGTGGGAGAGAAAATTATTTAGAGACAGAGGAAAATGGGAAAAAAAATGAGACGAAAACTTGTGGTGGCGGGTGAGGGGGGGTGGGAGAGAAAATTCGGGGTAGGGGTGGGATGGGGGGCCGGGGGGGGGGGGGGTGGCGGGGGTGGGGGGTGGGGGTGGGGGGGGGGGGGGGGAGGGGTTGGGGAGAGAAGGGGGGGGGGGGAGGGGGAGGGGGGGGACGGGGGGGGGGAGTGGGGTGGGGTGGGGGGGCGGGGGGGGGGGGGGGGGGGGGGGGGGGAGGGGTTTGGGTGGGGGGGGGCGACGGGGTGGTCTGGGTACCGGCCCGGGGGGGGGGGGGAGGGGTGGGAGAGGAAAGTGGTAGGGGGGCGGAGGGGTGGGAGAGGGTACGGTGGGAAGGTGTGAGGCTGAGCCGAGAGGGGGGGGGGTTGGGGGGGGGGGGTGAGGTGGGGGGTGCGTGAAGGTTGGGGGTTGAAGGGCAAGTGGTGGGACGTGGGATTGGGGTGGGGTGTAGGCTGGTTTGGGAGAGACAATTGGTGGGTGGGGGGAGGTAAGGGGGTGGGAGAGAATGGGAGCGGAGAGAGAGAACAAAGAGAAAGAGAAGGAATATTTCAAATTGATCGTACTGGTGGGAGAGAAAATATTCAGAGTGCAGGAGGAGTGGGAGAGAAAATATTTCAAATTGATCGCATTACTTTATAATAAAGAGTCCAATTCAAGCAAATTGTGGCCAAACTTTGTTGACTTTTCCTAAAAATTATCTGCCGCCGCGAATATTTTGCAGTATTATCAATTGTTTGGTCACGTGACTTGACGTTTCCATGGTAATCAAGTTTTGACAGGCCGTTTTACCGAAATTTGCCCGTGGTGTTTTCAGTTTAATTGGCAGAGTTTCATGAGATTTCTTTTTCGCTTTTTCTTTTCTATGTGTGTGCACCAGTTTCTTCCAAAATCATTGTACAGTTTTTGCATCCTTATATTTTTTTTCGCCAGACTAGGATTTTGTCGATGGAAAGGCCAAAGGCACACAAAAGCAGTCCTCATAATATCGCGAGTTAATAATTATTCCAATCCCTATAAATGTTTCTGTAGCTTTGAAGAAAGTTCAGCTCAAACGTTTACTTCCTTGACGTAATCCGCAACAGATTACATTTTCTCTTAGCGCTTTAAAAATAAGACCATTAAACTGCACAACAAAAACAAAAAAAAGCATAGTTAATAACGTTAAAAAAAAACGACGCTTTCCGACACCTAGAGGAAACAGTTTGCTTTCAGTGTCGACGCATTCCGTGACTCAAACCCTCTCAGAAGGCGGACAGCGCGACACTTTTTTTTTTCTTTTTTTTATGACAAAATTCACTGGCCCTGAAAAATGCCCTCTCAAGGCGGGCACACTAGAAGTGCCTTTTTTGCACAATCAATAGATTATAGGCCCGGCATATTAATTCAAATTGAACATTCTCACAGCCCAATTATAATCTCCCAAAACTAGCATATCTGCATTACAAGAAACGGTCACTGTGTTATTGTATAAATACTGACCGAATGTCATTTCGTGCAGCAGGAAAGCCGAGAAGAAAGAGAGAAGAGAAGAGTCATGGAAAAGAGGTACTGACGTCACGGGCCCTTCTTATCATAGTGTCCAAGTTACATTAAACTCTTTATAAGGCGCTGGACACCTCTTCTAGGGTCGCCCCCGACAGCTAGAGCCTGCGCTCCCGAGGGTGTATCCCGCTTTAGAGAGAGTTGACTGTTACTCGCAGCTCCTAAAGTAAGCAGCACAACCGTCTGCACGCAGCCAGCGTTTAGTAAACGTAAACGATATGGCTAACTCCTACCTAAAACTGCTAACATGCATCAGAGGTTGATCGATATTGAATTGCCCCCAACGCGCGCAAGCGCGCGGATTCCGAAACGCCGCACAACACCTTAGCACCATAAAATATATTATTATATAGACAAAGAGTCTTTTTGTCTCGAGTAGTGCTTTTACTGAAGACAAAGTAGGCACTCACTCCGGCCCCTAAAATTCATACGAAACTACATCCGGGACCCGAGTGGCGTATTTTCCATATCCTCACTAGTGAGGATATCGATTGACGTCATTTCCCGCTTTTGCATGGCTTTTTGTGCCAAAGCTGCCAAACTCCGGTTGAAAAATGGCGAGCGATAGATTCGCGAAATTCACTGAAGCCGACATGAAATCGTCACCTGAGGAGTAGGAAAATGTTAACAAGAAGAAGACCACTTCATATGACTTAAAATTATTCAAGGAGTTCCTTGCAAGTAAAGACGAAAGGAGAGAAATTCGGAAAGTCCAGCCACCGAGCTGCAAGAGTTCGCGGTAAAGTTTGTGCTTTTGTCGTTTGTCTATATAATAAAAAGAACATTACACGGTGGCTTGAAGATATGAATTTTATTTTCTCGTGTTAAAAACAATATTTTACTCACTCGCTGCGCTCGTTCGTAAATATTGTTTTTTACCACTCGAAAATAAAATTCATATCTTCGCGCCGCCGTGTAATATCCTATATCTCTCCCTCACACCCTCAGATATTCCTCCCTCCCCTCCCTCTCTCAGCTTTGAACAATAGTAATCAAAATAAGTTAGGCGTAAATGATTAAGTTGTCATTAGGGCCATTTATACGGGAGATAAGACGCGTCTTATCTATTGGTGGTTTGCATCAATGTTACCAAGACTGTTCACTTGCCATGAACAATATCAGAAAATTAACCGCTTATAGAGCAGGCAGAAAGAAACGTTCTGTCCAAATAATAGCTTTGTATCGTTTTTCATAACCGAGTTATTACGAAAATAATTTTCAGAAAATTACAGTATTTAGTATGCAGCCGCCATGTTGGTGCTCTTCTTTGGGACACCAATATGGCGGCCATAAAACTGTACACGAAGTAGAGTAGATTCTACCATCAATATCATTAGCTTTCACTTCAATACTCTTTAGATATGACTTCTAAATTATTATCACGTATAAACTTTAAAATGACATAAAATACCCGTTTTTTGTGACAGTTTCAAAAACACATTCATCCGGGACATCGCAAATTTCAAAATGCTTTATTTTCGAAACGAATCACTGAATCGATACCAGACAGAGAGTTTTACATCACAATAGAACGCTATAAATTAAATGATATGAACAAGAGCCTTTATATTACAAACTGGTGGGGTCTTGTGGGATAGTTTTCACACAAAACGTATGCATTTCGTTACTGGATTTGTTCCTTTTCTTCCAACGGAATCAACTTGACAAACGTACGTTAACTGATATGTTAAAACTCATACAGCTTTCAATGTACGTCTCGCGTGGATGGTTCCTTTTAGAAAAAAAATATGTCAGTTCTATTCTCTTTCGCTTCGCTCAGCCGAATAGAAAAACATTTCTATTATAAGTAATGACGCAAACAACACAACAGTTTGTGAGGGAAGCCGCCAGCAATTATCAGGAGGAAGCCGCCAGCAATTATCGAGTTTATTAACAATGATTTGAATAGTGCTAAATACAAGGATCGTGATAAATAGTAGTAAATACAAGATACAAAAACAGGAAGAAGCAGTCGAAAGTAACCTGAAATGATACAATAAACAAAATAACAAAGGTAAATGAAATGAAAAATAGCCTCGAGTAAAACTGGTCGGCGTCAAGTGGTGTGATATCAACAAGGAGTGCGTTTATAAAGAGTCTGATTGCCCCTATGGAATTATAATACAAGCTAATTAACAACTAAAAAGAAATACATTTCTGTGATTAATGTGGCCAACCAAGTGAGACGGTCCCGAAATAAATACTTAAGGTAGCAAAGTTTGTCCATGACGAATATAACAGTATGCGTGCAAGCAACTACGACACAACACGATGTTACGAGAAGTTATAAGCTGGACTACTGCATTTGCAGTGTCAAACAGAATGAAATATGGAAGTAAAATGTTTTAAAAACTTTGCCATTCTTTTCCATGCCTTGCTCGCCAGAAAAACAATAGCTTTTTATTCCCCAAGGTCCCCAAGCTTCGCATTCAGACGTTTCACAACGAGTTACGCGGGTGCGGAACAAAGGTTTCAAATCCTCTGGGATTTACTAGTAAGATGGCCCCGCTGATTAAGCGTTTCGTTTGGGCTGATTTTCTTGAATATTTGAATTGCATGTTTATTTTTTTTCTGTATGGGCACAACGCTTGGTGCAACTACAACATGACATATGCATTGCTGCAAGAAATTGAGCTGAAATATTGCATTCAAAGGCAACGTACAGGGAATTAATTGTTGCAGTAAAATGTCTTGAAGCCCGATTGTCTGGCAGTCCTTGTTCATATCTACTCGTTTCGTCTGGCTGGTTTTTCATGAATATATTCAGTCCCTCCCACCCTAGTAAACAACTCCACTTCTCACGCGAACAACTTATTATTAAATATTGGAGTTGTTTGACCGTGTATCTGAGAAAAACGTGGAATTGTAAAACTTAAAGAACGACCAATCGATAAAAAGAAACATTTTAATTCACGCGAGAATCAAGAGTTACGAAAACATGTTTCGAGTTCATTAGGCATTCAATGTGCGTCTGTGGGGAATTTTTCTGCATGGGCACGCACAACCGAGTCTTTGAATTTTAAAAAGGGACGCTATATATAATAACCGAACGAGAACTGTGACAATGTCCTATATTTTGCAGTCCAAGAACGCAACCGAAGGGAATCTTATAAACATGGGTTGACAGCGAAAAAATACAAAACAAAGTACATAATAACCGTTTTAAAATACAGGTTTTTGAACAATAGAAATGACAATTGCAGACTGACTAATTAAATTCAATCATTATATCTCATTATCATGTCAGTCCTCTGAGCGAGCAAGCAGTGGCTTGTTAACAGATCAAAGAGATCTACTAGATGGTAAGAGAGAACATTATAGACATACAGTTGCCTACCGATAACTCGAACCCTCGATAACTCGAACCTCTCGCTTAAATTAAATTCGTTTTCGAGTTATCGGGAGGCAACTGTATCAATGGTATAATTAGTGAGAACATTTGTGCCAAATATGTTCAAAATATTTCGAACGTATATTTGGGATAACTTTAAAATTGGACCGCGCACGCATATGGTGATTCGAACGTGCAACTGAAATCAAGTTATTCCCTAGAGACGACGTGGCTTGCGTCTGACTTCGCGGCAACTCTCCCGCGCGCGGTCATACAGAGACTTACGTACATAGCTTCAACGGTAAGTCAAGTTATTCCCTCGAGTCGACTTGCATCTTCGCTACAGCTCCCCCGCTCCCGCGCCACGCAGAGCTTCGACCGTACAGTGGAATCACGATTTTTCGAACCCCCAAGGGAAACGAAAATTGGTTCGAGAAATCGGGGGTAAAATTACAGCGAAAACATTTGAGGAGTTGTGCGGATTAAGTGTATTTATTGTAGTATAAACATAGTAAAAGAAACTTAATGAACGCTCTTTCTGGAATATTTGTTGCTACCAGTCAGAAGCGAGATGAAACCTCAAGAATAAACCGCAAGCCGCAACGGTAATTACTTTGTCGTCAGTTCTAAACCATATTCGGCCTGGGCTTTTTTTTTCGTTCGTGAGCCTGGGGGAGGGGGGAGTCAATCCATTCGTGTACAGCTTCAGGATACCTCAGTATATTTAAGGGTGCTTTGAGAAAATGTTGGAGGAAGCGACAGGGGGGGGGGTGGGGGGGGTTGAAAGTGCTCCCCGTGTATCTCTAAAAGTATTCGCGCTATGGAAATGAAACTTATATGGCATGTAAAGCATCCACAAATGTTTATTTTAATAACAGTCAGGTATCAATTATGACGTCATATCACGTCACATTTAAAAGAATCCGCCATCATGAATCCGCCATCTTGGATTTCAAAATTGTTCGGAATTCGATTAAAAAAAATCGAAAAAATGCAAAACTCTAAAGACTTTGGAAGAAACGCTTCGTAAAAAGCGAAAATCTCATGAAATTAAGCTGAAAACACCAAAACGACCTGTCAAAACTGGTTGCCATGGAAACGTCAAGTCACGTGATCAAGCAATTGACACACTAAAATGTTCCCAGATACGTTTTAGGGAAATTCACAAAGTTTGGCCATAATTGCTTATTATACGAGAACGGATTAATTTGTTATATTAGTTATACAGTCGAACCTCTCGTAAGCGACCACCCAAAATGTCAAGCCTAGGTGGTCGCTTATGGGAGGTGGTCGTTTACGAGATTTCAGACAACAGGGGATTTAAATTGTAAGTCATAGCCTGCAGTAGTTTTACAGGCTTAATCCATGCATAAATGCATCCGTAAACCCAGAATGTTGTAGTTTGAAGATCAGTTTCAATACGTTCAGTGCAGCTTTCAAGTTACAATACTGACAGTGTAATGGCAGAACCAACAGTGACTCTCGTAAATAGGATATCAGATTCTGAAGTAAAAAGTTATAATATGGTAACGAATTTAATCGTCATATCAGTGTTGCACGGCGGCATCTCATTATCCAATTTGCACCCGTAGTGAGATCGGATCATGTGAAATGGTCGCTTACCGGAGGTTAAAAACAATAGAGAATTTCAAAACATACCCTCAAAAGAGGTCCCGGTCGCTAACGAGATGGTCGCTTACGAGAGGTTTCTTTTGTTGGGATTTGGCTGGCGAAATTTTGGAAAAGTGGTCGCTTACGAGAGGTGGTCGCTTACGGGGGGTGGTCGCACAGGGAGGTTCGACTGTATTTGTTTACCAAGTTAACACTTATAGTGCGTCTACGGTAAATAATTAATGAAAGCCAATCACATATTGCAGAGCAGAATACAGAATTTTAACTAATTCCAAATTTAAGCTTTGTATTACACTTCGTTGTTTCTATTCTAGTGGAATCGTCGGTTAGAGCGATTTTCAAGTCAGTGTCGTGAAATCAACACCAAAAGCAATTACAATGGCCAATCACAACAGACGAAAACAACACAATGACCAATGAAAACTCAAAGCAAATGCACGTAACCGAAACGCGTGTGATCAAGTCGTGGTTGGTTTTGGTTTTGCATCCGGATAGGTTGAGAAAGTGGCGCGAGTTTTTTTAGACCAATCACAGAGTTAAAAAGTAAAACCAAAGCAATTCAGCGATTACTTTCAACAGTCAATTATGAAAACTGATCTATAGTAGTCGTACTGTAACTGATTTAAGAAACGAGTTAAATTGCTGTTGTTTTCTTAGCCTGCATAACAGGCGCAGATGGAACACTACTTCCAAGATGTCTTACGAGAAACTAGGCACTGAACGCCTACATACCAACCCTAAGGAAACAGCTGGTTTCTTCTCACTTCTTACATTTACTTGGCTGAACGATCTACTAAAACTAGGAAACCAGCGACCACTTGATAACGATGACCTGCCTCCATTGTTGGAAGAAGACCAAAGTGAAACACTCGCAAATAATTTGGAAAAGGAATGGTCCCGGAATTACAAACCACCAATCAGTGAATCATGGATAAAGACCGCACGACTATGGAGTGCTCTTCTAAGTATAGTTCCGACTTCCGAGAAGGCTTTTGTCCTTATGCTGGCGTCTACACACATTGTACTACGTCTCATGCAACCCTTGTTCCTGATTGGTCTGCTTGCAGAACTGACGAAAGAATCTCCGTTGCAGGTTGATCACACGTGGATTTATGTCTATGCCACTGGTGTTTGCTCGAGTACCTGGCTCATAGCGATTTCCAAATGTCATTGTGATTATAGATCCTCCATGATAGCAATGAGAATGCGTTCTGCCCTTCTTGGTGTCATCTACAAAAAGGTATGAGGACCCTGAAGCTCCAGTATGACGGTTGGGTGTTGTGGTCCTTGATTACGGGAGAAATAGTAGACTGACTGATTTCAATCGAACGCAATCTAACTCAATCTTGGAACCTCCAATGCTACAGTGCGACTACTGCAACTGGAGCCGCTAAGACAATGAAAACCAAGTTTCAATTCTTTGTTTCGATTTGGTTTATCGTTGTCCAAGTTGGTTTCTGGTTACAGTAGTCACACTGTTAACGTATCAAACTCAATGGAGTACATCTATTTTCGATTATAAGTTTGATTTACGCACTCAATTATCGAACTCCATCCACGGGTTGCTATTGTTCATCAAAGTTCGATGTTTTTCGATTACCCAGGAATTGAACTACACTGAATCGACAAACGTTCTGCGCTTACTGACTTACCAAATTGTTGAAATCGAACTCAATTCATGATTGAGCTTGACTTAATTCGATTCAGGTTCAATTAGCGAACGTTCAATTTGACTACGCCGGATAGATTGCGCCAGTTTTCTTACCTTTAATTTGTCTCTGTAACGATCCTGGTGCGCAATTAACCTTTCATATGAAAATGAGTTTTACCTGCACGATCATTGCCCTACAAATTAAACTTATTTCCATATGAAAGGTTTTGCAGAACTCGTTTTGAAACAGAGGCAAAAGGCAACTCGGAAATGGCCTATTTCTGGTCACTCCTGCTTCAATACTGCCACAACAGTCGATGTAATCTCATGCCTCACTACCTTATTCTGTCAATATAGGTCCAACAGATTTCATTACCTGATTTAACGATGATGACGACAGGTCACGTGATTAACCTCATTTCCAATGATGTTCAGCGTCTCGACAAGGCTGTTCGTGAATTTCCAAACATCATGCTGGCGCCCTTTGCATTCTTGGCCGGGAATGCCGTCCTATTCTACTTCATCGGTTGGCCCGCTGTGATCGGGACGGGCTATCTCTTACTAATCTTGTTCTATCAAGGATATGGTTCGAGGATGGCTGTCACTTTACGACATAAGGCTGTGGTGTTAGCCGACAAACGTGTTCAAATCATTAACGAGATCATTCGCGGAATTCGGACGATCAAGCTCTGCAGCTGGGAGCAATACTTCGGGAATTCAGTTTCTGGAGTGAGAGGGTTAGGAGAATTTTGTTATCGCTTATTTATCTCCCATCACTTTCTCCTCCTTCATAAACGTCTTAGAAATCGTCACGCAATTCGTTAAAGCTTATCGCAACTTCCACGACAATTGGTTAACGGCATTTTTTAAATTCTGTGAAAGCTCAAAGGGGAGAACGTGCTTAAATAATGACAATTACATAACATTTAATTTAACTTTTCTACAGGCCTACATGGCTTATCAGGCCAGCACTTTTAACTCCGGTTCCCACAGCATGAAGCGAGTAGGAGTATCGCTACTCGGCCCAGTTGTTCGAAAGCCGATTAACGCTAATCCAGTATTAACAAATAATCGAGGTTTCAATTTCACCTATATAAATGTGGTTTTCCATGATAATATTTTGTGGAGTTTGAGATTAGTCAAAGTCAAAACTGAAGAGCAAGAAATATAAATAGAAAATCTCACTGAAAAGTTACAAAACTGAAATAAAAATTCACGCTAATCCAGGATTAGCTTAATCGTGCTTTGAACAACCGGGCCCAGGGATGGGATGCTACTCCATCGTAGGTAATCCCACCAGCATTTTTTGTCAGGTTGCCCTGATGCCGGACGGTTCGATCCGCTAACCATTAGGCCACCGCTTCTCCCATAACGCAACTAACAACTTTTATTCATTTTTTTTCTTCAGAAAAGAAATTACGACGATTCGTAAAATCAGCGCTTTTCAAGCCAGCATAAAAACCATCGCGTCCACCACGCCAAGATTGACATCACTTCTGATATTCGTTCCAATTCTTGTGTCTGGCCATTCTCTAACGCCTTCTTCTGTATTTCTTGTTTTCGCTTATGCAAAGGTTTTGGGTTTGTTTACAAAGTACCTCGGGAGGCGGTTGGGACCATTCCTTGATTGTAACATGTCCGTTGGACGGATTCAGAAATTTTTGGAAATTGTGGAAGATTCCAGTTCGCGTAATGGCAGTTCAAAAAATGCGAATGGACAGACGGGAAAATGTTTCCGAAAAGATGAAAGTCATGTGCTCTCGAATCAAGATGCACATCATCATCATCATCAGGAAAAGCCAAGAGTGTCTTTAAGCGACGTTTGTTGTAAATACAACGAGGATAACGAGAAAATGTTGCTGAAAAATGTAAGCACACAGACAGACGGACCTCAAAATCTTATGATTACCGGTCCAGTGGGAAGCGGAAAATCCTCTCTGCTTCTCGCTATTCTTGGGGAACTTTCCATCTGTAAAGGAGTTATTGAACACAGTGGAGAAATGGCATTCGTTGGACAGTCGCCTTGGGTATTCTCAGGGACTCTCCGTGACAATATTACCTTTAACAAACCATTCGATTACACAAAGTTTCAAACAATCGTGGAAGCTTGTGCGCTCGCGAAAGACATAGGACAATTTCCTGACGGCGATTTAACAACAATTGGGGAACGTGGAGTTGTCCTAAGCGGTGGTCAGCGAGCTCGCGTTAGCATGGCACGCGCACTTTACTCGGATGCCGACATCTATTTGTTGGATGACCCATTGAGCAGCGTAGATGCCCAAGTTGGAAATCATATTTTCGAGAATTACATTTGCAATGCGTTACGGGATCGGTTGTGCATTTTTGTGACGCATCAACCTTGTTACATGAAGCAGGCTGATCACATTATTGTAATGAATGAAGGTTCTATTGCTTTCCAAGGAAGCCATAGGGATATAGTTAACATGCAGCGGCATGGAATCGTCGGACTAGAGAAGATCTTCGAAGATGAAGATAATTTGCAAACGAGTGCTAGTAGAGATTTAACGGGCCGAGAGAAACGCGATTTTGAGAATTCTGAAGAAACAAGTTTGACAATTCCCAAGGAAGATCGCAATTTTGGATCCGTGTCTTACAGAACGTATTGGAAATATTTCAGAGCTGGTCTGCCTGTGTACCTGATGATTCCTCTTGTTTTCCTATCTAATAGTGCTTTAGGTGGGTGTTACACTTGATGATCTTATTATGTAAAAAGTAAAAGTGCGTCTGGGTCAAATTGGCTCACACCGCCAGACCTTACTAACGTGACACTATAGATAGATTAAGGTCGTTTTCTATTGGGATCAACCGTTTTAGGTTGGTTAGGTGGGTTGGATTTTTTCGTGTTCAATTGGGAAAAAAACCGTTATCGGTTGGTTTGGTTGATCAACTTTTTCAACCGGCATCAAAGTAGGTTGAAACGGTTGCAACCGTTTCAACCGAAAACGGTTGGGAATGTGTTCTATGGTGAGTATATTATAAAAAATTTATTCCACTCAATCTCGTCGTACATGAACTCATAGCCAACTCGGCTACGCCTCGTTGGCTATGAGTTAATGTACGACTCGATTTTCGTGGAATAATTGTTAAATGTATTGAGGTTTAATTTTATTACACCCGTCATGAGAAACCTTATACCATTCCAACATTGATATGTTCTGGAATAATGACAGTTCTCTAAGTAATATAACCAGCTAGAAAAACCTCAAAGATGTTGAGGAAGATTAAGATGGATTGCGAACGAAAAACCTCAAAGATTAAGATTAAGATGGATTGTGAACGACGAACTTGAAACATTTAGCATACATCTTATGCAAGCTGTTCATTAAGTAAAAAGATCGTGATGAAATATTTCAGGTAATTCAAGTTATTTTCCCTATGTTCCATTGGGTATTAACCAAACATAAATATACCGATTAGTTAAACGAATATGCTTACAATTACTTCTTTTGTCCACCAATAATCAATTGCGAAAACTGTATAAAAAGCACCGTCTTAAAAGCTCGTGTAATGACCTTGAATTTTACTATTCCCGGGGTTGAGGACTCCCCGATTTAACCTATTCAGGTATGTACCGCCCCAAAGGATTTGTTATTTGTCTTTATTTGGCAGAAATAGGATTTTTGATTTGTCTGAAATAGGATAACGACGGCGCGCATAAACGCATCAAACATTGTGAGGAGTACCCCTGTGAATTATTCCATTTTGTTGTTGTTGATGTTGTTATTGATTTTTGTCTACAGTGTCTTCAGTGTTTCCTGATTGGTTGATGGCTCAGTGGAATGACGTATCTTGGAGTTCTTCTTCGGATCGCTTTAATGTTATTTTGTACACTGGACTGGTGCTCGGTTCAACAATATTACTGTTCTTGTCACCCTTCCTGTTCTTCCAAGCAACCATCAACTCCTCAAGGAATCTTCACAGAAGAATGTTTGAGTCCGTCGTCAGGGCAACGGTCCATTTCTTCGACACGAATCCATCTGGAAGAATTTGCAATCGATTCTCCAAAGACATTGGACTGATGGATGAAATGCTGTTTGCCGAATTTTACGATGTGTTCGAGACCAGCTGGGTTATGCTCCTTTCAGTGGGTATTCCATCTGTGGCTAATTTTTGGGTCGTGTTTGCTGTCGTTCCTCTTGTTGGATTGGTGATGTATTATGGACGATACTGTTTGAACATTTCCAGGGAAGTGGCAAGGCTTGAAGCCATCAATCGCAGTCCTGTGTACTCGCACTTCTCCCTTACACTCGATGGTATTGTGAGCATTAGAACCTATCACCAACAGAAAACACTTTGTTGAGGAATTTTTCAGGTGATGTATATATTTAACAAATATAGATGCCATTTGGTCGTCTGTACATACGACGTCAAAACGTGACAAGAACAAAAACGTACGCCGCGAGACGCGCCACGAAAGGCAGTCGAATGGCGTAAATGTACAACGATCGCAACCATCGCAGTCGCAACGATCGCGATCGTTGCGATCATATTCTCTTATTTTTGTAAACAATGTGGCTGCTTTAAAACATTATCAGCATTCTAAGACCTTTTTCTTATCGACTTTCGAAAGTAATATCATTGATATATGTCTCCAGCATCTGTTTTGCGGCTTGCACGACATAAATAAACAATCAAAACGAAAGTGTAGTGCCTTCCCGACCAGTCATGCATGTGCAAAATCAAAACCAAATACTATTGACTTGCGGACTTTCATGCTCTTGACACTACAGTTACACTGTTTACACTGTTTACAGGTTTTGACATGGAAATTTAACTGGTCAGCTCATTATACAATATTTGTGTTTCTTCCATCAGATATCAGGACAGCTTGACCAAAACGTGGTTCGTCTCGATTGCCGTTGTCCGCTGGCTTCATTTTCGAATGGACTGCATTTCGTCGTTGTTTCTAATGGCTGTGACTGTTATAGCCGTGATGACGTCACAACGCGCAGGTTGGGAATTCAACAAATGTTATGTTTTTTATCATATTTCTTTCACGACATTCAAAAAAGCGTCGATTAGCTAGCTGAGGCAGCCATAAGACAGTGCAGCCTTCGTGTGGACGTTAGTTTCCTTTTTGCGACGGAAGACTGAGACTGAGAGAGCAAAGTGACGTGCTCCTCCCATGAGGCTTGCCACTTTAACTGATCTCATTTCCCGTTTCTATCAGGTTTGACAGGATTAGCTATAATCTACTGCATGGATCTTCTTGAAAATCTGGACTTTACTGTTCGTCATTGCCTGGAAATAGAGAACATGATGACGTCAGTGGAAAGAGTGGTAGCATACACAAATCTAGACTCAGAACCAGGCTACAGCGTTCAAAAGGAACCACCAGAAGACTGGCCAGTAGAAGGGGGAATTGAAGTTAAAGATGTTTCTCTGGTGTACTACAGCGGCGGTCCGGTAGTGCTAAGAGATTTGAACTTGTCCGTGGCACCAGGCGAGAAAATTGGAATCGCTGGTCGAACAGGAGCAGGTACGAAAATAACGTGTGATTTGCTATGCGAAACTGATATTCCACTTCATTTTCAACCTGAAGTAGATACATACAAACTTTCTTTAAATATCTGACTATTTTGACCTGAAAGAAAGCCACGCTGTAGCTCATTTTAGATCAGGCATTCATAACCGAGGGTCCTGATGGGGGTGCTGGATTCTCAGTTATCAGTAACAATAGGCCCTTTGCCTAATACGGTCACATGACCATGTCAATCATAAAAATAGATGGTAGTACAAAATGGTTGCCAGAAATGGAAAGATCATGATGCCTGATGGTTGCCAATTTTCAGACCGCTGATGCGTAAGCGTGATATTTTATAGTGGTTTGAAAGTTCGAAACATTTTAAAAGGATTTGTATGGCTGGATGGCAAGGCTTGCCATCCTTTAAATTGTTCGAACTTTCAAACGACCATAAAATCTCACGCTTAAGCAACAGCAGTCTCAAAATTGGCAACCTTACTAATTTCATCACGCTCTTTCCATTTCTGACAACCTTTTTGTACTACTACCTATTTTTATGATTGACATGGTCATGTGACCGTATTATGCAAATGGGCTATTTTGGTCATTTCTCAGTTTTCTCAGCTAACAGTTAGCATTTTGGCCAATTCTCAGCTATCAGTTAAACCCCATCAGGACCCTCATAACCCACTGAACTTTTTTTTTTTTTTTCTTTTTTTTTTTTTCAAAAAAACATCACCCAGAGTATCAATCGACTAATTACACCACAGGTCGCCCAAGCTAAAGATAAGAGAACAGTGTCACGGTATAAGCGGTATTGTGTTACAACGGCTCGATTTATAAGGGTTTGTATGGGAACGCAACGGTTATGTTTTAGAAGATATAAAATCGAATGTTTTGTGAATAAAAACGACTTACCCTGTTGCTGTGTTGTATTCTTTGTAGTTTGCCAGCTTCTCAGGCCGGTTTGAGGCGATTTAGGCGAGTTTTAGTTTTCGAGGTTTTCCGTTAATATAAATAGGGAAGGTCGGAAAGAAAATTTCAAATCCAATCACTCGAAGATCGATAAATTCCGTTAAAATGCTTAAATCGCCTCAAAACTTCCACCAGTGTAATCTCCGATAGCGAATGTTCCCTCTGGTTGTATTTTCGGCTTCCAAATGCCGTTCTAACTGCAGATAAACTTTCGTCAGTTCGACACTCGCGTTTCCTGATACCCGTTGGACGTTTGAACCACACACAAAATGGCGTCATGTCAACAAAATCACCCTACGCCTGGGAGGGGCATGGACGTATTGTCATCCATACAAAATGACGCTGCGGGGCCCGGAGAGGTCGATTGTCACTTGAAATCGGAAACCAGCACGTGAAAATTTCCCGCCTAAACGTCGACCGCTAACCGTGACCAACCGTCACATTCCAGTGAGGAATCGATCGATCCGTCCGACTGAAAGCAGATAAATATCGGACTAAATCAATGTTTTCGAAAATAGCAAGCAGAGAAGAAAAATATATAAATCTATGGAGATACTCAACAGCATAGAAATTGCTTTTTAATCCGTTTGGCCTGAATAAGGCTTTACTTTTAGTTTCGAATTACAATTTGAAAGTCAGTGTGACAATCGACCTCTCCGGGCCCCGCAGTATCATTTTGTATGGATGACAATACGTCCATGCCCCTCCCAGGCGTAGGGTGATTTTGTCGACATGACGCCATTTTGTGTGTGGTTCAAACGTCCAACGGGTATCAGGAAACGCGAGTGTCGAACTGACGAAAGTTTATCTGCAGTTAGAACGGCATTTGGAAGCCGAAAATACAACCAGAGGGAACATTCGCTATCGGAGATTACACTGGTGGAAGTTTTGAGGCGATTTGAGCATTTTAACGGAATTTATCGATCTTCGAGTGATTGGGTTTGAAATTTCTTTCCGACCTTCCCTATTTATATTAACGGAAAACCTCGAAAACTAAAACTCGCCTAAATCGCCTCAAACCGGCCCGAGAAGCTGGCAAACTACAAAGAATACAACACAGCAACAGGGTAAGTCGTTTTTATTCACAAAACATTCGATTTTATATCTTCTAAAACATAACCGTTGCGTTCCCATACAAACCCTTATAAATCGAGCCGTTGTAACACAATACCGCTTATACCGTGACACTGTTCTCTTATCTTTAGCTTGGGCGACCTGTGATTACACAAATGTTGGAAATGGTTAAAATGGACCTAATAATATACAATGGAAAACATTATACACCAAACGTTCCCGATTGTTGTGACGGTGTGACACTATCAGTAAACTTTCCACTACTAAATTAAATGAGCAAAAAACGAGATCCACTTTCTGTTAACTTGCAATCAATAGCACGATTCAAGCAAAACGCATATACCACTGATAAAAATATAAACGACATGGTAAATCAAATATCTGGGAATGCTAAAAATATTGTTGTTATTGCTTTGTGCATCGCCAGTGGAATCGGGTTCTGGATTAGAATCCTTCACAACTGCTTCATAACAGAGAAGATCATTCTCATTCGATTCTATTCACGATGCAATGATATCTATATGAGGTCTGTATAGGAAAAACACGATGGCCCTAAAAAAGGAAATGGCGAAAGGACAAGATGAAGGAAGAGGGCCACATATTTTCAATTTTCTCATTTAATCAACATGTTAAATATGAATAATATCCATTTATCAAACACGTGTAAGCTTTTCATTTTTTTTGTTTTCTAACAGGAAAATCTTCATTTGTGGCCTCTTTGATGCGCATGCCTGAACCAGCTGGAGGCCAAATTCTCATCGATGATCAAAACATTCAAGAACTAACACTGCCGAGTTATCGATCGAGAATCTCTGTTATTCCCAGGACCCTGTATTATTCAGTGGCCCGTTACGACTCAACCTTGACCCTGGAACCGAGTTTGAAGATGTCCAAATTTGGAAACGCATTAGAAGCCGTGCAACTGAAATCATTCATTCAAAAGCAGGATGGGAAATTGTATTACGAAAATCTCTGAAGGAGGGGCAAACTTCAGCGTGGGTGAGAGACAGCTTCTGTGTCTCGCTCGTTCGTTATTACAAAATAATAAGGTTTGTAACATCATTTTTTTCCATATATAAACAACAAAACAAATCCTAGCAGTACGTATAATTAACAATTATTCGTCGAAGGCGAACAGTGAATATTGGTGAATATTCCCCGAGACGAAGTCGAGGGGAATATTCACCAATATTCACGAGCCTGAGGCGAATAATTGTTTTATAATATACAAATTACAGGGAAAATGTCGAATTTCTCCGAGGAAACTGGAAAAAATACGAAAATGTTCCGCCATTTTTTCCCCGAGGACAAAAAATTTGAAACTTCGCGGCATTTCCAAATAAGGTAGAGAGGGTATATTGCCTCTGAGACCATGATTAGGGAACCAATCAAATTGCTTGAAAATGCATTATCCCATGGTTAGTATATTATAATGGAGTTTGTCACATTTGAACCTTAGGGTATATGGCCTAGAGCGTCCGACGGATGTGCGGAAGGTCATAGGTTCGACTCTTGTTTGTAGAACTCGGGATTCTTTCCGAGTAGTTTGTGCAACTGACTGAATAATACCTTTTTCACTGTGTTTCATTCTTAACATCTACCATTAATAATTTATTTCCATAATTAACGGGTCACATGTCGAAAGCAAAACTAATCCTAGCAGTATGCTGGAGGTTAATTTGTCACATTCGAAGCTGAGTTGTGTGGCCTAACTCAGTCTCACAAGTTGTCTCCAGTAGCTCATTGGTAGAGCTTCCGTACAGAAGGCCATAGGTTCGATTCGTGTTGGGTGAAATCGGAATTCTTTTTCAGAATAGCTTGTGAACCTGACGGAATAATACATTTCTCATTGTGAGAAAGATATTATTCTGTCAGTGACACAAGCTACTCGGAAAAAAATCCAAAAAAAAATTGTGTTTCTACGAAGCTATACTAACATCTACCATCATCATTTCTTTCCATACTTACCTCACAACTTATCCTAGAAGTATACGGGAAGTTTGTAACAGTTATATGGCCTGAGCTCCCACGAGTCTCCTGTAGATCAGAGCAGTCTGCGGAAACAAGTGCCGTTTTGGAGAAATCTTCGTTGAAGCGCTCAAAGAGTTTCTGATTTTGTCCAACCAAGGTTCGAAAAGAGTCATGCCAGCATTGCGCAATAAGGATACGTCCACGTTGCTTAGCAACTTAGGACGTCTCTACTTGTTCCCTCTACTGAGTAGCTCAATACATCTTTCTCATTGTGTTTCTAACAAGCTTAACATTTACCATCATTTCTTTCAATACTCTTCTCATATATCGACAAGTTAAAACCAATCCTAGCAGTATACAGGACGTTTGTCACATTTGAACCTAGTTATATGGCCTGAACTCCCATGACCCTCCGGTAACTCAGTGGCTCAAAGTCATCCATATTGTTTTTTTACTAAGCTTAACATTTACCATCATTTCTTTTCCAAGGTGATTATTCTTGACGAGGCCACCGCTAATGTGGATTTCGCCACAGACAGACTGATACAGGAGACAATTCGCAGCAAGTTCCACAGCTGTACCGTGATCACGATAGCTCACAGGGTGGATACCATCTTAGACTATGACCGTGTCTTGGTGCTTGAGGGGGGTATGGTGGTGGAGTTTGACAAACCGGAGTTGCTGTTGAAAAACGAGGCGGGGAAATTTGCAGAGTTGTGTCGACTTCAACAAGTGGCGATTTAAACTTTCCACGAGGACCTGTCGTTTTGTAGATAATCCAAGTACTTTTGTAGGGTCAAACAAACTTTAAAGGAGCTATATGTCACGATACTTTATGTCATTTTTGCGAAGTGCAAAATCACCTTCAAATTGAAGAAGGCCTCAAAATAATAGTTTACTAAGGTAGAAAAATACCAAAGAGATGATAATAAACTAAATAGGAACAAGGATGGTTGAGGATGAAGAAGGTTTGTAGAAGGTTTAAACAAACTTTAAGACGCGGGGCAGAGTGAGTGGGGTGGGAATAAAAAATTGGACAACTAATCTAACCATCACATTATTCTATAACTTAAGATCATAGTTAATAGAGGGAAATGGTTATGAAGCCCGGCAAACTTCAAAGGAGCAAACAAAGAGGCCAAGATTTATGTTGAAAGGTCCATGACCGTGCACATCTTTTGTTTTGCGCTCATACACTATGCATGAATTACGTAATCGCAACGTTTCTATTGGTTAGTTGTTTGAACACACGTAACCACCTATTGTATTTTGTCAGGTTTTGTGCACGGTCAACCCCCAAAATAGCGAACAAAAACACATATAAAAGAACTTTGCCAGGCTTCATAACCATTTCCCTCTATTAGTTATGTTAAAGGAGAAGGTCACTCCAGAAATCGCACTTTTTTTCTCGCTGCCATTAAAAAGTATATATGAAGATGAATCAGTACTGACCGTAGTTTGAAGTTCCAAAGATCCTCATAACCTTGCGAAATTTGCCTTCAAAGTATCGAAAAAATTCGAATTGACCGCCGCCATTTTGAAGACTACTCAGCAACCTGGCCGCATAATCGTGACGTCAAATAGTCCAACCTGAATTGGCGGGAAGCGCTGTGTAATTTAAACGCAGTTGCTGTTTTGGTGTGCCTTCGTTCGATGTTTCGAGTCCACAATGCGGCCTCTTGTGCAGCTCCAAACTGTTGTAACAGGTCGCAAAAGGATAGAAGAGGAATTTTATTTCATCGTTTGCCGTTAACGTGTAACGCCCGCCCGTGCCCTCGACCTCCTAAAATTAATTATTGTCCCGTTCGACGAAGCAGAATCAAGTTCTACTTTTCGAAGCGATCGCGGCAACGTAGCATTTCGGTGTTACACTAAGCAACGCTTCTTTCAATTTGTCTCGCGACGGCTTAACAAAATTGCGAGACAAGTTGCACGAAATATTTTTAGTGTCACAGCGCCTTAATTAAATTGAATCATTAAGGAATATTGACAAACTAACCTCTTGTCATTCTTTCATGGCTTTGCTTCTTTCGCTAGCGAACCGACTTTCCGTGTTTAAAAATTGTCGGAACAGCATCAGGTTTCTGCTTTCTTTTATAGTGTTACCAGTATTAAAGATGTTGATCTTACTTAAAATCAATCTCAAAGCAGTCATCCGTAAAGTGGTCGGAAGAAACACAAATGTTATCGGGTTTTGGCAAGAATCTCTTATCGCGGCCGAGTTTAACTAGCCACGGCATTTTTGGCAAGATCTTTTCAATTAACGGCAAACGATGAAATGTAATTCCTCTTCTAACCTTTTGCGATCTGTTACAACAGTTTGGAAACTGCACAAGAGGCTGCATTGTGGACTCGAAACATCGAACGAAGGCACACCAAAACAGCAAACTATGTTTAAATCACACAGCGCTTCCCGCCAATTTAGGTTGGACTATTTGACGTCACGATTATGCGGCCAGGTTGCTGAGTAGTCTTCAAAATGGCGGCCGCCTTAGTCGAATTTTTCGACACTTTGAAGGCAATATTCCCGAGGCTACGAGGGTCTTTGGAACTTCAAACTACGGTCAGTAATTTATCTTCATATATACTTTTTAATGGTAGTGAGAAAAAAAATGCGCTTTCTGGAGTGACCTTCTCCTTTAAGATATAGCTAGATATCCTTTAGTTAGTTATTTAACGGTCAGTCTAGGCCCATGTTTAGCAAGATAGTTACTTTAATCATACCCAGTTAATATTAACCTCCACATGACTGTGGTCACTGGAAGTATAAGCTACTTTAGTTAGTGCGCTCATGTTTGTTTAACCATATCATGCCTGGGAGAAGAGGGAGGGGGGGGGGGGGGGGGGAAGTTCCCGCGTGGATTTCAAATTTATAGTACTTTATAATAAAGAGCATTCAAGCAATTGTTGCCAAACTTTGTGACTTTTCCTAAAAATTATCTGGGAATATTTTGGATTGTCAATTGTTTGGTCACGTGACTTGACGTTTCCATGGTAATCAAGTTTTGACAGGCCGTTTTACCGAACTTTGGTGTTTTTCAGTTTAATCGGCAGTTTCATGAGATTTTCGCTTTTTATGACCAGTTTCTTCCAAAATCATTACAGTTTTTGCATCCTTATATTTTTTCGCTTTCAGAATAGGGTTAAATCAGACACCACTGTAAGGCAGACACCTCCCTAAAGTGGACATGATTGACTGGTCCCGGCTGAATTTCACTTGTTTGTCTGTAACTAAACTCTCTTTAAGGCGGACACCTCTCTAAGGCGGACAGCGGACACTTTTTTAGCAAAATTCTGATGAAAAATGCCGGCCTCTCAAGGCGTATACTAGAAGTTCTTTCTTGCACAATCAATAGATTATAGGCCGGATATTAATTAAAATTGAGCTACCACAGCAACAATAATCTCAAACTGATCTGATTACATGAAAAGGTACTGTTTATTTTATAATCTGACGAATGTCTTTGTGATCGGAAGCCGATAAAGGGTCAGAAAGGGACTGACGTCACGGGCTTCTATAGTGTCAAGTTACATTAACTCTTTATAAGGCGGACACCTCTCTAAGGCGGACAGCTAGAGCTGGTCCCGAGGGTGTCCGCTTTAGAGAGAGTTGACTGTTCTCGCAGCCTAAAGTAGCAGCAAACGTGCACGCAGCAGTAAACGTAAAAGTATGGCTAAACTGTAACATGCACAGAGTTGATCGAATGAATGCCCCAGCGCGCGGATCGAACGCCGCACACACTTAGCACCATAAAATATACTCTCCCTCACACCCTCAGATATTCCTCCCTCCCCTCCCTCTCTCAGCTTTGAACAATAGTAATCAAAATAAGTTAGGCGTAAATGATTAAGTTGTCATTAGGGCCATTTATACGGGAGATAAGACGCGTCTTATCTATTGGTGGTTTGCATCAATGTTACCAAGACTGTTCACTTGCATGAACAATATCAGAAAATTAACCGCTTATAGAGCAGGCAGAAAGAAACGTTCTGTCCAAATAATAGCTTTGTATCGTTTTTCATAACCGAGTTATTACGAAAATAATTTTCAGAAAATTACAGTATTTAGTATGCAGCCGCCATGTTGGTGCCCTTCTTTGGGACACCAATATGGCGGCCATAAAACTGTACACGAAGTAGAGTAGATTCTACCATCAATATCATTAGCTTTCACTTCAAAGCTCTTTAGATATCACTTCTAAATTATTATCACGTATAAAAATTTAAAAATGACATAAAATACCCGTTTTTGTGACAGTTCAAAAACACATTCATCCGGGACATCGCAAATTTCAAAATGCTTTATTTTCGAAACGAAGCACTGAATCGATACCAGACAGAGAGTTTTACATCACAATAGAACGCTATAAATTAAATGATATGAACACGAGCCTTTATATTACAAACTGGTGGGGTCTTGTGGGATAGTTTTCACACAAAACGTATGCATTTCGTTACTGGATTTGTTCCTTTTCTTCCAACTTGACAACGTACGTTAACTGATGTTAAAACTGATACAGCTTTCAATGTACGTCTCGCGTGGATGGTCTTTTAGAAGATTTAATTAATGTGGCCAACCAAGTGAGACGGTCCCGAAATAAATACTTAAGGTAGCAAAGTTTGTCCATAACGAATATAACAGTATGCGTGCATGCAAACAACTACGACACAAGACGATGTTACGAGAAGTTAAGCTGGACTACTGCATTTGCAGTGTCAAACAGAATGAAATATGGAAGTAAAATGTTTAAAAAACTTTCCATTCTTTTCCATGTTGGTAAAAACAATAGCTTTTTATTCCCCAAGGTCCCCCAAGCCTCGCATTCAGACGTTTCACAACGAGTTTACGCGGGGTGCGGAAACAAAGGTTTCAAATCCTCTGGGATTTACTAGTGAGATGGCCGCCGCGTGATTAAGGTCCATTCGTTTCGTTTGGCAGATTTTCTTGAACATTTGAATTGCATGTTTATTTTTTTTCTGTATGGGCACAACGCTTGGTGTAACTACAACATGACATATGCATTGCTGCAAGAAATTGAGCTGAAATATTGCATGCATTCAAAGGCAAACAGGGAATGAATTGTTGCAGCAAAATCAGGAGTACCTGACGGAGCCGCTCCGCAAATTATCCGCTCTTCAAGCTGAAATTCTGCTAGCTGGGAACTTCAGTGGGAAAGTCTTTCCCTGGCTGGGAAATTACTAAATCTATCATAAATGTTTTACTTGCTGCGATTTTTTGCTAGAATGTCGATCCTGGCTGGAAAAAAAAATGAAGGCTTGCTTTCTGGCTTCCTGCTGCTTTTTGCAATGTGCGTACGCTGGCAATTTCTTCGCCGGCTATTAGGCTGGCGAGCGCACAACCTCATTCGAAGATGAGAGACCCTGGGAACGAGGTCGGCGAGCGCATTTTTGATTAGAAGCGTTGCGTGACGACCCAAACAACTGCTGCGACTGCGTAGGAGGCAAGGAATAAATCTGTATGTTAATGATTATTACTATTAAACAATGATTGTATGGCATCTTTTGTTCTGGTGTCATTTTTTATATCGAGCTAAAACAGATCAGTTCTTTTTGTTGTGTCAAGGTTAGACCGCGAACTAGCTAGCCACACTGTTTTCGACCACTCGCACTGGCGGAGTGTCCCAGTGTTTCTGTTACTTCGGGCACGTTTTTTAAGTTCTTTGGATTTGGATCTGCTTTAACGGAATATATCTTGGTAAGTAGTCTATCCACATTATTTTGCTGTCAAGAGGACCTTTTGGAAAAGAACTACACATTTACCTCATTTTGTTATGTGTATATTCAATTTTAGCTGATAGCTACGTTGTAGCAGTGAGCCGGCGTTCCAAGCTCAAGGTTTTCCTGTTGCAGATACAACTGGTAAGAACTTTTTTTTTACTTTGATCTAATCTACATTGATCCGTAATGTAATGCAATGCAATGCAATGTAGTTATTTTCCGTTATGTTATGTGAACAAATTTGCTAGTCAGTTTCCGCCTCGCGCTAAAACCAGCCACTGAAGATCCGCACCAAACCATGTAAAAATGTACTCGTCAATTTTAAACTATGTTAAAGCAAGGCGCTTTAATTTCGCCTTACGTCGCTCCTTTTACGAAGAAGAACAACCCAGGGTACTGACACAAATTTGAAGCCTTTCGATCGAAGGTTTACCTTCATGTGTTGTTTTACCGTTCGTTACATTAATTTCATCTAAATACCCTTTCTGGTCTTTCTCTGACACTTAATTGATGGTCAGTTGACCCAAACATTTGCACCGACAGGTGTGACGATAGGTTTTTCGGGTCAACAGACACTTTGGACTTTAGCTGAAAGGAAACTGAACTTTGGGGAAATTAGACTCAAATGGAAGCACTGCTTGACCTGCGGGATCAGAACCTCGTCACGAGTTCTTGGCACTCGGGATCTACTTCACTGGAAACTTCTTACGGACGTCAAGGAACAGACTGGATTTCGGTCCAACAGTAGTTTATTGCGAGCTTATTGGTAGCTGTAATGTAACTAAATAAAGTTTTACAAGTTACTTCCTTATATATGATTCGTGTAAGCATTGGTTGTTACAATCTTATGACTTGGCAAACTCTACCACGCGTAGAAATACAATAAGAACGGAAAATATACTCTGTTTTGAAGTTAGCGATTACTACTTAAAAATTCGGCTTACTTCCGAAATTGCTTTGTTGCAGAAAAGTGACTGACAGCAAGGGTTAACTCCCCTTGAATAGAACAGTTTTAAAAATATGTGTTCAGCTGGAAAACTACCGTAGGAAGAAATACCTAACAAAGAAATTTCACTGCGAGCGTAAGGCTCAAAAGGACAGCTGACTCAAATACTGATTTTTAGAATAAAAGGACGGCCATGTTCAAAAGTGCAGCTGTACTAGTGTACAAAGGACGCGGCAATGTTCAAAGTACAATGTCCATATTGAATAACAAATAAATGAAACTTCTAGTTTTGCTGCATTTAAAAAGGAACCTACTGTTGGCTTTTAAAAAGGTTTTAAAACACTGAACACGGATAAACATAGAAATTATTGAAAACGGTAAATCCTCTCATGATATTCCTTCCACCTTAGTTACAGCTGTCCTCAGCTGTGTTATTAAACATCAAATTTTTGATATTCTGGTCTGGGATAAACAAAGATAAAACTACACAATGGAATAACTGAATAAAAGTTACATGAATTTCTTTCGAAATCAAACGATCGACAAGTATCATACTTTTCAAACTTACTTGAAGCGACTTAAATCTTCGATTTACCTTAACACTATATATTCTTGACACGGGAAAACTTTGGACTCTTCTGAAACATGGGCACTCGCAAGGCCCTCGATTAACTTTTATGTACTGACGGGGCGTTTATGACGGAACGCGTGTGGCTATCTACTGTAACTGGACGACGGAAAACTTTTGAAATAATGTCACAGAAATTGTGTTTTAGTTAAAATTCAAATTCAATTCTCTACCTCAGTTGTAGTTGAGCGGACAACACTACCAACATGTTCAATATTCAAATTAGATTCAAGGTTACTATTGTTAAGTAATTACCAATGCGATATTCAATCTTGTTACTCTTTCTGTCCTTCTTGACTTACGTTTTATCGCTAAGGTTTTTTTTTCTTTGCCGGCCAAGAACTAAGATGTGGTCTTCTGATCCAAATCGGCTGTTGTTCCTGTGTTTTTCTTTTAATGACAAGTCCTAGTATCTCTCTTCTTCTCCTCAATAATCAATGTCACAAATCCTGTTATGTAAACTTTGACTGTCCGGTAATCTCTCAGAGTACTTCTTCGTTGAGGGAGTTCGATTCCATGCGCGCGTCTTTCTTGATTTTATTTTCCATCTCAGCCTGTTACTTCAGTGTATGGTAGACGTAGCTTTCTCGTGCGCGGTTTTCACGTACCCAGCGGAGTAACTGTTGTGTATTGATCATCCAATGATCTCAAATTAATTCCACTCTACCACGCGTAGAAATACAATAAGAACAGAAAATACTCTGTTTGAAGTTAGCGATTACTATTTAAATTCTGCTTACTTCCGAAATTGCTCTGTTGCAGAAAAGTGACTGACAGCAAGGGTTAACTCCCCTTGAATAGAACAGTTTTAAAAATATATGTTCAGCTAGAAAACTACCGTAGGAAGAAATACCTAACAAAGAAATTTCACTGACTGCGAGCGTAAGGCTCAAAAGGACAGCTGACTCAAATACTGATTTTTAGAATAAAAGGACGGCCATGTTCAAAAGTGCAGCTGTACTAGTGTACAAAGAACGCGGCAATGTTCAAAGTACAATGTCCATATTGAATAACAAATAAATGAAACTTCTAGTTTTGCTGCATTTAAAAAGGAACCTACTGTTGGCTTTTAAAAAGGTTTTAAAACACTGAACACGGATAAACATAGAAATTATTGAAAACGGTAAATCCTCTCATGACACAGGGCGTTATAGTTTATTTAATTATAAGATGGTCAAAACTCTTTCAATTCTCGCGAATAAATCTGCATACGCCGCGCCTCTATCCTTTTAGACCGCCGGCACCCTGGAATTCACGCCGATACTGACCTCCAATATGAATTACCCTGGGTAGCCAGGTGCTGGAGTAATCCAGTTTACTTTTCAGGAATACATATGTCTTTTGGATAAGATAACGATTGACAACGCCAACAATTTTAAGTAGGCAACCGAGATGGCAAACCAAATTTTCATTTGTGGAGCGCTACCAACTATCAACAAGCCGAATATATTTTGGCCAGGCGCGAAAGTCCATTATTATTTCTGACAGCGTACGCCGGGATAAGAATCGTAAGCTAGGAGAGTGACTCGTTAGTTAGATCAGAATGTTTACCATCCAGTTAGTCTGAACGTTTGTGGCTCCAAATTAAAGGAAAAAGGAAAGCTAGCATGAATCCAAACAGTAGATACAGTAGATGCTGGCAAAGATACTACCGTAAAATTTGCTGGGAAAACCTGCTTTACAAAAGTGGCGCTGGCTGGGAAAAAGCATCTTTATAACGGATACTGGCTGGAAACTAGAATTAGGTATTTACTGCTAGCTGGCTCTGAAGAGCGGATATTATTTTCCCACGGTTGTTAATTATTAACCGTAAATCCCTTATTGGATGTCCAGTAATCGTTTCGGGCAATGACAAATCGATTTTGAAAATTTTCTCGTTGGGTACTCCTACTCCAGGAGTACCTGACGGAGCCGCTCCGCAAATTATCCGCTCTTCAAGCTGAAATTCTGCTAGCTGGGAACTTCAGTGGGAAAGTCTTTCCATGGCTGGGAAATTACTAAATCTATCATAAATGTTTTACTTGCTGCGATTTTTTGCTAGAATGTCGATCCTGGCTGGAAAAAAAATGATCAAGGCTTGCTTTCTGGCTTCCTGCTGCTTTTTGCAATGTACGTACGCTGGCAATTTCTTCGCCGGCTATTAGGCTGGCGAGCGCACAACCTCGTTCGAAGATGAGAGACCCTGGGAACGAGGTTGGCGAGCGCATTTTTGATTAGAAGCGTTGCGTGACGACCCAAACAACTGCTGCGACTGCGTAGGAGGCAAGGAATAAATCTGTATGTTAATGATTATTACTATTAAACAATGATTGTATGGCATCTTTTGTTCTGGTGTCATTTTTTATATCGAGCTAAAACAGATCAGTTCTTTTTGTTGTGTCAAGGTTAGACCGCGAACTAGCTAGCCACACTGTTTCGACCACTCGCACTGGCGGAGTGTCACAGTGTTTCTGTTACTTCGGTTACGTTTTTTAAGTTCTTTGGATTTGGATCTGCTTTAACGGAATATATCTTGGTAAGTAGTCTAACCACATCATTTTGCTGTCAAGAGGACCTTTTGGAAAAGAACTACACATTTACCTCATTTTGTTATGTGTATATTCAATTTTAGCTGATAGCTACATTGTAGCAGTGAGCCGGCGTTCCAAGCTCAAGGTTTTCCTGTTGCAGATACAACTGATAAGAACTTTTTTTTTACTTTGATCTAATCTACATTGATCCCGTAATGTAATGCAATACAATGTGGTTCTGTTCCGTTATGTTATGTGAACAAATTTGCTAGTCAGTTTCCGCCTCGCGCTAAAACCAGCCACTGAAGATCCGCACCAAACCATGTAAAAATGTACTCGTCAATTTTAAACTATGATAAAGCAAGGCGCTTTAATTTCGCCTTACGTCGCTCCTTTTACGAAGAAGAACAACCCAGGGTACTGACACAAATTTGAGCCTTTCGATCGAAGGTTTACCTTCATGTGTTGTTTTACCGTTCGTTGCATTAATTTCATCTAAATACCCTTTCTGGTCTTTCTCTGACACTTAATTGATGGTCAGTTGACCCAAAAATTTGCACCGACAGGTGTGACGATAGGTTTTTCGGGTCAACGGACACTTTGGACTTTAGCTGAAAGGCAACTGAATTTTGGGGAAATTAGACTCAAATGGAAGCACTGCTTGACCTGCGGGATCAGAACCTTGTCACGAGTTATTGGCACTCGGGATCTACTTCACTGGAAACTTCTTACGGACGTCAAGGAACAGACTGGATTTGGGTCCAACAGTAGTTTATTCAGAGCTCACTGGTAGCTGTAATGTAACTAAATAAAGCTTTACAAGTTACTTCCTTATATATGGTTCGTGTAAGCGTTGGTTGCTACAATCTTATGAAATGGCAAACTCTACCACGCGTATAAATACAATAAGAACGGAAAATATACTCTGTTTGAAGTTAGCGATTACTACTTAAAAATTCTGCTTACTTCCGAAATTGCTCTGTTGCAGAAAAGTGACTGACAGCAAGGGTTAACTCCCCTTGAATAGAACAGTTTTAAAAATATATGTTCAGCTGGAAAACTACCGTAGGAAGAAATACCTAACAAAGAAATTTCACTGCGAGCGTAAGGCTCAAAAGGACAGCTGACTCAAATACTGATTTTTAGAATAAAAGGACGGCCATGTTCAAAAGTGCAGCTGTACTAGTGTACAAAGGACGCGGCAATGTTCAAAGTACAATGTCCATATTGAATAACAAATAAATGAAACTTCTAGTTTTGCTGCATTTAAAAAGGAACCTACCGGTTGGCTTTTAAAAAGGTTTTAAAACACTGAACACGGATAAACATAGAAATTATTGAAAACGGTAAATCCTCTCATGACATTCCTTCCACCTTAGTTACAGCTGTCCTCAGCTGTGTTACTAAACATCAAATTTTTGATATTCTGGTCTGGGATAAACAAAGATAAAACTACACAATGGAATAACTGAATAAAAGTTACATGAATTTCTTTCGAAATCAAACGATCGACAAGTATCATACTTTTCAAACTTACTTGAAGCGACTTAAATCTTCGATTTACCTTAACACTATATTCTTGACACGGGAAAACTTTGGACTCTTCTGAAACATGGGCACTCGCAAGGCCCTCGATTAACTTTTATGTACTGACGGGGCGTTATGACGGAACGCGTGTGGCTATCTACTGTAGCTGGACGACGGAAAACTTTTGAAATAATGTCACAGAAATTGTGTTTTAGTTGAAATTCAAATTCAATTCTCTACCTCAGTTGTAGTTGAGTGGACAACACTACCAACATGTTCAATATTCAAATTAGATTCAAGGTTACTATTGTTAAGTAATTACCAATGTGATATTCAATCTTGTTACTCTTTCTGTCCTTCTTGACTTACGTTTTATCGCTAAGGTTTTTTTTTCTTTGCCGGCCAGGAACTAAGATGTGGTCTTCTGATCCAAATCGGCTGTTGTTCCTGTGTTTTTCTTTTAATGACAAGTCCTAGTATCTCTCTTCTTCTCCTCAATAATCAATGTCACAAATCCTGTTATGTAAAATTTGACTGTCCGGTAATCTCTCAGAGTACTTCTTCATTGAGCGAGTTCGATTCCATGCGCGCGTCTTTCTTGATTTTATTTTCCATCTCAGCCTGTTACTTCAGACGTAGCTTTCTCATGCGCGGTTTTCACGTACCCAGCACAGGGCGTTATAGTTTATTTAATTATAAGATGGTCAAAACTCGTTCAATTCTCGCGAATAAACCTGCATACGCCGCGCTTCTATCCTTTTAGACCGCCGGCACCCTGGAATTCACGCCGATACTGACCTCCAATATGAATTACCCTGAGTAGCCAGGTGCTGGAGTAATCCAGTTTACTTTTCAGGAATACATATGTCTTTTGGATAAGATAACGATTGACAACGCCAACAATTTTAAGTAGGCAACCGAGATGGCAAACCACATTTTCATTTGTGGAGCGCTACCAACTATCAAACAAGCCGAATATATTTTGGCCTGGCGCGAAAGTCCATTATTATTTCTGACAGCGTACGCCGGGATAAGAATCGTAAGCTAGGAGAGTGACTCGTTAGTTAGATCAGAATGTTTACCATCCAGTTAGTCTGAACGTTTGTGGCTCCAAATTAAAGGAAAAAGGAAAGCTAGCATGAATCCAAACAGTAGATACAGTAGATGCTGGCAAAGATACTACCGTAAAATTTGCTGGGAAAACGTGCTTTACAAAAGTGGCGCTGGCTGGGAAAAAGCATCTTTGTAACGGATACTGGCTGGCAACTAGAATTAGGTATTTACTGCTAGCTGGCTCTGAAGAGCGGATATTATTTTCCCACGGTTGTTAATTATTAACCGTAAATCCCTTATTGGATGTCCAGTAATCGTTTCGGGCAATGACAAATCGATTTTGAAAATTTTCTCGTTGGGTACTCCTGTCATTATCCAATTTGCACCCGTAGTGAGATCGGATCATGTGAAATAGTCGCTTACCGGAGGTTAAAAACAATAGAAAATGTCAAAACATCACCTAACCTCAAAAGAGGTCCCGGTCGCTAACGAGATGGTCGCTTACGAGAGGTTTCTTTTGTAGGGATTTGACTTGCGAAATTTGGTATTTTGGAAAAGTGGTCGCTTACGAGAGGTGGTCGCTTACGGGAGGTTCGACTGTATTTGTTTACCAAGTTAACATTTATAGTGCGACTACGGTAAATAATTAATGAAAGCCAATCACATATTGCAGAGCAGAATACAGAATTTTAACTAATTCCAAATTGAAGCTTTGTATTACACTTTGTTGTTTCTATTCTAGTGGAATCGGTTAGAGCGATTTTCAAGTGAGTGTCCGACACTCTTCACGGCGTGAAACCAAGACCAAAGCAATTACAATGGCCAATCACAACAGACGAAAACAACACAATGAAGCAATGAAAACTCAAAGCAAATACACGTAACCGAAACTCGTGTGATCAAGTCGTGGTTGATTTTGGTTTTGCATCTGATAGGTTGAGAAAGTGGCGCGAGTTTTTTTAGACCAATCACAGAGTTAAAAAGTAAAACCAAAGCAATTCAGCGATTACTTTCAACAGTCAATTATGAAAACTGATCTATAGTAGTCGTACTGTAACTGATTTAAGAAACGAGTTAAATTGCTGTTGTTTTCTTAGCCTGCATAACAGCCATCATGCGTGATGTTGATTGGTGTGTTGTTTTCTTAGCCTGCATAACAGGCGCAGATGGAACACTACTTCCAAGATGTCTTACGAGAAACTAGGCACTGAACGCCTACATACCAACCCTAAGGAAACAGCTGGTTTCTTCTCACTTCTTACATTTACTTGGCTGAACGATCTACTAAAACTAGGAAACCAGCGACCACTTGATAACGATGACCTGCCTCCATTGTTGGAAGAAGACCAAAGTGAAACACTCACAAATAATTTGGAAAAGGAATGGGCCCGGAATTACAAACCACCAATCAGTGAATCATGGATAAAGACCGCACGACTATGGTGTGCTCTTCTAAGTATAGTTCCGACTTCCGAGAAGGCTTTTGTCCTTATGCTGGCGTCTACACACATTGTACTACGTCTCATGCAACCTTTGTTCCTGATTGGTCTGCTTGCAGAACTGACGAAAGAATCTCCGTTGCAGGTTGATCGCACGTGGATTTATGTCTATGCCACTGGTGTTTGCTCGAGTACCTGGCTCATAGCGATTTCCAAATGTCATTGTGATTATAGATCCTCCATGATAGGAATGAGAATGCGTTCTGCCCTTCTTGGTGTCATCTACAAAAAGGTATGAGGACCCTGAAGCTCCAGTATGACGGTTGGGTGTTGTGGTCCTAGATTACGGGAGAAATAGACTGACTGATTTCAATCGAACGCAATCTAACTCAATCTTGGAACCTCCAATGCTCCCGGGGGGGGGGGGGGGGGGGGGTACTCAAAAAGTTTTATACGGGGAGGCTCCGTCCAGAGGTCCAACCCCTTACCCTTTCATATAACATTTTTCACAGAAAAGGTACCCCTTTCATATACCTTCCATAGAAATTATGAAAATGGTACCCCTTTCACATACCTACAGTAGAAGCACTGCATCCCTTTTCTATATCCTTGTAATGAACTTAAGGAACAATATATGTCAGCAGAAATCATCAAGCATTACCAGTAGAGATGTTAACCAAACAATACTATAATTTACTCGTGAAATCCCTACCCTTTCATATACTTCAACTCGTGAAATCCCTACCCTTTCACATACCTCGAGCCTAAAAAAAGGACCCCTTTCGGGCGGAGCCTCCCCGTATAGTCCATTATAGGGAGTACCCCCCCCCCCCCGGGCCAATGCTACAGTGCGACTACTGCAACTGGAGCCGCTAAGACAATGAAAACCAAGTTGCAATTCTTTGTTTCTATTCTAGTGCAAGGTGATTTGGTTTATCGTTGTCCCAGTTGGTTTCTGGTTGCAGTAGTCACACTGTTAACGTATCACACTCAATGGAGTACATCTATTTTCGATTATAAGTTTGATTTACGCACTCAATTATCGAACTCATCCACGGATTGCTATTGTTCATCAAAGTTTGATTTTCGATTACCCAGGAATTGAACTACACTGAATTGACAAACGTTCTGCGCTCACTGACTTACCAAACTGTTGAAATCGAACTCAATTCATGATTGAGCTTGACTTAATTCGATTCAGGTTCAATTAGCGAACGTTCGATTTGACTACGCCGGATAGATTGCGCCAGTTTACTTACCTTTAATTTGTCTCTGCCAACGATACTGGTGCGCAATTAACCTTTCATATGAAAATGAGTTTTACCTGCACGATCATTGCCCTACAAATTAAACTTATTTCCATATGAAAGGTTGTGCAGGACTCGTTTTGAAACAGAGGCAAAAGGCAACTCGGAAATGGCCTATTTCTGGTCACTCCTGCTTCGATACTGCCACAACAGTCGATGTAATCTCCTGCCTCACTATCTTATTCTGTCAATATAGGTCCAACAGATTTCATTACCTGATTTAACGATGATGACGACAGGTCACGTGATTAACCTCATTTCCAATGATGTTCAGCGTCTCGACAAGGCTGTTCTTTACCTTCCAAACATCATGCTGGCGCCCTTTGCATTCTTGGCCGGGAATGCCGTCCTATTCTACTTCATCGGTTGGCCCGCCGTGATCGGGACGGGTTATCTCTTACTAATCTTGTTCTATCAAGGATATGGTTCGAGGATGGCTGCCACTTTACGACATAAGGCTGTGGTTTTAGCTGACAAACGTGTTCAAATCATTAACGAGATCATTCGCGGAATTCGGACGATCAAGCTCTGCAGCTGGGAGCAATACTTCGGGAATTCAGTTTCTGGAGTGAGAGGGTTAGGAGAATTTTGTTATCGCTTATTTATCTCCCATCACTTTCTCCTCCTTCATAACTTCTTAGAAATCGTCACGCAATTCGTTAAAGCTTATCGCAACTTCCACGACAATTGGTTAACGGCATTTTTAAATTCCGTGAAAGCTCAAAGGGGAGAACGTGCTTAAATAATGACAAATACGTAACATTTAATTTAACTTTTCTACAGGCCTACATGGCTTATCAGGCCAGCACTTTTAACTCCGGTTCCCACAGCATGAAGCGAGTAGGAGTATCGCTACTCGGCCCAGTTGTTCGAAAGCCGATTAACGCTAATCCAGTATTAACAAATAATCGAGGTTTCAATTTCACCTATATAAATGTGGTTTTCCATGATAATATTTTGTGGAGTTTGAGATTAGTCAAAGTCAAAACTGAAGAGCAAGAAATATAAATAGAAAATCTCACTGAAAAGTTACAAAACTGAAATAAAAATTCACGCTAATCCAGGATTAGCTTAATCGTGCTTTGAACAACCGGGCCCTGGATGGGATACTACTCCATCGTAGGTAACCCCACCAGCATTTTTTGTCAGGTTGCCCTGATGCCGGACGGTTCGATCCGCTAACCATTAGGCCACCGCTTCTCCCATAACGCAACTAACAACTTTTATTCATTTTTTTTTCTTCAGAAAAGAAATTACGACGATTCGTAAAATCAGCGCTTTTCAAGCCAGCATAAAAACCATCGCGTCCACCACGCCAAGATTGACATCACTTCTGATATTCGTTCCAATTCTTGTGTCTGGCCATTCTCTAACGCCTTCTTCTGTATTTCTTGTTTTCGCTTATGCAAAGGTTTTGGGTTTGTTTACAAAGTACCTCGGGAGGCGGTTGGGACCATTCCTTGATTGTAACATGTCCGTTGGACGGATTCAGAAATTTTTGGAAATTGTGGAAGATTCCAGTTCGCGTAATGGCAGTTCAAAAAATGCGAATGGACAGACGGGAAAATGTTTCCGAAAAGATGAAAGTCATGTGCTCTCGAATCAAGATGCACATCATCATCATCATCAGGAAAAGCCAAGAGTGTCTTTAAGCGACGTTTGTTGTAAATACAACGAGGATAACGAGAAAATGTTGCTGAAAAATGTAAGCATACAGACAGACGGACCTCAAAATCTTATGATTACCGGTCCAGTGGGAAGCGGAAAATCCTCTCTGCTTCTCGCTATTCTTGGGGAACTTTCCATCTGTAAAGGAGTTATTGAACACAGTGGAGAAATGGCATTCGTTGGACAGTCGCCTTGGGTATTCTCAGGGACTCTCCGTGACAATATTACCTTTAACAAACCATTCGATTACACAAAGTTTCAAACAATCGTGGAAGCTTGTGCGCTCGCGAAAGACATAGGACAATTTCCTGACGGCGATTTAACAACAATTGGGGAACGTGGAGTTGTCCTAAGCGGTGGTCAGCGAGCTCGCGTTAGCATGGCACGCGCACTTTACTCGGATGCCGACATCTATTTGTTGGATGACCCATTGAGCAGCGTAGATGCCCAAGTTGGAAATCATATTTTCGAGAATTACATTTGCAATGCGTTACGGGATCGGTTGTGCATTTTTGTGACGCATCAACCTTGTTACATGAAGCAGGCTGATCACATTATTGTAATGAATGAAGGTTCTATTGCTTTCCAAGGAAGCCATAGGGATATAGTTAACATGCAGCGGCATGGAATCGTCGGACTAGAGAAGATCTTCGAAGATGAAGATAATTTGCAAACGAGTGCTAGTAGAGATTTAACGGGCCGAGAGAAACGCGATTTTGAGAATTCTGAAGAAACAAGTTTGACAATTCCCAAGGAAGATCGCAATTTTGGATCCGTGTCTTACAGAACGTATTGGAAATATTTCAGAGCTGGTCTGCCTGTGTACCTGATGATTCCTCTTGTTTTCCTATCTAATAGTGCTTTAGGTGGGTGTTACACTTGATGATCTTATTATGTAAAAAGTAAAAGTGCGTCTGGGTCAAATTGGGCCAGACCTTACTAACGTGACACTATAGATAGATTAAGGTCGTTTTCTATTGGGATCAACCCGTTTTAGGTTGGTTAGGTGGGTTGGATTTTTTCGTGTTCAATTGGGAAAAAACCGTTTTCGGTTGGTTTGGTTGATCAACTTTTCAACCGGCATCAAAGTAGGTTGAAACGGTTGCAACCGTTTCAACCGAAAACGGTTGGGAATGTGTTCTATGGTGGGTATATTATAAAAAATTTATTCCACTCAATCTCGTCGTACATGAACTCATAGCCAACTCGGCTACGCCTCGTTGGCTATGAGTTAATGTACGACTCGATTTCGTGGAATAATTGTTAAATGTATTGAGGTTTAATTTTATTACACCCGTCATGAGAAACCTTATACCATTCCAACATTGATATGTTCTGGAATAATGACAGTTCTCTAAGTAATATAACCAGCTAGAAAAACCTCAAAGATGTTGAGGAAGATTAAGATGGATTGCGAACGAAAAACCTCAAAGATTAAGATTAAGATGGATTGTGAACGACGAACTTGAAACATTTAGCATACATCTTATGCAAGCTGTTCATTAAGTAAAAAGATCGTGATGAAATATTTCAGGTAATTCAAGTTATTTTCCCTATGTTCCATTGGGTATTAACCAAACATAAATATACCGATTAGTTAAACGAATATGCTTACAATTACTTCTTTTGTCCACCAATAATCAATTGCGAAAACTGTATAAAAAGCACCGTCTTAAAAGCTCGTGTAATGACCTTGGATTTTACTATTCCCGGGGTTGAGGACTCCCCGATTTAACCTATTCAGGTATGTACCGCCCCAAAGGGTTTGTTATTTGTCTTTATTTGGCAGAAATAGGATTTTTGATTTGTCTGAAATAGGATAACGACGGCGCGCATAAACGCATCAAACATTGTGAGGAGTACCCCGGTTAATTATTCCATTTTGTTGTTGTTGATGTTGTTATTGATTTTTGTCTACAGTGTCTTCAGTGTTTCCTGATTGGTTGATGGCTCAGTGGAATGACGTATCTTGGAGTTCTTCTTCGGATCGCTTTAATGTTATTTTGTACACTGGACTGGTGCTCGGTTCAACAATATTACTGTTCTTGTCACCCTTCCTGTTCTTCCAAGCAACCATCAACTCCTCAAGGAATCTTCACAGAAGAATGTTTGAGTCCGTCGTCAGGGCAACGGTCCATTTCTTCGACACGAATCCATCTGGAAGAATTTGCAATCGATTCTCCAAAGACATTGGACTGATGGATGAAATGCTGTTTGCCGCATTTTACGATGTGTTCGAGACCAGCTGGGTTATGCTCCTTTCAGTGGGTATTCCATCTGTGGCTAATTTTTGGGTCGTGTTTGCTGTCGTTCCTCTTGTTGGATTGGTGATGTATTATGGACGATACTGTTTGAACATTTCCAGGGAAGTGGCAAGGCTTGAAGCCATCAATCGCAGTCCTGTGTACTCGCACTTCTCCCTACACTCGATGGTATTGTGAGCATTAGAACCTATCACCAACAGAAACACTTTGTTGAGGAATTTTTCAGGTGATGTATATATTTAACAAATATAGATGCCATTTGGTCGTCTGTACATACGACGTCAAAACGTGACAAGAACAAAAACGTACGCCGCGAGACGCGCCACGAAACGCAGTCGAATGGCGTAAATGTACAACGATCGCAACCATCGCAGTCGCAACGATCGCGATCGTTGCGATCATATTCTCTTATTTTTGTAAACAATGTGGCTGCTTTAAAACATTATCAGCATTCTAAGACCTTTTTCTTATCGACTTTCGAAAGTAATATCATTGATATATGTCTCCAGCATCTGTTTTGCGGCTTGCACGACATCAATAAACAATCAAAACGAAAGTGTAGTGCCTTCCCGACCAGTCATGCATGTGCAAAATCAAAACCAAATACTATTGACTTGCGGACTTTCATGCTCTTGACACTACAGTTACACTGTTTACACTGTTTACAGGTTTTGTCTTTGAAATTTAACTGGTCAGCTCATTATACAATATTTGTGTTTCTTCCATCAGATATCAGGACAGCTTGACCAAAACGTGGTTCGTCTCGATTGCCGTTGTCCGCTGGCTTCATTTTCGAATGGACTGCATTACGTCGTTGTTTCTAACGGCTGTGACTGTTATAGCCGTGATGACGTCACAACACGCAGGTTGGGAATTCAACAAATGTTATGTTTTTTATCATATTTCTTTCACGACATTCAAAAAAGCGTCGATTAGCTAGCTGAGGCAGCCATAAGACAGTGCAGCCTTCGTGTGGACGTTAGTTTCCTTTTTGCGATGGAAGACTGAGACTGAGAGAGCAAAGTGACGTGCTCCTCCCACGAGGCTTGCCACTTTAACTGATCTCATTTCCCGTTTCTATCAGGTTTGACAGGATTAGCTATAATCTACTGCATGGATCTTCTTGAAAATCTGGACTTTACTGTTCGTGATTGCCTGGAAATAGAGAACATGATGACGTCAGTGGAAAGAGTGGTAGCATACACAAATCTAGACTCAGAACCAGGCTACAGCGTTCAAAAGGAACCACCAGAAGACTGGCCAGTAGAAGGGGGAATTGAAGTTAAAGATGTTTCTCTGGTGTACTACAGCGGCGGTCCGGTAGTGCTAAGAGATTTGAACTTGTCCGTGGCACCAGGCGAGAAAATTGGAATCGCTGGTCGAACAGGAGCAGGTACGAAAATAACGTGTGATTTGCTATACGAAACTGATATTCCACTTCATTTTCAACCTGAAGTAGATACATACAAACTTTCTTTAAATATCTGACTATTTTGACCTGAAACAAAGCCACGCTGTAGCTCATTTTAGATCAGGCATTCATAACCGAGGGTCCTGATGGGGGTGCTGGATTCTCAGTTATCAGTAACAATAGGCCCTTTGCCTAATACGGTCACATGACCATGTCAATCATAAAATAGGTGGTAGTACAAAATGGTTGCCAGAAATGGAAAGATCATGATGCCTGATGGTTGCCAATTTTCAGACCGCTGATGCGTAAGCGTGATATTTTATAGTGGTTTGAAAGTTCAAAACATTTTAAAAGGATTTGTATGGCTGGATGGCAAGGCTTGCCATCCTTTAAATTGTTCGAACTTTCAAAAGACCATAAAATCTCACGCTTAAACAACAGCGGTCTCAAAATTGGCAACCTTACTAATTTCATCATGCTCTTTCCATTTCTGACAACCATTTTGTACTACTACCTATTTTTATGATTGACATGGTCATGTGACCGTATTATGCAAATGGCCTATTTTGGTCATTTCTCAGTTTTCTCAGCTAACAGTTAGCATTTGGCCAATTCTCAGCTATCAGTTAAGGACGGTGCCTCCTATTGTTACTGCGCATACGTTCTGCGCATAATTTCTCGCGTCATTAGCGCGCGCTCGAGCGCGCGCACATACAGAACATTGCAAAATCTCTTTAAGGCTAAGCTCGGCAGGGAAATATATGGTCGTTTTCTTCATATAACTTACAAAAACGCGTGGTGACCCCTACTTTTTATGTTATAAAATGGAAGCGGTAAGCCTATTAAACATATGATTAATTTTTTGTTGTGTGCAAAAGTTATTTAGACTGTATTTTGGTATACCAGAGGAGAGCTGTCAGGGTTGATAATGGCTACGTTGCGATGATTTTTAATTAAAAAACACATAAACAGTAGTTGTTATATTACCATTTGTTAAGTATTTTAAGGCTTTTTTATATTTATTGTTGCTTTCGTGTATGTCAAGGCAAATTCAAAGGGAATCTGCGAACAAATATGTTTTTCTTTTTTCCGAGAAAATGCTATTTCAGCATTTTTTTCCAGATTGAAGCTTGATTATCTCTGAAAAATGCGTGGTTACCCCCAATTTTCTTTTGGAATCCAATAGCCCTTGCTAAGATCTGCTTTTCCCGCATAGTCATGAACCGCGCAAAAATACTTTGGTATTAGGAGGCACCGTCCTTAAGAGAAGATTTCCACAATTATCAGACAAAATCGAATTTCCGCGGCAAAGCTTAAAAACTCAAATTCGCTATCCTTTTGCATGTAGGTAGTCCTTAGTGACAACACAAACGCTATGTAGTTTTTTTCTTGAAATCTTTTTGTATTTCCGAGAAAAACGAAATTTTCGATTTCGCCTCCAGACTCGATTCAGCGAGTCCAAACTGGGTTGAAAATCGACCATTTTCACTCGGCGCTCCTGACGAAACTATCCACCCTATAGAAAATTTAATACTACCAACGTATTGCATGACTTTTCATTGTCTAGAGAACACAATTTCAGAAGTATAGGATTTTTCTAATTATTGAACGGTACATAAAACCAGAGTATCCTCCAATGTTATGATAGTCAGTTGGTCAAAAGAATTGCCATTTTAACCATGTGCCATATCTCAGAATCCCATAAAATTAAGGATTTAAACTGTGGAAAGAAAGATCTTCCAATATATATAAAGTTTAGTTTGGGCAAATGATTTCCCACTTCTCAAAAAATTCTTCAAAATAGTACACAGAAGGCGTGAAATCACGCCAATTGTCGAATGTGTGACCAAACGTAAACTACCGTACGTGTGAATAAAATTACTTCAATTCGAAATACCAGCATTACCTAAGTATTAAACAACGTACATATGCTCACCTTTGCTCGATTATGATATCCTGACCGTTGTAGAATGTTCTTTTTCTTGACAATTTTCCAATGGCGTTCTGACCCGGGCATACGACACATACGCACCATCGGATCAACACAACGAATTTCCTCTACATATCATATGTGTATATTCAATTTGTGCTGCTTGTGTTCTTCGATATCTAGTACCGCTAAAACCACAGCCACAAGCCACCTCCGGCTTCGAGTATCCGGTTTGAAGGTTTGAAAGTTCTCCATCTCGTTTCGAGCTTGTTTAAAAGATGCGTAATTTGCATATTGACTGAATGCATGCGTGACCACATTTTTTGTACGTGCGGGTGGGGGCAGGAAACACGTGTCGCGCCTCTCACCCTACCGCGAAAATCGAGTAATATAAAGTAATATCCACCCATAAAGGCCGATAAAAAATACTAAACTAACTATCAAAATGTCTATGGCCCACAATATCACTACTGGGCTTACCAGTATAAATTGTGTCCTAGCCAATAAAGTTAATTTATTTTATAGTTGGTGGTCAGTTATAGTGCGACGCGCCAACAAACCACCCAACAAACTTTTTTACAAGAATCCTCTCGTAATATTATAACTTTTGTTGATAAATACAATGTGACAAGTTTCCATTTGATCGTGTTCAACTTTGCAAGGAGGTATGTCCGTCAAACAAATTATAATATTATGAGAGGACACTTGTAAAAAAGTTTGTTGGGTTGGCTACTGTAAATTCGAGCCGTTTGTCAGTAACATAATTCAAAGAAAAAAATATATGTGAACAGAAGCTCTGCTCTACAAAAAAGCTGTTTTAAAACGGAGGGCCCGCGTATTAGAACTGAGAACGTTAAATTAAACTTTTTAAAAAAGGCATCGCCCGACACTGGTTTACTAACCGACAAGGAAACAGACATTCCATTGACATGAAACGTCCATGTTTTCGCCAATAGTTCAACCCATCATCTGAATGAACTCCACGTCGATCGGGTGATTCATATATATTTTCCGTGGGAAAAAACCTCGTTACTTTATTTGGTAAACATTTCGTTAATTTAATTTTGTAAATCGAGTTTAATAGTCTCATGCAGAAAAAATGAACATCATAATTAAATGTATTATCAATATAACCGAGGAGGTAACAAAACATAAGTTTTACCTTTGTGTTCGTACGAAAACAAAATACTTTGATCGCTAAACGTTTTTTTTTTTGCCTCCGACAAAAGCGCAAAGTTTTAAATAGCTTACATGTAATCCGATCCTCGACATGCAACAAAAAGTTGTCACGTCACGCTTGTGCCGGCCAATATGCAAATTACCCGCTTTCGGTTTTTGAGCTATTTTTTTCAAAAAAAATAGCTTCTTAACTGTCGTATTGGACGATGTAGCGAGGTAGGTATGTATGTTTGTCCCACCAATCAAAATCGGACTACCATCAACAACACTTAGTTCAACAACCAATGAAATTGCCGTTTGTAAAGCTGCGTGGTTCTGAGAAGAAGAGCAATTTTAGGACTGCCATCTTTGTTTGTGTGTGAAGGCCGGCATATAACTAAGACATCGATCCCTTCGAGAAGATGAAGGCAACCTAAGCTGGTAATTAGCGCCAGAAAAGGAAAACCTATTTGAAAGTATCAATGGACGCCGATTCAGCACGCAGTAAGAAACGAAGGAACAAACATAAAGAAGAAGAAATAGGGGTGTTACGAAAACTACGACCCTCGAAAACTAAGACCTAGTATCCTTTGTATTGTTACTGTTTATATGTTCATTCATGAGATTTTACCAGAAGTCTCTATTATTTTCCACGGTTGAGAATTCCGCGCTAAAGTAACCTGTACTTCGAATATTCGAGGATTTGGTGACGAATCATGCCAAACAGAATTTGATTTTTGCTAAACACGCGCTATTGCGATGTTTTGCTGTTGAGTGCAGACATTTTCACGTGAAGTGGTAAATTCGTGAGCAGATACTAGTATTTTGAAGAGAAAAGTTGAAATATGCTTACGCAAGTTCTCTTGTCTTCTTGTTAATAGTTGACTTTCGGTAAATCTTCTTGGGTTGATTTTATTCACATAACTTTTTACGTTTTATGATCTGCAATGTTAACCATTTAATTTCGGTAAAACAGAAATGTATGTAATGTGATACTTTTGGTTGTAATGTAGGCGTGTGTAACCTGATACTTTTGTTTTTCATGCAAAGGATGTAACCTGATACTTTTGTTTTTCGTACGCTCGTGATAATTGAATTAGTTCTTGTTTCTCAGTTGGATAAATATATGCGTGTTGAATAAAATAAAATCTTTTCTCTTCGATTTTATCACAAGGATTTTCAATATATGGTATTTATTTCCAGTTTGGTACAAATTTGCTGCAGTAGAAATATGGATATCGAAAACAAAATATAATTTGATACACTTGTTTTCAAATGTAAATTTAATTAAATTACTTGTAGCTTAGAGCCTAAATTTGAATAAAAATGATGTTTTTCTTTGGATTGAAATCAAGAAATTGTTTTCCTTCAAGGTACTGTGACAATTTGCAGTTCTTGGTGTTCTGCTATGTGAATTGTCATTAAATTTTAGCATTTTGTATTTGATTAATGAATGCATTACAACATGTCAGGGTCAAAGGGTCATCAATCAAATTTACATGAATATTTTACGCAGACCTTTAATTATTATACGATGATAAGGAGTACAATTTACTATTTAAAACAACACATTGTACTGGCACAAATATTTCTTGATGAACCACAACACAAATGGTTAATGTTTTAATACCTAAATATAATACTTTTGTTGACACTTGTCATGTGTAACGCAGGTTTGTTCAATTGTCACGCATTCGTTAATTTCCAACTGTTTCTTTGCCTGTTTCTTCCAATAGTTGACTACTATAAAATAAACCCAGGGTGGGGTAGGCTCAGTCTCCAGCTGTGGGTGTTTCGGTGTGCCCGCGATCCTCTCCACCTGGATCGCGGACTGGGGGAGCATGGGTAGCGGACTGCTCTGACATTCAACCCTTGGAGTCTTTGAGTTTGACCAGTCAGTAACAAATGTAACTTTTCAAAATGTTTGGAAAATATTCTTTATCTCAAAACACCAATGCAGTCCAATCTCTCATGTTACGCTTTTAACATCCAAGAACTGCATTATTTTCTAATCGACGACACCAAACGTTATTTTCGATTTTAAAACTTAAGGTTACCGTGTACCTTCAGGGGTGTCTCAAGTCTAAAAAATGTAGCGTGTCCGGATTAAACTCCAGATACCTAAAACCCTATATCAAATTAAAGCTTATAGAGCTCGCTATCTAAATATACTAACCATTTTGTAATAAAATGAATTGTCGAATTTTTCGCGATGTCTGAATACGAGGGTCCGAATCAGCTTTTGAAAGCTACAACTCTGCGCGAATGATATATTTCGCTAATTTGATTTGTTCTCGGGTTTCCGGACTCATAGCGCTAAGAAAACGTGTCGGGGATTTCTCATATTCCCCAATTGCAGTGCCTGAAGATGCAGAGCATTTTCTAAATAGGGTAAAAATGGCTCCCAACGAAAAAGTTTTCCGAAATAAAAATTCCCGACATGTTGTCGTTGTTTATATGTTAATCTAGATACTGTCCAAATTTGAGGTCAATCGCTCAAATTCCCTTTGAGTTGTAACTCTTTAAGACGCCTCTATCGGTCCGAAATAGATTTCGAGAAAACAGCGGGAGAAGTATTCACACTCCACTCACACCTCACTTACGGTAAAGTCTCTCACACTGTATTTCTCCGTTAATAATTATCGGATTTCCATAGAATTTTCTTTATATGAAAGGTCATCATGTAAACTACATATCTAAGCGAAAAATGTTTTTTGGACCAATTCTGTCCTTTGAAGGTATATGGTAACCACCCAAGTAAAATTAATAAAATATAAAAAACGTTTGAATATTCTCTGACTGGAAACATTCGATCGTCCATTGAATATAATCAGTGTCCAGCACAAAATTGTTTGCCGGGAAAACAAGTCACAGTGCTTGATTTTTGATAACTTAAAATACACTAGTGTTGTTGTATACTAAAGCATAGTTAGTAGAGGGGACATTGATCTACAGTTTCCAATCCAATCTTTTCATGATCCATAACACCATTTTTTACCACTCCAAAAAATAGCTCTTGCACGCATTGCGTGCCTATGTTTATTTAACGGATACTCGAAGTGGCTTAACGACTGTCGTTTTGGTGGATACTGCCTGGAAGCTGGCTAAACAATTCTATTGAAAAACCTGATTAGCACAAATATACATGTGCACAGGAACTTGATAGTATACTATTGAGCCGTTTTGCGTTCATCTTCAAATTCGGATGCGTACTCGTCACTCAAACCTCAAGGAACGCCATTGAACAAATGTCAGGAAAGAAACATTCTGTAACAATCAGGATATTACAACCGAGCAAAGGTGAGCATATTTACGTCGTTTAATACTTAGGTAATGCTGGTATTTCGAATTGAAGTAATTTTATTCACACGTACGGTAGTTTACGTTTGGTCACGCATTCGACAACTGGCGTGATTTCACGCCTTTTGTGTACTATTTTGAAGAATTTTTTGAGAAGTGGGAAATCATTTGCCCAAACTAAACTTTATATATATTGGAAGATCTTTCTTTCCACAGTTTAAATCCTTAATTTTATGGGATTCTGAGATATGGCACATGGTTAAAATGGCAATTCTTTTGACCAACTGACTATCATAACATTGGAGAATACTCTGGTTTTGTGTACGTTCAATAATTAGAAAAATCCTATACTTCTGAAATTGTGTTCTCTAGACAATGAAAAGTCATGCAATACGTTGGTAGCATTAAATTTTCTATAGGGTGGATAGTTTCGTCAGGAGCGCCGAGTGAAAATGGTCGATTTTCACCCAGTTTGGACTCGCTGAATCGAGTCTGGAGGTGACATCGAAAATTCGGTTTTTCTCGGAAATATAGAAATATTTCAAGAAAAAAACTACATAGCGTTTGTACTCTTACTATGGACTACCTGTATGCAAAAGGATAGCGAATTCTATTTTTTCAGCTTTGCCGCACTATGTCTGATTTTAGTAGAAATACTCTCTTAAAACCCATCAGGACCCTCATAACCCACTGAACTTTTTTTTCTTTTTTTCTTTTTCTTCAAAAAACATCACCCAGAGTATCAATCGACTAATTACACAAATGTTGGAAATGGTTAAAATGAACCTAATAATATACAATGGAAAACATTATACACCAAACGTTCCCGATTGTTGTGACGGTGTGACACTATCAGTAAACTTTCCACTACTAAATTAAATGAGCAAAAACGAGATCCACTTTCTGTTAACTTGCAATCAATACCACGATTCAAGCAAAACGCATATACCACTGATAAAAATATAAACGACATGGTAAATCAAATGTCTGGGAATGCTAAAGTATAGTTGTTGTTGCTTTGTGCATCGCCGTGGAATCGGGTTCTGGATTAGAATCCTTCACAACTGCTTCATAACAGAGAAGATCATTTTCATTCGACTCTATTCACGATGCAATGATATCTATATGAGGTCTGTATAGGAAAAACACGATGGCCCTAAAAAAGGAAATGGCGAAAGGACAAAATGAAGGAAGAGGGCCACATATTTTCAATTTTCTCATTTAATCAACATGTTAAATATGAATAATATCCATTTATCAAACACGTGTAAGCTTTTCCATTTTTGTTTTTGTTTTCTAACAGGAAAATCTTCATTTGTGGCCTCTTTGATGCGCATGCCTGAACCAGCTGGAGGCCAAATTCTCATCGATGACCAAAACATTCAAGAACTAACACTGCCGAGTTATCGATCGAGAATCTCTGTTATTCCCCAGGACCCTGTATTATTCAGTGGCCCGTTACGACTCAACCTTGACCCTGGAACTGAGTTTGAAGATGTCCAAATTTGGAACGCATTAGAAGCCGTGCAACTGAAATCATTAATTCAAAAGCAGGATGGGAAATTGTATTACGAAATCTCTGAAGGAGGGGCAAACTTCAGCGTGGGTGAGAGACAGCTTCTGTGTCTCGCTCGTTCGTTATTACAAAATAATAAGGTTTGTAACATCATTTTTTTCCATATATAAACAACAAAACAAATCCTAGCAGTACGTATAATGGAGTTTGTCACATTTGAACCTTAGGGTATATGGCCTAGAGCGTCCGACCGATGTGCGGAAGGTCATAGGTTCGACTCTTGTTTGTAGAACTCGGGATTCTTTTCCGAGTAGTTTGTGCAACTGACTGAATAATACCTTTTTCACTGTGTTTCATTCTTAACATCTACCATTAATAATTTCTTTCCATAATTAACGGGTCACATGTCGAAAGCAAAACTAATCCTAGCAGTATGCTGGAGGTTAATTTGTCACATTCGAAGCTGAGTTGTGTGGCCTAACTCAGTCTCACAAGTTAAGTCTCCAGTAGCTCATTGGTAGAGCTTCCGTACAGAAGGCCATAGGTTCGATTCGTGTTGGGTGAAATCGGAATTCTTTTCCGAATAGCTTGTGAACCTGACGGAATAATACATTTCTCATTGTGAGAAAGATATTATTCTGTCAGTGACACAAGCTACTCGGAAAAAAATCCAAAAAAAAATTGTGTTTCTACGAAGCTATACTAACATCTACCATCATCATTTCTTTCCATACTTACCTCACAACGTATCCTAGAAGTATACGGGAAGTTTGTAACACTTGAACCTAGTTATATGGCCTGAGCTCCCACGAGTCTCCTGTAGATCAGAGCAGTCTGTGGAAACAAGTGCCGTTTTGGAGAAATCTTCGTTGAAGCGCTCAAAGAGTTTCTGATTTTGTCCAACCAAGGTTCGAAAAGAGTCATGCCAGCATTGCGCAATAAGGATACGTCACGTTGCTTAGCAACTTAGGACTTCTTGGAGACGGGATTTCACCTTCAACTTGTACTGTACTTGTTCCCTCTACTGAGTAGCTCAATATATTTCTCATTGTGTTTCTAACAAGCTTAACATTTTCCATAATTTCTTTCAATACTCTTCTCATATATCGACAAGTTTTAAAAACCAATCCTAGCAGTATACAGGACGTTTGTCACATTTGAACCTAGTTATATGGCCTGAACTCCCATGACCCTCCGGTAACTCAGTGGCTCAAAGTCATCCATATTGTTTTTTTACTAAGCTTAACATTTACCATCATTTCTTTTCCAAGGTGATTATTCTTGACGAGGCCACCGCTAATGTGGATTTCGCCACAGACAGACTGATACAGGAGACAATTCGCAGCAAGTTCCACAGCTGTACCGTGATCACGATAGCTCACAGGGTGGATACCATCTTAGACTATGACCGTGTCTTGGTGCTTGAGGGGGGTATGGTGGTGGAGTTTGACAAACCGGAGTTGCTGTTGAAAAACGAGGCGGGGAAATTTGCGGAGTTGTGTCGACTTCAACAAGTGGCGATTTAAACTTTCAACGAGACCTGTCGTTTTGTAGATAATCAAAGTACTTTTGTAGAAGGGTTAAACAAGCTTTAAGACGCGGGGCAGAGTGAGTGGGGTGGGAATAAAAAATTGGACAACTAATCTAACCATCACATTATTCTATAACTTAAGATCATAGTTAATAGAGGGAAATGGTTATGAAACCCGGCAAACTTCAAAGGAGCAAACAAAGAGGTCCATGACCGTGCACATCTTTTGTTTTGCGCTCATACACTATGCATGAATTACGTAATTGCAACGTTTTTATTGGTTAGTTGCTTGAACACACGTAACCACCTATTTTATTTTGTCAGGTTTTGTGCACGGTCAACCCCCAAAATAGCGAACAAAAACATATAACAAAGAACTTTGCCAGGCTTCATAACCATTTCCCTCTATTAACTATGTTTTTATCTTTTTATCCATGTAAAGCGCATTTGATCATTTAAATATGAAATTTGCGCTATATAAATTTTAATTATTATTATTATTATGTTAAGATATAGCTAGATATCCTTAGTTGTTTAACGGTCAGTCTAGGCCCATGTTTAGCAAGATAGTTACTTTAATCATACCCAGTTAATATTAACCTCCACATGGCTGTGGTCACTGGAAGTATAAGCTACTGTAATTAGTTAGTGCGCTCATCTATGTTTAACCATATCCTGCCTGGGAGGAGAGGGGGAGGGGGGGGGGGGGGGGGAGTTCCCGCGCTGATTTCAAATTTACCGTACTTTATAATAAAGAGCATTCAAGCAATTGTGGCCAAACTTTGTGACTTTTCCTAAAAATTATCTGGGAATATTTTGGTTTGTCAATTGTTTGGTCACATGACTTGACGTTTCCATGGTAATCAAGTTTTGACAGGCCGTTTTACCGAAATTTGGTGTTTTTCAGTTTAATTGGCAGTTTCATGAGATTTTCGCTTTTTATGACCAGTTTCTTCCAAAATCATTACAGTTTTTGCATCCTTATATTTTTTTAGGATTTTCGGAAAGGCAAAAGCAGCTCATAAAATCGGGTAATAATATTCCAATCCCTAAAATTTTCTGTAGTTTGAAAGTTCAGTCAACGTACTCTTGACGTATCCGAACAGATACATTTTTCTTAGCGTTTAAAAATAAGCCATTAAACTGCACAAAAAGCACAGTTATAACGTAAAAACGACGTTCCGACACCTACAGGAAAATGTTGTCGTTGGGTGCCCCTGTCACTGACTGAATAATATCTTGTGCTTGGCATGCATGGCTCTCCTACCTTTTAAGAACTTTTCCATTCGTTTCGTTTGGCTGATTTTCATGAATTCAACTTGGTCAGTCCCTACTGCCCAAGTAAACACGACCCGCAGTTCGCACCATTTGAAAAGCGCTCAAACGCTGAAGTAGCCGCCATCATTTATTCACTTATTATGCTTTAATACTTACTATAAACTTCCATTCTCAGCCGTTCGCTTCTCAATCACTTCATTTCCAATCAGTTTAGTGCCTGTTTTGTAATTTTTTCTCAGCAAGTCTTTGTTAGAGAAATACAGTCAACTCTCTCTTAAATCGGACACCACTGTAAGGCAGACACCTCCCGGACATGATTGGCTGGTCCCGGCTGAATTTCACTTGTTTGTCTGTAACTAAACTCTCTTTAAGGCGGACACCTCTCTAAGGCGGACAGTGGACACTTTTTTAGCAAAATTCTGATGAAAAATGCCTCTCAAGGCGGACACTAGAAATGCTTTTTTGGCTTTACCTCGGTGTAAGAACTCACAACTGACGTCACAACTGAGGATATACCAAGTCCCGGGTTACGTCACAAACAACACAATCGAATAAAATAATAACAAATAAAAGTTTAGATTGTCTTCTTCTAGTTTGTGTCTTTCTTGGGTCAGTCGGGACACTTGGGACAACTGGGACACTTGGGACACTTGGGACACTTGGGACGCTTGGGACACTTGGGACACTTGGGACACTTGGGATAACTGGGACACTTGGGACACTTGGGACACTTGGGACAATTGGGACGCTTGGGACAACTGGAACAGCTGGGACACTTGGGACACTTGGGACAGCTGGGACACTTGGGACAACTGGGATACTTGGGACAGCTGGGACACTTGGGACAACTGGGACACTTGGGCCAGCTGGGATATTAATTCCAATTGACCTACCACAGCAATAATAATCTCAAGCTGATCTGATTACAAGAAACGGTACTGTGTATTGTATAATCTGACGAATGTCTTTGTGAGCGGAAGCCGAGAAATGGTCAGAAAGGGACTGACGTCACGGGCTTCTATGGTGTCAAGTTACATTAACTCTTTATAAGGCGGACACTTCTCTAAGGAGGACAGCTAGAGCTGGTCCCGAGGGTGTTCGCTTTAGAGAGAGTTGACTGTTCTTGCAGCCTAAAGTAGCAGCAAACGTGCACGCAGCAGTAAACGTAAAAGTATGGCTAAACTGTAACATGCACAGAGTTGATCGAATGAATGCTCCAGCGCGCGGATCGAACGCCGCACACACTTAGCACCATAAAATATACTCTCCCTCACACCCTCAGATATTCCTCCCTCCTCTCCCTTTCTCAGCTTTGAACAAAAGTAATCAAAATAAGTTAAGCGTAAATGATTAAGTTGTCATTAGGGCCATTTATACGGGAGATAAGACGCGACGCGTCTTATCTAAGACGCGACTTAAATAGGACGCGAACTGTACCGTTTATACGTTCGCGTCCAACATAAGACGCGAAGATCACGTATAAATGGTTCGCGTCTTATTTTCAGTTTGATACAGCGCACTTATAGTTCACGTCTTATTTAGGACGCGAAAGCATTTATACGAGGAAGTTCACGTCTTATTTAAGACGCGGACAAAATAATAACAGTTGAAAACCCTGTCTAAGATAAGACGCGTCTTATTTAAGTCGCGTCTAAAATAAGACACGAACGCTTATTTTGTACTATTTATACGATCAGTTCTCGTCTTATTTAAGTCGCGTCTTATTTTCTCCCGTATAAATGGCCCTATTATGCATAAACAGCAGAAACTGGCGAGGTTTTAAGTTAATGTTTTTAATCACTCTGTTGTGGTTACATGTTCCACATGATAAACTCTGTCATCATTTCCTCCGCAAAGCCACATATTTGCTTGGCAGTAATTTCATTGTTAAAGTTAATTTTATGAAATACTCTACAGTTAATACACCTGTATAAGATTTTATGAACGGTTGATCACAAGATTTGTTAATTAAAAGCAGGTAGAAACCCGACGACCTTCGGACTAGTCACTGTTAGAAATAGCGATAGAAAACAGAGAGTTTTACATCACAATAGAACGCTATAAATTAAATGATATGAACAAGAACCTTTACAGACTGGTGGGGTCGTGTGGTATAGTTTCCACACACAACTTATGCATTTCGTTACTGGATTTGTTCCTTTTCTTCCAACGGAATCAACTTGACAACGTACGTTAACTGATATGTTAAAACTCATACAGCTTTCAATGTACGTCTCGCGTGGATGGTCTTTTAGAAAAATATATGTCAGTTCTGTGATCAATGTGGCCAACCAAGTGAGACGGTCCCGAAATAAATACTAGGTAGCAAAGTTTGTCAATAACGAATATAACAGGATAACAGTATGCATGCAACTACGACAATGTTATGAGAAGTTAAGCTGGACTACTGCATTTGCAGTGTTAATCAGAATGAAATATGGAAGTAAAATGTTTTAAAAACTTTTCCATTCTTTTCCGCCATTCGTTTCGTTTGGCTAATTTTCTTGAAAATTTGAATTGCATGTTTATTTTTTTTTCTGTATGGGCACAGCGCTTGGTGCAACTATAACATGACGCATACATTGCTGCAATAAATGGAGCTGAAATATTGCATGCATTTAAAGGCAAACAGGGAATTAATTGTTGCAGTACAATGTTTTTAAGCCCGAGTATCATGGCACTCCTTTAAAAGTTGTTCTGCTCTTATCTACTCGTTTCGTTTGGCTGGTTTTCATTATATAAATATATTCAGTCCCTCCCGCCCCAGTAAACAACTCCACTTCTCACGCGAACAACTTATTATTAAATATTGGAATTGTTTGACCGTGTATCTGAGAAAAACGTGGAATTGTAAAACTTAAAGAACGACCAATCGATAAAAAGAAACATTTTAATTCACGCGAGAATCAAGAGTTACGAAAACACGTTTCAAGTTCATTAGACATTCAATGTTCGTCTGTGGGGGAATTTTTCTGCATGGGCACGCACAACCGAGTCTTTTGAATTAAAGGGACGTTACTTTAGTTTTATTATATAATAACCGAATGAGAACTGTGACAATGTCCTATATTTTGCAGTCCAAGAACGCAACGAAGGGAATCTTATAAACATGGATTGACAGCGAAAAAATACAAAACAAAGTAACCGTTTTTAAAATACAGGTTTTTGAACAATAGAAATGACAATTGCAGACTGACTAATTAAATTCAATCATTATATCTCATTATCATGTCAGTCCTCTGTTTTTGAAACGCCCGAAAGCACGCAACAAGCAAGCGAGCAAGCAGTGGCTTGTTTACAGATCAAAGAGATCTACTAGATGGTAAGAGAGAACATTATAGACATACAGTTGCCTACCGATAACTCGAACCTCGATAACTCGAACCTCCCGCTTAAATCAGGAAATTCGTTTTCGAGTTATCGTGAGGCAACTGTATTAATGGTATAATTAGTGAGAACATTTGTGCCAAATATGTTCAAAATATTTCGAACGTATATTTGGGATAACTTTAAAATTGGACCGCGCACGCATATGGTGATTCGAACGTGCAACTGAAGTCAAGTTATTCCCTCGAGTCGACTTGCATCTTCGCTACAGCTCCCCCCGCGCGCGCGCCACACAGAGCTTCGACTCAGGTAACCTGATATGCATGTACAGTGGAATCACGATTTTTCGAACCTCGAGAAATCGGGAGTTCGAAATATCGGGGGTAAAATTACAGTGAAACAATTTGCGGAGTTGTGCGGATTAAGTGTATTTATTGCAGTATAAATATAGTAAAATAAATTTAAAGCACCTTTTTGTTATATATCCACTAAGCCGTGAACGCTCGAAATATTTCTGGAATATTTGTTGCTACCAATCAGAGGTGAGATGAAACCTCAACAATAAACCGCAAGCCGCAACGGTAATTACTTTGTCGTCAGTTCTAAACCATATTCGGCCTGGGCTTTTTTTTCGTTCGTGAGCCTGGGGGAGCAGGGAGTCAATACATTCGTGTACAGCTTCAGGATGCCTATATTTAAGGGTGCTTTGAGAAAATGTTGGAGGAAACGACAAGGGGGGGGGGGGGGGGGTTGAAAGTGCCCCCCATGTATCTCTAAAAGCATTCGCGCTATGGAAATGAAACTTATATGGCGTGTAAAGCATCCAAAAATGTTTATTTTATTAACAGTCAGGTATCAATTATGACGTCACATTACGTCACATTTAAAAGAATCCGCCATCATGAATCCGCCATCTTGGCAACCATATTTTAACAGGCATGTTTGTCCAAATTTGGAATTTTCGAGTGTTTTTGTCAAGAAAATAACTTTCTGGCAATATGTTTTACCTTTTTTATCATTTTAGCTTTCTTTCATTGGTTTTTATTACTATACTTTTGAGTCATTTTTGGTGGTTTTCTAATATCTACGTCACATGACGTCATAATCACGTGATTGATACGTCAAAATATAGATTTTGGGACGTACTATTCACCCACCAAGTTTCGTTGTGCTAGCCTTAATACAGTGGAACCTCGATATAACGATGTGCCAAGGGACCAACCAAATTAGATCGTTATATCGGGAGATCGTAATAACGAATTCCCGATATAACGATTTTTCGGGAAAAGAGCCAAAAATATCGTTATATCGGGTATTGTTAATAATTGATTTGTCATGTACTGTACAAATCCCTATCGTAACAAGCTGTTGACAGACACGTTACAGTCCTTATGCAATGAGAACTAAATTATAAAGGAAAAGTATTGCCCAGGAGTATTGTCATATCTTTTCAAGTGTTAAGCCTCCTTTTTCATCGCGCGATGATTGATTTTATCGTTATATCGGGGTAAATTTTACGTTTGGGCTGCCAGATTGTGATCGTTATATCGGGAATATCGTTATATCGAGTATCGTTATATCGGGAGTTTTCTCCATACATTTACTGTAACATTTGCCGGGCCGTAAAATGTTGATCGTTATACCGGGAACATCGTTATATCGAGTATCGTTATATCGAGGTTCCACTGTAATCTCGGAGATACGGAGGTGTTCCGTGAATACATTGACCAAGTTATTAAAGTCACCCATCAAATAAAACTCACTGAATTCGTGAAATCGATGTTATAATTTAAGACGTTTATTGGTTGATTCCCCGGGGGGGGGGGGGGGGGGGGTACTCCCCAACATTTTTGGTGGGGGTGTGCGGCCCGTTTCTTGAAACCCTTACCCTATTTCAGACCAAAATATGTGATTTTTGATACCCTATTTCAGACCTGACCCAAAAATCGATACCCTATATTTCAGACCTATAAAATTAGAACACGTGTCTAATACATGACTTCAGCTACCCAGGAATGGGTTCCATTTGCGCAAACATTTGAAAAGGGCTTCAAATTCCCCGATGTTAATGGAAAAAAACAGTTTCGTCTAAAAGCCAAACCAAATTCCAGACCAGAGTGCGCAAACCATACCCTATTTCAGACCAAAATGGTCAAAATCTATACCCTATTTCAGACCAAAATTGCTCCAAAACCATACCCTTTGGGGCGGCACATACCTATATAGCTTATATTAGGGTAGTAACCCCCCCCCCCCGGGGGTTGGTTCTTCATTTTCGTCTGAGTAGAAGTCATTTATTTATAAGTCAAATTCTTGACTGAATTATGTTGATTGTTGTGGTGTTACCAAATTGAAGTTTTGAGCGTCGTTCTACTTCTGTAAGTTTTAAATTTTGGTATTGAGTTAGTACCTGGTTCGAGAACGGATTCATTTGTTAGATTAGTTATACAGTCGAACCTCTCGTAAGCGACCACCCAAAATGTCAAGCCTAGGTGATCGTTTAGGGAGGTGGTCGTTTACGAGAGTTCAGACAACAGGGGGTTTAAATTGTAAGTCATAGCCTGAAGTAGTTTTACAGGCTTAATCCATGCATAAATGCATCTATAGTAGTCGTACTGTAACTGATTTAAGAAACGAGATAAATTGCTGTTGTTTTCCTAGCCTGCATAGCAGCCATCATGCGTGATGTTGATTGGTGTGTTGTTTTCTTAGTCTGCATAACAGGCGCAGATGGAACACTACTTCCAAGATGTCTTACGAGAAACTAGGCACTGAACGCCTACATACCAACCCTAAGGAAACAGCTGGTTTCTTCTCACTTCTTACATTTACTTGGCTGAACGATCTACTAAAACTAGGAAACCAGCGACCACTTGATAACGACGACCTGCCTCCATTGTTGGAAGAAGACCAAAGTGAAACACTCACAAATCATTTGGAAAAGGAATGGTCCCGGAATTACAAACCACCAATCACTGAATCAAGGATAAAGACCGCACGACTATGGTGTGCTCTTCTAAGTATAGTTCCGACTTCCGAGAAGGCTTTTGTCCTTATGCTGGCGTCTACACACATTGTACTACGTCTCATGCAACCCTTGTTCCTGATTGGCCTGCTTGCAGAACTGACGAAAGAATCTCCGTTGCAGGTTGATCGCACGTGGGTTTATGTCTATGCCGCTGGTGTTTGCTTGAGTACCTGGATCAGAGCGATCTGCAAGTGTCATTGTGATTTCAGATCCATCATAATAGCAATGAAAATGCGTTCTGCCCTTCTTGGTGTCATCTACAAAAAGGTATGAGGATCTTGGAGCTATGGTGGGTGTTGTGATCCTAGATTACCAATCGAACTAATCTTGGAACCTCAAATGTTACAGTGCGACTTTTGTAACTTACCGGGGCCATTAAAACAATGTAAGTCAAAGTGGATAAAACAAACTGAAGTTGGAATTCTTTGTTTCTATTCTGCAGTTGTGATTTGGTTTTCGTTGTCCAACTGGCCTCGGTTCTAGTAGTCGCACTGTAAACTTATCAGACTCAATCGAGCACTTATATTTTCGATTAATATATTTGATTTACGCACCCAATCGAACACAATCCAAGGATTGTTTTGTTCATCAAAGTTCGATGTATTTAAAGTGTGTTTAAACTCTTGAAATCGAACTCAATTCATGATTGAGCTCGACTGAATTCGATTCAGGTTCAATTAACAAACGTTTAATTTGATTATGCCAGGTAGGTTGCGGCCATTTCCGAGGTACCTTTGTCTCTGTAACGATCCTGTTGCACAACCTTTCATATGAAAACGAGTTTTACTTGCACGATTATTAGTTGCCGTGCAAATTAAACTCGTTTCCATATGAAATGTTGTGCATCGGGACTCGTTTTGAAAGAGGCAAAAAGCAACTCGGAATTGGCCTATTTCTGGCGACTTCTGCTCCAATCCTGTTTCAGCAGTTGATGTGGTGTCATGCATGACTACCCTGTTCTGTCAATGTAGGTCCAACAAATTTCATTACCGGATTTAACGATGACGACGAAAGGTCACGTGATTAACCTCATTTCCAATGATGTTCAACGTTTCGACCAGGCTGTTCGTAGCCTTCCAAACATCATGCTGGCGCCGTTTGCATTCTTGGCCGGGAATGCCGTCCTTTTCTACTTCACCGGGTGGCCCGCAGTGATCGGGACGGGCTATCTCTTACTAATCTTGTGCTACCAAGGATATGGTTCGAGGTTGGCTGCTACCTTACGACATAAGGCCGTGGTTTTAGCCGACAAACGTGTTCAAATCATCAACGAGATCATTCGCGGAATACGGACAATCAAGCTCTGCAGCTGGGAGCAATACTTCGGGAATTCGGTTTCTGGAGTGAGAGGGTTAGTAGAATTTTGTTATCGCTGATTTATCTTCAATCGTAAGTTAAGGGAAGATCAAATTTATGAAATTGCATGAAGGTCTTGATGAAAAAAGGTACTACCAGCAAACAGGCCGCGATCCCCACCCAAGAACACTTCGGGTTGGGGGCGGCGTATTGATGTTTAGCCGCATTTCGTGTTTTAATGAAGGTACTCAGTCACATATAATTGTAGCACCGTGTTTTTATATTTATTCTTACGTACATCACTTACACTTACATAGTTACTTGCATACATACTTACACGTATTTACGTTACTTATCTACTTACATATATACATTTGAGACTGCATTACTTAATTACAGTGAATTGCTTAATTAATTTATAAATTACATACATACATTGGAGACAGAAAAATAAAAAATAAAAATAAAAAATAAATAATAATAGTAATAAAAAATAATAATAAAACAAAAAAATAAATAAATGCAACTAAGAACGTTAATTTTTTTTTTCAGAAAAGAAATTACGGTGATTCGTAAAATCAGCGCTTTTCAAGCCAGCATTAGAACTATCGTGTCCACCACTCCAAGATTGACGTCACTTCTGATATTCGTTCCATTTCTTGTGTCTGGCCATTCTCTGACGCCTTCTTTCGTATTTCTTGTCTTCGCCTATGCAAAGGTTTTGGGTTTGTTTACAAAGTACCTCGGGTTAAATTTGGGAACATTCCTCGATTGCAACATGTCCGTTGGAAGGATTCAGGATTTTTTGCAAATTGCGGAAGATTCTGTTTCGCGTAATGACAGCTCAAACAATGCGAACGGACGGTCAGAGAAATGTTTCCGCAAAGATGAAAGCTGTGTGCTGTCAAATGAAGATCCGGATGAAGATGCACACCATCACCAGATGACGCCAATGTTGTCTTTAAGGGACGTTTTTTGTAAATACAACGAGAAAATGCTGCTAAAAAACGTAAGCATACAGACAGATGGACCACAAAATATTATGATTACTGGTCCAGTGGGAAGCGGAAAATCCTCTCTGCTTCTCGCTATTCTTGGGGAACTTTCCATTTGTAAAGGAGTTATTGAACACAGTGGAGAAATGGCATTCGTTGGACAGTCGCCTTGGGTATTCTCAGGGACTCTCCGTGACAATATTACCTTTAACAAACCATTCGATTACACAAAGTTTCAAACAATCGTGGAAGCTTGTGCGCTCGCGAAAGACATAGGACAATTTCCCGACGGGATTTAACAACAATTGGGGAACGTGGAGTTGTTCTAAGCGGTGGTCAACGAGCTCGCGTTAGCATGGCACGCGCACTTTACTCGGATGCCGACATCTATTTGTTGGATGACCCATTGAGCAGCGTAGATGCCCAAGTTGGAAATCATATTTTCGAGAATTACATTTGCAATGCGTTACGGGATCGGTTGTGCATTTTTGTGACGCATCGACCTTGTTACATGAAGCAGGCTGATCACATTATTGTAATGAATGAAGGTTCCATTACTTGTCAAGGAAGCCATAGGGATATAGTTAACATGCAGCGGCATGGAATCGTCGGACTAGAGAAGATCTTCGAAGATGAAGATAATTTGCAAACGAGTGCTAGTAGAGATTTAACGGGTCGAGAGAAACGCGATTTTGAGAATTCTGAAGAAACAAGTTTGACAATTCCCAAGGAAGATCGCAATTTTGGATCCGTGTCTTACAGAACGTATTGGAAATATTTCAGAGCTGGTCTGCCTGTGTACCTGATGATTCCTCTTGTTTTCCTATCTTATAGTGCTTTAGGTGGGTGTTACACTTGATGATCTTATTATGTAAAAAGTAAAAGTGCGTCTGGGTCAAATTGGCTCACACCGCCAGACCTTACTAACGTGACACTATAGAGAGATTAAGGTCGTTTTCTATTGGGATCAACCGTTTTAGGTTGGTTAGGTTGGTTGGGTTTTTTCGTGTTCTATTGGGAAAAAACCGTTTTCGGTTGGTTTGGTTGATCAACTTTTTCAACCGGCATCAAAGTAGGTTGAAACGGTTGCAACCGTTTCAACCGAAAACGGTTGGGAATGTGTTCTATGGTGAGTATGGTGAGTATATTATAAAACATTTATTCCACTCAATCTCGTCGTACATGAACTCATAGCCAACTCGGTTACGCCTCGTTGGCTATGAGTTAATGTACGACTCGATTTCGTGGAATAATTGTTAAATGTATTGAGGTTTAATTTTATTACACCCGTCATGAGAAACCTTATACCATTCCAACATTGATATGTTCTGGAATAATGACAGTTCGCTAAGTAATATAACCAGCTAGAAAAACCTCAAAGATGTTGAGGAAGATTAAGATGGATTGCGAACGAAAAACCTCAAAGATTAAGTTTAAGATGGATTGTGAACGACGAACTTGAAACATTTAGCATACATCTTATGCAAGCTGTTCATTAAGTAAAAAGATCGTGATGAAATATTTCAGGTAATTCAAGTTATTTTCCCTATGTTCCATTGGGTATTAACCAAACATAAATATACCGATTAGTTAAACGAATATGCTTACAATTACTTCTTTTGTCCACCAATAATCAATTGCGAAAACTGTATAAAAAGCACCGTCTTAAAAGCTCGTGTAATGACCTTGGATTTTACTATTCCCGGGGTTGAGGACTCCCCGATTTAACCTATTCAGGTATGTGCCGCCCCAAAGGGTTTGTTATTTGTCTTTATTTGGCAGATATAGGATTTTTGATTTGTCTGAAATAGGATAACGACGGCGCGCATAAATGCATCAAACATTGTGAGGAGTACCCCGGTTAATTATTCCATTTTGTTGTTGTTGATGTTGTTATTGATTTTTGTCTTCAGTGTCTTCAGTGTTTCCTGATTGGTTGATGGCTCAGTGGAATGACGTATCTTGGAGTTCTTCTTCGGATCGCTTTAATGTTATTTTGTACACTGGACTGGTGCTCGGTTCAACAATATTACTGTTCTTGTCGCCCTTCCTGTTCTTCCAAGCAACCATCAACTCCTCAAGGAATCTTCACAGAAGAATGTTTGAGTCCGTCGTCAGGGCAACGGTCCATTTCTTCGACACGAATCCATCTGGAAGAATTTGCAATCGATTCTCCAAAGACATTGGACTGATGGATGAAATGCTGTTTGCCGCATTTTACTATGTGTTCGAGACCAGCTGGGTTATGTTCCTTTCAGTGGGTATTCCATCTGTGGCTAATTTTTGGGTCGTGTTTGCTGTCGTTCCTCTTGTTGGATTGGTGATGTATTATGTACGATACTGTTTGAACATTTCCAGAGAAGTGGCAAGGCTTGAAGCCATCAATCGCAGTCCTGTGTACTCGCACTTCTCCCTTACACTCGATGGTATTGTGAGCATTAGAACCTATCACCAACAGAAACACTTTGTTGAGGAATTTTTCAGGTGATGTATATATTTAACAAATATAGATGCCATTTGGTCGTCTGTACATATGACGTCAAAACGTGACAAGAACAAAAACGTACGCCACGAGACGCACCACGAAACGCAGTCGAATGGCGTAAATGTTTAACAATCGCAACCATCGCAGTCGCAACGATCGCGATCATATTCTCTTATTTTTGTAAACAATGTGGCTCCTTTAAAACATTATCAGCATTCTAAGACCTTTTTCTTATCGAGTTTCGAAAGTAATATCATTGATATATGTCTCCAGCATCTGTTTTGCGGCTTGCACGACATCAATAAACAATCAAAACGAAAGTGTAGTGCCTTCCCGACCAGTCATGCATGTGCAAAATCAAAACCAAATACTATTGACTTGCGGACTTTCATGCTCTTGACACTACAGTTACACTGTTTACACTGTTTACAGGTTTTGACATGGAAATTTAACTGGTCAGCTCATTATACAATATTTGTGTTTCTTCCATCAGATATCAAGACAGCTTGACCAAAACGTGGTTCGTCTCGATTGCCGTTGTCCGCTGGCTTCATTTTCGAATGGACTGCATTACGTCTTTGTTTCTAACGGCTGTGACTGTTATAGCCGTGATGACGTCACAACACGCAGGTTGGGAAATCAGTGGTTTTAAGGTCGCGGGGATACTTGTACATAAGGCAAACTTTTGGTAGAAGTTTTACTTTTAAAAGCTTCGTATTTTGGGCGTTTGGAAGCCGATTGGTCTAAAACTTAACAGATGTATTGGGGAATAATGGACGTTTACCAGGACTGTATATTATTCAATTAATCCCGCTTTACAATAATGCTGTAAGCCACTTCGCTTAAAATTTGGTAAAACGGGATTTTGTGTCCACGTTTTCTCCTTGGGAAGAACACAAAGCAACTTGGTTTTACCACTCAGTGATCAGTCAAAACCTCTATTGTATCATATTCTCCAATTCGCGTTAATTTAAGTGGCGTTAATTTCAAATACCTTAATTAACACGAGCGTTAATTTCCTATAATAAGGTATGCGACCTTCATGTGATGTCCACTTCGTAAAATCTAAATAACGGTGCGTGGAGCGAAATTAAAAATAGAAGATATTTGTAGGCACATTTTCGTTTACAGTAAGATAATTTTCCCTCTGTTGTTTCAACAAATTTTATGTTTTGGTCATATTTCTTTCATGGCATCCACAAAAGCGTCAATTAACTAGCTCCTCCCATAAGGCTTGCCTCTTTAACTGATCTCATTTCCCGTTTCTATCAGGTTTGACAGGATTAGCTATAATCTACTGCATGGATCTCCTTGAAAATCTGGACTTTACTGTTCGCCAGAGCCTGGAAGTCGAGAACATGATGACTTCAGTGGAAAGAGTAGTAGCATACACAAATCTAGACTCAGAACCAGGCTACATCGTTCAAAAGAAGCCGCCAGAAGACTGGCCAGTAGAAGGGGCGATTGAAGTTAAAGATGTTTCTTTAGTGTACTACAGCGGCGGACCTGTAGTGCTAAGAGATTTGAACTTATCTGTGGCACCAGGCGAGAAAATTGGAATCGCTGGTCGAACAGGAGCAGGTACGAAAATAACGTGTGATTTGATTCGTAAATACAATGACTGGGAATGCTACATGTGATAAAGTTGTTCTTTCTTTGTACAGCGCAGTGGAATCGGATACTGGATTTGCATCCTTCTTCACAACTGCTTTAGTTTCTTCATAACTTAACTGCGAAGATCACTCTCGCAGCACCGGTATTCTCTATCCTCACATGCGAGGAATACCGTGGCCTTTTATAAAAAAGGGAAAGGACGTTAGGGCGAGATAAATTCTGATTTTGCGTATTACACAACTAGAGGTTTCCATCAAGTACTGCGCGAGGGACATTAAATTCACGTTTTTAGCATCTTTATATTTTTCTTGATTTTTTTCAAAACAAATTTGGAGATTTTCTGACATTTCTGAACAATTTAGAAATCCAAGATTTAGGGTCCAAGATGGCGGATTTTTTTAATGTATGACATCATTATGGCGTGTATGACGTCATAATTGACACGTGACTGCCACTAAAATAAAGATGTTTGGATTCTTTACACACCATGTAAATTTCATTTTCATAGCGTCGATACTTTTCGAGATACATGAAAAAAAGCCCAGGCAGAATAGGGTTAAATACGGTAGTTCGTCAAGCGCTGGTGACTTCACAGTGAAATTATATTCTAAGGTCACTCTCTTTCTCTCTATCCATGTAGATATTGAGGGTTTCCTGTGTTTTTTACTTCAGATGAGCTTGATTTTAGGCTCAGTTCGTTTTAACACAATTAATACTGTAGTCGCGCACGATTTGTCCGCCGTAAACAAAAACAGTTGTCCGTTCAATTTGTAAAGTGAATATAATGTTTAGCTCCACAATCATTTCGGATCTTCTAAACCATTTGCACAATTTTTCAGAATATACGAAACTTTTGGAGAGATTGAGCGAAGATTAATCCAATCCAATTGCTCAATTTTCATTCAACTTACACTGAACACCGCATCGGACGTTTTGCTGCCGTTTTCATACAAATCATGCTTCCATTTAGATCGAACTGAAAAATCACTCAGTCGATTTATAATTTTACTAAAAGTAAAGCCGAAGTTTAACCTAAATTTAGTGAAGTATTTAATAAAACAATTATTCCATTTTGCCGTGACGCTTTTCGCTTATTTCTTCGCTTTTCTTTGGCCAAAGTTGCTGCCTTTGCGTAGCACGCGCATTATAAACGGTTAAACGTGACTGGCTCGCGGGAAAATTATCTAAAAATAGCCTAGACGCGAATCTGATGGCACATACCAGAGATGGAAACCTCTAGTTATAGACCTATGTTATTATTTATTTTTATTTTTTTCTAACAGGAAAATCTTCATTTGTCGCCTCTCTGATGCGCATGCCTGAACCAGCTGGAGGCCAAATTCTCATCGATGACCAAAACATTCAAGAACTAACACTGCCGGGTTATCGATCGAGAATCTCTGTTATTCCCCAGGACCCTGTATTATTCAGTGGCCCGTTACGATTCAACCTTGACCCTGGAACCGAGTTTGAAGATGTCCAAATTTGGAACGCATTAGAAGCCGTGCAACTGAAATCATTAATTCAAAAGCAGGATGGGAAATTGTATTACGAAATATCTGAAGGAGGAGCAAACTTCAGCGTGGGCGAGAGACAGCTTCTGTGTCTCGGTCGTTCGTTATTACAAAAGAATAAGGTTTGTAACATCATTTATTTCCATATATAACGACAAAACTAATCTTAGCAGTACGTATGATGGAGTTTGTCACATTTGAGGCCTAGCTTCTATGAGTCTCCTATAGCTCAGTGGTAGAGCGTCCGACTGGTGTGTGCGGAAGGTCATAGGCCCGGGAGTGGGGGGGGGGGGGGCTTATATAAGTTATATAGGTATGGTTTTTGAGCCGTTTTGGTCTGAAAACGGGTATAGATTTTGACCATTTTGGTCTGAAATACGGTATGTTTTGCCTACTGGTCTGAAATAGGGTATAGATTTTTGCCATTTTGACTTTAAAATGGGGAAATTTTCCCCGAAATTTGAAGGGTCAGGTCTGAAATAGGGTAGGGAAAAGCACATATTTTGGTCTGAAATAGGGTAAGGGTTTCAAGAAGTGTGCCGCACACCCCCACCCAATCATAGGATGGATCGGAAGGCTCATTTTTCTGAGTAGCTTGTGTCACTGACTGAATAATATTTATCTTTCTCATTGTTTTTCTACCAAGTATCTATTATCATTTCTCCCATACTTAAATCTCACATGCTAAGAACATAACCGGGTTGAGACTTAGCTAAGAACATTTTTATTCACTTGTTTCTTGCATCGAGCTCTAAATATAATATTCCAGGATCCTTTCAAAACATTAAAGGAGAAGGTCACTCCAGAAAGCGCATTTTTTGTCTTACTACCATTAAAAAGTAAATATGAAGATTAATTACTGACCGTAGTTTGAAGTTCCAAAGAGCCTCATAACCTCAAAAAATTGCCCTTCAAAGTGTCGAAACATTCGACTTCGGCCGCCGCCATTTTGAAGACTATTCAGCAACCTGGCCGCATAATCGTGACGTCATTCCGTACAACCTGAATTGGCGGTAAGCGCTGTGAGAGTTTAACTAGCCATTTCTTGGCAAGATCTTTTTAATTAATGGCAAACGATGAAATGTAATTCCTCTTCCATCCCTTTGTGACCTGTTATAACAGTTTGGAGCTGCTCGCAGCGCTTCTCGCCAATTCAGGTTGCACGGAATGACGTCACGATTATGCGGCCAGGTTGCTGAGTAGTCTTCAAAATGGCGGCCGCCTTAGTCGAACTTTTCGACACTTTGAAGGCAAATTTCGCGAGGTTATGAGGCTCTTTGGAACTTCAAACTACGGTCAGTAATTCATCTTCATATTTACTTTTTAATGGTAGTGAGAAAAAAAATGCGCTTTCTGGAGTGACCTTCTCCTTTAACATCTATTATCATTTCTCCCATGCTTATATTTCACATATCGACGAAACGTATCCTAGCAGTTTGCGGGAAGTTTGTCACATTTGAACCTTAGTTATATGATAGGCCTAAGCTCCCACGAGTCTCCTGTACGTAGATCACAGCAGTCTGTGGAAACAAGTGCCGTTTTGGAGAAATCTTCGCTGAAGCACTCAAAGAGTTTCTGATTCTGTCCAACCAAGATTCGAAAAGAATCATGCCAGCATTGCGCAATAAGGATAGGTCATGTTGCTTAGCAACTTGGGACGTCTCGGAGACGGGATTTCACCTTCAACTTGTAGTTGTTCCCTCGCTGGACTGGGTAGCTCAATATATTTCTCATTGTGTTTCTACCAAGCTTAACATTTACCATCATTTCTTTTCCAAGGTGATTATTCTTGACGAGGCCACCGCTAATGTGGATTTCGCCACAGACAGACTGATACAGGAGACCATTCGCAGCAAGTTCCACAGCTGTACCGTGATCACGATAGCTCACAGGGTGGATACAATCTTAGACTATGACCGTGTCTTGGTGCTTGAGGGGGGTATGGTGGTGGAGTTTGACAAACCAGAGCTGCTGTTGAAAAACGAGGCGGGGAAATTTGCAGAGTTGTGTCGACTTCAACAAGTGGCGATTTAAACTTTCCACGAGACCTGTCGTTTTGTAGATAATCAAAGTACTTTTGTAGGGTCAAACAAACTTTAAAGGAGCTATATGTCACGATACTTTGTCATTTTTGCGAAGTGCAAAATCACCTTCAAATTGAAGAAGGCCTCAAAATAATAGTTTACTAAGGTAGAAAAATACCAAAGAGATGATAATAAACTAAATAGGGACAAGGATGGTTGAGGATGAAGAGGATTAAGACGGATTGCGAACGGATTGCGAACGGCGAATTTGAAAAAAAAATGGCCTATTTTTTCAAGACGTAGCTCCTTTAAGACGCGGGACAGAATGCGGTGCAGGAATCAAAAATTGGACCACAAACCAAACTATCATATTATTCTTTAACTTTAGATATCCGGCTTAGTTGTTTAACGTTCAGTCTAGGCCCATGTTTAGCAGGAAAGTTACTTTAATCATATTGACATACCCAGTCAGTCGCCAATTAACCTATACATGGCTGTGCCTACTGGAAGCATAAGCTACTTTTGTCACTGCGCTGATTTATGTTTAATTCTTATTTTATAAAATGCATCAAACACGGGAGACAGTGTTTCATCGTATTTCCAAGCACCGAGAAGGGAGTTGAAATTACGACGCGCAGCGGATTTTTCGAGAAATTTGAGGTGTTTAGAAATGCGATGAAACACTCTCTCGAATGTTTGACCTTTTTTTTTGCAATCGAAACTAAAAGTAAGGAATAAATGGAAAGAAAATCGTAAACAAATCTATGCTAATTAAGGTCAGACATCTAAACCTTCACGGTTACTTTAGACCTTTCTCCAAAATGGCCGCCGCAAATTCATATTAAGCTGAGCAGAAAATCAATACCAGCACCTGAAAGACCACCTCTTGTTTGGTAATCGTACGAAGTTTCATTAGGTTAGGTTCTACCTGAGTCGAGGAAACGGAAGTTGAAAACTGGAAAATTTAGATACGTTTGTAATTGACTGGGGGTATGGCGTATACCTAACCTAACTTAACGAAACTTCGTACGATTACCAAACAAGAGGTGGTCTTTCTGGTGCTGATTTTCCGCTCAGTTTAATTTTAATCATTTTGACGGAATTTGCGGCGGCCATTTTGGAGAAAGGCCGCTATTTCCTTTGTTATAACTTGATGAACGATTAATTACAATATCCGCGACAAAAGCTGTCAAGCAGACAGGTGACGAGCATTACTTATCAACTAAAAGAGAATATTGATGTGTCGTCAAATTCTCCGAACTAACGTTAAATGAATGTATGGAAATCAGTTCGGAGAATTGATGTTTCAATCCTGGGTCTTTAGAGCGATTTTCAATTGAGTATCGAAAGTAATCCGAAATTCGGGTTTTGCTTTACTACGTTCTGTGATTGGTTTAAAAAAACTCGCGCAACCTACTCAAACAATCAGATGCTAAACCAAAACCAATCATGGTTTTGGTTTTGGGTTTGATGAAAACCGCTCTATATAAAACAGCATCGACAACTTAACTCTTTGATAACTATGTAGCAATTTGTAACAAAAATAATAAGCTATTGTAGTCATCCCTCGATATTCTTGGCACTTGATCATGAAAATAAACCTTCGTTCGCAATATAGTGCATCTCTCCACCCAGGAGTATAAATGCGTACCTCGCAAATTGTTGGAGCAACCTAACAAAATGGGGGCTATTTGCAATAGACTAGCATCCCATCCAGGGGAGTAGCAATACTCCTAGTCGGCTTCATGCTACGGAAACCAAGATAAGCTCCGACAGTGTGGGTCAGTTTGGCCCCGAACGGCTTGCCTTAAGAACACAACACACCCGGCCAGAGTCGAACGCGCTAACCATTAGGCCACCGCGTCTTTCACACGCTCGCAATATATATAAGAAAAAAAAAACATGTCTTGTATATATGTTTGACTTACAGATGACTTTCATTGACCAACACTTGTGTAAATACATAACAAATTAGATTTCGAACCATGGCACGATAATGATCTCTTTTTATGAACATTAAGTTTATATAATTAATTTAGCTGAATTATAATTCGTGTTAATATACCGGAGGGCAGGCTCAGCGACACTTCAATATTTATTTAACGATTCTTTTGTCTCTAATCACTGATTGGATGTCGAAGTTGCCATCGTGCAATGAAATATGATATCTCTTTAATATCTGCCCAACCCAGTGACAGAAACGATGTATTTTTTCTGTTTCTACGTTATGGTATTTTATTTCCGTATCAAATTAATTATTTAAACTCCATTTTTATATAGCAATTCTACTTTAGAAAGAAACTGTTCTCCCGTCAAAAGCACACGTTTTTACGTGCACGTAAAGACTTTTGAAACCGACGGACCTGCCATGCAATAACTTGTCGTATTCTTTGAACGTGCCGCCCTACCCTGAAGCGTAAAGCCAATTTATACGTGTTTATTCTGGCAATTTTGTCGTTAAACAATAGTTTAATATCTCCGCCGAGTTCACGGAACGCGCATTAGGCTGCAAATAGATTTTAATTACTTCTAAAGGGAATCTTGAATGGGAATTTAACGATTCAGTTGTTAGAGACAACCCTCTCTGTTTTAAAGGTGCCAAGGACTTTAAACAACATTCAATCATAGCTCTCAATTCCCAGCAAAACAAAACCCAAATGATTCTTTATACACCATCGTTAGAAACGTTAATTAAACGTGGAAAACAAAGGCTGTTTTCAGATTCTTTTTATTGCTGTCTATTATAAAAGAAAAGAACAACCAGGCATGCCACTGAGAATGAAATAACACTCGATATCCAACTGTGCGGTTATTAAACGGCGTAACTTTTGAACACGCCGATACGAACGCCATGTCAATACAATGCAGAATAAAAGCCATATTAATATGTCTGTTTCTTACTTTACTGCTTAGGAATAGCAGATGAACACTAAATGACAGCATTCAAGTTTTAAATTGCTTAAGTTAAATGTTCCAGGTGTTATCGCATTAAATAATAAACGGATAATTCGGTGTACTAATAGAGTGATAATGCAGGCGCTTAATTGTTTTATAATAACTATCGGCGTGAATTTCATTGTCCATTGCTAAACATGGAAAACGCCATGGTATTTCCGAACTCTTTCAAATTATTTCTCTTCGGAAAAGACTTGAAAGGATTTTTCAGGAATTGTTTCTTATGGATTCCGCAGTCTTAACCAAAAATAGTCGCCACAATTTGTTCGTGTTAATACAATCTTGGTCAAAACACTCGCAGTGGTTAAGTTTAATTAATCAATTAGCCAATGAAATGCTCTAAAAGCTAATAACAGGTTCCGCAGTGTGATATCGATCAGTATTTAAGTCGTTTACCGGAGGCTGCCAATTGTTATTGACTTAGGTTTTGAGAAACCAACAAACGACACTCGAGATAAAGTAAGCTTTACACAGATATCAAATGGAGACGCGAGCTGCAAGCTACAGCGCTTCATCGAACTTCTCAATCGATAATATTCTTAGTGACAAGAAGGAAGAAGTAGCGACTAACGTCCAATTTGAGCTTCAAGCTAGCACAGCCGAGTTTGCTCGACCTAATTTTCAGATCTATCCTCCATTTCTGTATGGCGCGTTGAATACATGGCCGCCAGGAGCCAGTGGACCACACTACCAGCCACACGGCTGTCCACCATTGGACAGATCACGGAAAACAACCGGTAAGTGATCAGAACATAACTTTAATTTTGACGTCATGAAGTAGATAAGTACTGATATTTACTGCACTTGTTGTTAGCACTTGCGAGTGCCCACCATATAAGATTGATAAATCTCGGAAAACTGGCCAGTGATTAGTGATCAGAAAATAGCTTTAGTCTCGACGTCTCGAAGTAGATTAGACTGCCAGTTGTTGGCCCTCTTTGCTTGTAAGGCTAATTAACTATAATTGTGTACAGTTGCGAGCAAGCGCCCACCGTAAGTTTTGATAGGTCTTAGAACACAACCAGTAAGAGTCAGATTGAAGAGAACTGACAATGACTAAAATTGATGTTACTGAAATTTACAGAACTTGTATGAGGGTTTTATTTTCGAGAGAACTTATTACAAATGGCTTTTTACCCTTTCACTCCTAGAGACAAACCTTGCATGAGTAGATAAATGTGGCTGTACCTTTCGAGTCTGTGGATGAAACCCTAGTGTGTGACCATTCAAATGAAAGCTACTGAGCAGTACTTTCGAAGGTTGTTTTTGACAATTTTGTAAAATGAAATTCAATATTTTTTAATTTAGCACCCTTGAATTGGCTTGTTTTACAAGTGAGTTTCTAAAGTTTCTGATGACAAGCCGTAAAATAAGAGATTGAAAACGATTTTAGAAAAGAAAAACTGGAGAGAAAACAATTCAATAGTGTTCATCTTCATGAAGTTGTATAAATAATTTGAAACGGCCAGGACGAACACTTTGAAGAAGAGCTAAAAAGCTTCTACTTAGCAGAAGTTCTTGTTATTAATGCGTCAAGCGTACGTGATCAGACTACGCACGTACTTACCCACTGTGGAGATTGCAGAAGAACTTTCCTTTTTAGTTAACTCGTGGAGGTTTGAAGGATTTTTCAACAAAAGTTCTTCAAACTAAGTTGGTTTAGTTTATTGTCTGATTGTGGTTTTGGGGTTTTTCTATAGATTCTCGACGAACAAAGCAAACCGCTTCTTTTCATGTAGCATGCTAACATATTTGAGAAAATTTGGTACTTAGAACACAAGCAATTTTATAAATATAAGAAAAATCTAGAATAGTCATGTTTTCAGTGGCTTGAAATGATTTACAACATAAGGTTTCTAATGAAAACGTTAGTAAGTTGGCATGGTCTCTCGCTTATCAATAGTCCGTTTCAATGAACTTTTCAGTGATGAATTTTAAGTGATAAAGAATTCCTTGTAACAAAAGGTTTATTTCTGTTTATTTCTGTTCAATCACGAAGTCGTATCCAGCTTATGAACGATTCTCCTCTTGAATTAGCTTTCTCTCAAGATATTAAGGCTGGAATTAATTAACTCGAAAGACTTTGAAAAAACGGGTACAATGGAAGGTTATTTTTAATCCTGTGTAGAATTAAGGCTTTCAGTTTTTTTAAATCCCTGATTTTCATTAAAAAAAAAATTTGATTAAACTAAACATGTTTAGTTGGTGTAAATTGGTCATAAGACAAATGAACAGATTGCGTTTTGATTTTATCGATGTGTTAATTCAGATGTTTAATGTTGGGTCCTCTAATTAACGGTTCTACAACATAATCAGTTAACCTTTTTATAAAATAAACACTGCTCGTGTGCGTATCGCAATGGCTAGGGCCAAATAAATCAGCTTGGTAAACTATGATTCCTTAAATACTTCTTTAATTGAAAGTCAAATTTGGATTGGTACTAAATATTTACACTGTTAATTAAATCGCCATCAATCAAGATCAGTTATGAAATAAAAAAATACTCTTAAAGACGTCAAAACTCGTCAGTAAAGAGAAGTTACATACAAACATCTCTTTTATAGGATGAGCTAATGTAAAATACACTTCTCACTGAAATGAATTTAATATAAATCATTAGCTTCATGTATAATTAAATATTAAGTTATTATTATATATACATTTCTTGCAAAACAAAGCAATGATGATTGAGATAACAGAACATTCCACGGGGCGTTTTCATCTGACATCTAACAAAGTAAAAAATATCTTTAACCGTTCAATCTACAACGCCATCCTTTTAACCTGTTCTTTATATCAGCGATGTTAATGTTCGTGCGGAGTATCATGTCTACACACTGCTTTGCTTTCAAGATACAGCGTTTTACAAATGTATTACTGCTCGGCTGGAACGTCACCAGTTGTTAACATTCGAGCAAAGTTTCATGTCTATACGCATGACTCGGTTATGCGCATGGTTAACATTGAAATATTTCACACTTTATTGCACTCCTATAAAGCGAGCGTTACAATCTGAAGTCTTTTAAAAAAGCCGAAACAGTCATAACATTTAGTGAAAATAGTCTAACTGCTAGTGTTTGATGCTGCATGGACCAACGTGGCACACTCATCATGTACTAAGTCCGCCTTTGTCTGTCATGAATAGTTGGCTTCAAAATTAATTAAATCAAGTTGTTTCATTTAGTTTATTCTGCCAGTTAACGTAAGTGGACGTCTGCGAGAGGTGGTCGTTCAAGGAATTTCAATCATGCACATGTTGACGCTTGCAAGCACTCTGTTCAGACTCATATCTCTGTTATAAGGTATAGGTCACTGCGCAAATCAAATTTGTCAGCATAGAAACGAAATAAATGAGACAATGATGGTCATAAATAAAACAAATTATTGAAAGCTGAGTCGACCAACTTGAAACTATTGTCCCATCTCATAAAAGCCCACTTCGAAATTAGTTGAACATGTTTGGATGAAAAGTCATCAAATAAACATCTATTAAAAATATAGACAAAATTCCCGGTACCTATAGTTCTGTCTACTTTAAGTAACACCAGGGATAAGCACTGCAGTGATTAAAAACATGAACATTTAAATAAACCATATTAAAAAATGTATTATTGCATTATAAATTGATATTTTATGGTCACCGGTCAGTAATACAGTGGAATTCCGATTTCTCGAACCTCCAAGGGAAACAAAATCGGGAGCTCGAAATATCGGGGGTGAAATTACAGCGAAACCAGGGGGCGAAACAAATCCAATGGAAACGACTTTTGGTTCGAGTTACCGGGTTTTTTTTGAGAAATCGAGGGTTCGAGAAATCGGGATTCCACTGTGCCAGCTAATCATATATCAGTTGGTCGGTTTTCTTATCAGTAACCAATAAGAGTTGCTATTATTTATTTTATTTGATAGATTGTTAACAAAAGTTTGTTCTTTCAGTGCTGCAACACGAGGGCAGCTCACGAGAGCGAAGAAGAAGTCGAGATCCGTCGAAGAAGCGTAAACGAACGGCCTTCACGACGACACAAGTGAAAGAGCTGGAGAACGAATTTCGCAGAAGCAAATACTTGACCATCTCTCGTCGAACGGAGCTTTCAAAATCTCTCAAGCTAACTGAAACTCAAATCAAAATCTGGTTTCAAAATCGCCGAACCAAATGGAAGAGAAAGATTGCGGCAGAGTTGGAATTCAGCGTGCGCTCATCCGGGAACATGTACGGTCCTCACCATCCGGGAATTCATCATTGCAACCAACACTGTCACCCTGGAAACGGAATGCCGTATAACTGTTGTCAATCAAATTTCTCGCCGGTATTTTGTCACCCTCCCCAGTTGCCCTACCCGTCAACACATGGAACTACTCATACAGGCTTTTGATAAGTGCATGCCGCTACCGAATTAAGTGACATATATAATTAAAATCGAATTGAAATTATGTCAGCGAGACTTCGATATTTCCATACAAAAATCATTGGGCTCAAAGCTCATTTGAATTTTATCAGTTTCTATATATATCAGCTTTTTCATCCACTCGTTCGTTTTGCAAAACCTTGTCCTGACATTTTTTGCAATTCAAGCGAAATAAACATGGCTTTGAACTTAGAGAGGACGATCTAAGAGAAGCATTCGCTCATACTATTTTAAGAGTGCTACCTGATTGGTCAGTTCGAGTAACGTGATGTAGGAGCCTCGATCAGAAGGAAATAAAAATAACTTTCACAGCATGGCGCGAAACTGCTACTAGTTTTCAAAAAAAATATCATGTGGCACGGGGAATCCTTCTGTTAGATCATCCTCTCTTGCTTTGAACTGAAATACTGATAACATTTGAGTAGAAGACAAAGGGCATGTACTGGTGATATAATTAGAAAAGTACGAAAGTGTTTATTTGAAAAAAACAAACAAAAAAAGCAAATAAACAAACGAGCAAACAAACAAACAAACATTTTAAACTGTTTTATATCCGGGACCTCATAAGGGTCGCGAATTCCCCGTATGTAATCCACGGTAAGAAAAACAATGGCGGCTGTACATTTTACCACAATACCTTGCGAACCTAACACAGCCAATAGGCACATCTGAAAGCCATATTTTTGCGAAATTCGTCCCTGTACTAACAACATTGTGTATGCTAGGTTTGAAGTTTTAAGAACTTTTCTGTGCGTTTTTGTGAACGTTTTTAGGGTTTTCGTGCGCTAAGAATTGTGGGTAAATGTACCAGTCGCCATCTTTTTTCTTATGGTGGATTCTGGAAAAACACTAACCCAGTCGTAGCAACTCATTGAAAATATATTTTTACTCCAAGGCAATGTTTTCAGAGATAAGGTGTATTTTTCTTAATAAAATATTAGAGGAAAAAACAATTTTTCTCAAAAAAGCTATCAGTTACAGTGTCAGAATTTTAAATATTTCCTTGCCACTTCACCGTGATAACTTTTTGAAATTCTCTTTGTACTTTCCTAAAGTAATCAGCTAGCTACCTAAAGTAAAACTACTATAAAGGGGCCATTTAGACAACGAAAACCAAGCCAACTTGCCGTAGGGAAACAAATAATTCAAAATTTATTTGTTTGAGCCAATCAGTTTTTAGTGCGAATACAACGTTTCAACTTGGAATTTTGTTGACATTATCTGTTCTGCTCTATGTTGATTGAAGTTTCATTTTCTAAATGGTCCCGGTTACAGTGGTCGCACTTTACATTTGTAAAACATGAGAACAATAGAAAATGGCCACAGATGGGAGTTAAAGGGTTGACCATAGCTGGGATTTTATTACAAAGAATTAAGATTCGTGTGCGTACAGTAACAGAGTATGTTTAATCCATTAATTGTTATACAGGAAATCAGAGTACACTTAGAAGTATTTTAATAAAAGATAATTTCATTTTAGTACGCTTGTTTGATTTTTAAGGAACGTTTTGGGAGGGTTTTGCAGCATCATGCAGATCCGAGTTACGACTGAAACACGATCGTTAAACTGGACACCGCGATCCATTGCTTACGGAACACTACTACACTGAATGTGGCGCATTGAACAATTTGACAAATTAAAATATGTAATGCTTTATGTACAGTCTTGGTATAAATGTTGGCATTCTATATTCTATCATCATCACCACAGTTACATGGTAATTAAAACTGACAAAGAATTGAATGCCTTAATAGGAGATTTGCATGTCGTCATTTGACTACAACTACCAGAATCCTTCAGTTTTTCTTTTTCTCATGCTAATTAGAGCCATTGTTATTTAAACCCCATTGGGATTTAAACATTTAAATAATAAAGGAAAAACGAATTGAATTCTGGTAGTTGTAGTCAAATGACGACATCGTGCAAGTGTGCTATTATGTCACTTGTAACATGCCACACAATTCCGCACTTCAGAAGGCTTTGGCAGATTCCTGCGACGTTACAATTACTGATATTGTTGACGCAGATTAGAGAACTGCTCCAACATCTAGTTTCTCCTCACAATTTTCTCACAAAGCGATTGACGGAACTGGTCACTAGGAGGTGCTTGTCTCTATGTAGTTATACATTCTTCTTGAGAGACCTATCAAGTAAACAGTTATTTTAAGAATAATGAAACAACCTTTGGTGACGTTTGTTTTTACCAGCAGTCCTCTCCATATACCGCAAACTGTCGCTTATAAGCCCTGGGCTCAACTTCGTAAGGGGTTTTTGGTGGGTTGCTTAAAAGCGGAATAGAAATATATTTCAGAATTAACTGATGATACACAACTTGATGCAGTAATATCAATTACTGGTCTTTAGGTCAGTCAATGATTAGGAACAGAAACAAATTTCAAGTACTGAGAACATTACACGCAACTGGAACATAATAAAACGGAAGAAAGAGCATTAATACGGTCTAAAGTCCAACAATTTCTGTGAGGAAATTAATAGTGGGGTTATAACCGGAATATTTGTTTTACAGGTAGATGGGCCTGAAGAAAGCCTTGAAATAATAGTTTACAAAGGTATAAAAACACCAAAGAGGCAATAAGAAACCAAAAAAGAACAAGGATAATTGAAAATGAAGAAGACTAAGACGGATTGCAAACGACGAACTTGAAACTGATTTAGGCCAATGTTTTTTCAAGATGCGCCATTCGTGACGTAGCTCCTTTAAAAGAAACAACACTGCAAAAAGAGCAGGGAACTTGTCTGCAGTGTTAGAAGTCATTTCTTTCCGATGGGAGGGTAAGAATGCCACAAACACAGCGGCCATTATAAACAAAGTTTGTGTATTAATGGAAAATAAGAAAGACAGTGAAAGAAATGATGGTATATTTTAAGCTTGGCAGAAATATGAGAAATATATTATTCTGTCAGTGACACAAGACAGTTGTATTTTAAAATTCTGTTGCTCTTTTGTACTTGCTATAAAGTTAATTTCGCTTTCTTCAAAATTGTCCTTTTTACATTCAATTTATTCAGACCTTGTTTAAAACGGTCAGTTATATTTACATAATTAAAAATATTTGAAAACCTCTGAAAAATAACGAAGTGTTCTTCTTTAGCTATATAAGACACATTTCAAATCTATGTTTTAGTTGCCCTCCTCGTTTTCACCTTTTTTATTAATCCATCAGACGGAAATAATCATCTCCACCGAACCAAATTGACAACAAACAAAAGGATGACAGCTGCCAAATTTCTGAATTGAATATTCCCGACTGCATGCTAAGACTTATTACTGAACACCGCCATTTAATTTTTGTCATAATTTTCCTTTCCATATTCTAAATAATACTCGCTTGGAAATAATTAATTTTTCAGGCAAATTAAGCCGAAGGTTGGCCATAGTCTTAGCCAATTTTGCTCCTTGCTCAGGTTTATTAAAGCAATGGCAGCTGTATTATGCTATATGGCACGTATTGTGAGTCGTAGACAAGGACTGGTCGTGATACGTGGCTGTACAGGTTTTGGGTGGCAGAAGACATATATAGACTACGAGTAGTCCCTCATTTTTCTCAGATCGAGTGGGGAGCGCGCGCGAAGCGCGTGGAAATATCCTCGCGCGAGAAGACGAAGCCTTGTCATGTTTTGCTATGTAAAAAATTGTCGTCAAATTCACGGGAAACTGGCAACCGGCTCCAAACAATACTTTACTGAGATGGGAATAAAAACAAAACAAAAAAACTGAAGGGGCACTAATAAATCAAAAATTGACAAGGATCGTTTAAGATTGGAGAAGATTAAGACGGATTACAAACGACAAACTTGACAAGTTTTAGAGGCTCCATTTTTCAAGACGCGCCATCCATGCAGTTGCTACTTTATTATTTTACTCCTAAAAGTGATCAGCCAGTGATCCCCTTATGTCGATGCATTGTCAAGCAAAATGGAGCTTGAGACGGGAATAAAGAAAACCATCAATTAAGAGATTATCTTGATATTAAGCACCACATCTTGAATATGGAAAACAAAGTAGGGAAGCTGGTTATAAGGATGACAGTAAATTAAAGAGAATAAATGAATATAAAGACAATGCACTAGTGAAACGCTTACTGCCACGATGCAGGACTATCCTTAAAAGACTGATTTGTAGAAATATTATAAAAAAGAAAGTTTTGGGACACGAAGTAGTTAAGGCACTATTATCAAAGGTAATTTATTTAAGCCAACGCTTTTGGCATGGGAACTGTGTGTTGCTTAAGCAAAAGAACATTCACGAATAAAATAATCATTCACGAATTATTATACGCAGAATTCCAGTTTATTTAAGACAAAAGCAAACCCTAATCACTAAAAGCAAGAGAGCACAATGGAGGTTCTTCTCTGTCGCTTACAATATTATTTTTGTTAAGGATAAAGTGTTTGTAAGTTACTCTAGCCACTACGGCGACGATAACATCGCCTAAAAACATATTTAATGAGCAGAACAAAGGCTCTGCGCGTGTATTATACATCATTGATTGGTTTTCTTAGCCGTCCAATGTGACTTGACGAAATTCTGCAGAGTTTCCCGGCATAACTGAAAAACGTGAGCTACGACCGGGTGACGTTTCAGTGGACTTGAACATTGTCTTTACCTTTTCAGCTTATATGATATAGTTATGATTACGGTTGAGAGGAAAACTAAATAATTTTAACGTTTTTTCCATGAATTTCCTCAACCCTTAGTAGTTTTAAACCTTTGGGTAATGGGGCGGAAGGTAACATAACCATCACAGTCGGCTCTTCCTATCATTACGAAGCATTCACTTAAAATGACGCTTTTGGGTCGATGGCTCGGAATCGACCTAAAATGTCGTTTTCGGCATTCCCACCTATGGCCAGTCTTGCACGTACGGTTTGGAGAACCTCCTCAGTGTTACGTCTCAGCCACGGTCGGACTTAGCCACGGTCGGACTTAGACTGCCTATTCAAGTTTTTAAACAGTCAAGTTTAATTAACCGATCCAAGGTGCGGCATACGCAAAACGAAACTTATAAAATATCATGCTAAGCTGCATGTAGAACTGAAACAATTTAATATTTGTGAAACGCGTCACTAATCATTTTCTATTTTCTCTTTCTTGCTTGTGTGTACACGTGTGCTTTTTCTTTTCTCTGTTCACAACCTCTCTCAACAGAACACTACAACCATTAAAAACTCTTCCTTCAATTCCCTTAACTCTGTTTTGTCTGCCATAACTCTCGCCGACGGAAAAGTACTTAATTATCTTCTTCGCAAACTTTCATTGCCTTCTATGAGCTTGTTTTAAAATCCATCCACACACCAAATTGAGAAGACTGACCGTCTCTACTGACGTCAGCCGTCACCTGACTCATTGGCAGCACGATCGTGCAGTCATAAAACAAGTAGCACACCATGAGGTCAGATCAGATAACTTCGACCAATACTTCACGCAGGAATTGGAGCCGTTGTATAACAGTATTATCTAACAAAGGATTTGCATGTTAAATGTTGTTATTTTCCTTTGCAAGCGTTGTTTTTTTATCGGGCAAAAAAAGTGATACTGGTGCTGTATTAAACTCACACATTAAGTAGAACATTTGTAGAATAATATGAAATATTTGTATTTGTGCAATGCGCGACTTTTTCACAATCATCTATCATGTGACAACCATACTAAGTTGAGAAAGATATTATTCTGTCAGTGACACAAGCTAGTTATATGGCCTTAGCTCCCACGAGTCTCCTGTAGCTCAGTGGTAGAGCGTCCGACCGGTGTGCGGAAGGTCATAGGTTCGACTCCTGTTGGGGGAACTCGGAATTTTTTTCCGAGTAGCTTGTGTCACTGACAGAATAATATCTTTCTCATATTTCTGCCAAGCTTAAAAAAAAAAAAAAAAAAAAAAATAATATATATATATATATATATATATATACCATCATTTCTTTCCACCATACTAAGTTGTACACATCTATTGTTTGCTTAGAGTTATTATTTATCTACAAGCCCACCAAAGAAGTAAACAAAAGACTTGAAAGTCACCCCACTATGATTTTAGTTTTTCAAGTAATATTATGCTATTCTATGATTTCTTATGCAAGTACAGTGGAACACCGCTTTACGGACACTCGTTAATACGTACGGACACCCGCTTATTACGGACAGTTTTTTTTGTCCCGACGACACATATTTTCTCTTATATCAGCCAGCTTAATACGGACAGCCGGATAATACGGACACTTTTTCATGTCCCTTTGGTGTCCGTATTAACCGGGTTCCACTGTAATGTTGTCGGGTTCGTTTTCGATATCCGGTGTTGGATTGACTTTGTTAAAAAACAGTCATGCTAATAATGGCTTAAACTTCAAAGCTGACACAACATGTGACACAATGAAGTCCGTTATTTTAATAAGCAACTAATTAACTTTATTATACTCAAAAAAGATCGTTGAGAATTGTTTAGCTTTGTTGAGAAAATCATGTCATTAATATTCTACAAAAGTATTTTCTATAAAAGGATTTTTCCCTCAAACTAATGGGAATGTAGTTAAAATTATGCTCAGTTTATTTTTCTCATCTGCTACTGCATTAATGCAATTTTGCCATTTAAAGCTATTTTATGCGGAAAACGTTTTGTCCATTTTATCTCTGTGGCGCCAACATGGGATGTTATATAATTGATTAATTTCGCGTTCGTGACAGTTTTGAAAGCCAATATTACACATTTGAAATGGGGTTTCTTGTCTTCCATTGTACTTCATAAGTTTTTTTTTTTTCAAAATAATACAACGATCAGCAACAAAACATAAAAAAAATGTCAACGTGTTTTTCCGTACGTTATGTGTCGTGAAGCCAATTCAGTTTTAGTGCCTTAGCCGAGTGCCTTCAAATCATAGTTAATAAAGGGAAATGGTTATGAAGCCCGGAAAACATCAAAGGAGCAAACAAAGATGACAAGATTTATGTTGAAAGGTCCACGACCGTGCACGATGTTTGGTTTTGCGCTCACATACTATTTGGTTGAATTACGTAACTGAAACGTTTCAGTTGGTTAGTTTCTCGAACACGACTCAAAACTTATCGTGTTTTGTGTATGTTCAACGCCAAAAAAGCGGCTTCAATTTCCCTTTAGAAACAAACTAGTCATTTCGTCAATAATCGAAACCAAAGTCATTATATTATTGCCTTTGTGAAATGGATGTGCGAAAACTCATAACAGTTCTTCGAGCTTTTATTTTACCGAAATTCGCATTCCACAAATAAGCAAAATAATGCCTCACTTGCTCTTTTTCTTTAATATTCCGATAACAAAATGTATGTCATACTTCTTGTGGCGCAGCTGATGAAAACATAGACATCACCTGTTGTAAATATTGTCATGTCGTTAATTCTTCAGCCTTTCAATTTTTTGGGGGGTGAGTAGGTGACGAATAATCACTTAACAAAGTCTTTGTAGTACCTTGAAATGACACTTATGGCAGTCTTAAACTTCAAATACACTGTTTGCTCGGTGACTGGGCGCGCGTGAATTTTTGGTGGCACATAAAAGGCCTTAACGTTAATTCTTAATGAAAATAAAATTTCTTAATAAACAAAAAATAATAATTCAAAAGCAGTGTCCGTTATATTTCTTTGAATCTTCACTGCCATTTCTTGTAACAGCTGATAAAAATATTGAAAATTACACGCATGGCTGCCTTTTAGATGCCATCTTCGTGGAACCGCTGCACGATTGGGTTTCGGTTGATGTAAAATGTCGGCAAACACACATCCCAAGAAGCCAAATTCCCACAACTATCATTTATTTTCTTAAATTAAAAAAATAAATTGCATCTGACTCTTTTTTTATTTCCCGGAAATTCTAAAAGTTAAACTACATTCTACTTTTTATAAACTGTCATTTCATATAACGAAAAACTCACACAGCACTCAGCCATTTTTGTGCGTGTCCACACAGAAGGCAATTCATTCAACTGATGCCGTGTAATATTTGGTTACAGGTGAATATGAATAAACATATAACATCACTAATAACGGATTTTAATATTGTCTGAAGTGAGCAGCGCATCGAGGAACTGAATCGCCTAATAGGCTGGAGTGGAGAAGACTTCAAGCAAACCATGTTTGAACTGTTAAAAACGAAAGTTACGACTTCATCTGAAAATGTGATTCATTTATTGTTTCGAGAATAAAATGTACAATTATTATTCTTTCGTAACGTAGAGAAAATGAAAAAGTAATAACACCTTTTAGATATTGTCCTTTTTAATTATCGGCAAACAAAGGGCAATAACGTGTTTTCTACATTTCGACTGTTAGCTTTAAGTTTGAGTGTATTTTTCCTCTCAACATATTGACGGTTTCGTTTTCGAAATATCTTAAAACATTCCTCATTTTTTATCTACCTTTCCTTTTTCATGTTCATTTTTAACACCGACCTCCGGTAGTTTTGCTATTATTTATTCAGTGCTATAAAATTATATATTTACATCGAAAAGGCGTCTATAACGATATACAACTCGTAAGAGATCAGTGAACATCTAAAGCCGGAAATAATATTTTGAAGGTTGATTTATCTATGCCTTGAGTAATATATGCTCACGTCTATTATGTTTATATGAGAGAAAATTCAATAACAGGAAGTTCAATGCATTTTCAAACGATTTCCAACGATTTCTTTATAAATTCAAAATGTTGTATCCCTTTCGTTCTCTAAGCTATATTCTAGCAACCAAATGAATAACTGCTCTTCAAATACAAATAATGAACTATACTTAAAGAATTAACAGCTTCTGAACACTGCGAGGCTTCAAGTGCCAACATATGGCACCACTTCATCAGATATTAAAAATAGTTTCAAGGGAAGATGACAAATGTTCAAAGCGCAGTCTATTGTCTATGAAATTTTAAACTACTGCAAACGTAAATTTAATATCTATCAAATAATGCCTTTCTGCCTTTAAATGAAGGACAGAACAAAATTTAGAAATGTCATTTGAATAAGGCCACTTGGTAAGACTTTGCCAAAGTTGTCTTTTATAGTAACAAAATGACCTGGGTTAGCCAGCGGAAAATAATTTTTTTGAAATTAGTTATTTTAATTTGTATATGTTCGCGTCCTTTTGTTGTACATAGTGTTTACTATGCGTAAAGTCGATTGGTAAAGAAAAATAATTTCCGTGTGATATTTGAGAAACATGCCCATCCATGACATCATAAACGCTGGAAATGGTTTTGCCAATATTTCGGTTTTATTAGAAAAACCTTCCTCAGAGTTACCCTGAGCGGCGAGGAAGGTTTTTGTAATAAAACCAAAAGCGCAGCGTTTTTATAATTAGCCGTTCGATTGGCATTCTGGAAATGGTTCGGTGATGTTTTTTGATATTTTTGCGACAACTAATTTCGCGGTTTTAGCTAGAAGGTCGATATTTCGTGAACGTTCGCGATTTATTCGTACAAATCAAAGATTCCAAACGAGAAAGGCTAGTCGGAATGAAAAGGAAAAAAAAAAATAATTGCCAGTTTATTTTGTTTTTATTGAGTCATACGCAAGTTTAAAAGTTTAAAGATAGACTAACATAGGAGTCAGTGAATGGACAGTTAAGTTTGGAGGACTGTATTTGCATAATTGCGTTTTACATGTATTTCGAATTAATTTTAGCGAATACTTATTTCTTCGAAGTAAATAATCTTGAGAGTGAAAGGGTTAACCGTTAACTGCAACTGAGGCTTTGCAGGCCCGTTAATGTAAAAAGACACTTACTGATAAATAATATGACAGCGCAAGTTTATTCACAGTTATTTGTACCTTGTAGGCTTATAGGTCAACTCATTTAACATCGCACATGTCAACTGAGAAAATTAATAGTGACACAACACAGACACCTTACTTAGCGTTTTATGCAAGAGGAAGAACTGATAACATGCAAACAGCTTAGTTAAAGAGGCAATATCACGAGCATCATTTCAAAAAGTCAAAAGCCAAAATACTTAATATTTACTTTAATGGCAACCTAAAGATTATGGTCCAGCTTTGTTAAAATTACTGAATTAAGTGTGCGGAAGCTATAAAAGGTCTGCTATCATGAGATACCCATAAGAGCTTTTCATCTCAACATTTCAAATTCAATTCGAATTCTATTTTAGAAAAATCGCTAAAAAACTAATTACGGTTTGCTCTCCTTCAGTGATTCACTTGAAATCTTCCTCTTGATGTTCTTGGCGCATTTTGTGTATGAGCACCGTACGTTTTGACAAAAAAAACCCAGCAAAATCCCCGTGATAGTGCCACTTTAACTCCCTGTTCCATCAGTGTACCATTTATTTATTGTCTTGGTAAAAATTCAGTGTACGTCGAATAGTTCAAGTTTCTGTATACGTTATCTTTAGGCCATTTGATGTTATGCATTTACATTTTCAAGTAAAATTATAAGTTTTGTTGGGATAAAATGACATTTAAAAGGACTTCATGAAAGGACAAGCCGGGTTAATGCATGCTCGGGCGTAAAACGGCGAAGAACCATTTTGGTATAAAATGCCAGTGAGAAAATTATGTCAAGGTCCTCCAGTTAAAGAAACATTACCTTTCAGTCCCAAACAGCTTTCCCACAAAGTAACTCTGGCCATCACGGCAATACACCAAAAATACCAAAACGTTCGGTTAGAAATTCGATTTAACCAGTCGTTTAATGATCGGAAATAATTTTCAGAAAAAAGGCCACCTTTCAAAATATTGATCGCACTTTGATCCAAAATTTTGACAAACCGGTTTATTTTTCCATTACTTCGTAATATCTACACAGTCGTTATGACAGTACATGCATGACAACCTTCACTTGGTCGATCCGGGTTCATCGTGGGAAATTTAGTTTCATTTTATTAAAACAGTCAAAGATACAACTGATCGATTCGCAAGTAAAGCAATCGAGAATAACGAGTTCATATGGTATGTTCAAAGAACTGAGTTTTGTTAACTTGAAAACAGTTTGATAATCACTTGTACGGCAACTTGGCCTGTCCGAAATTTTCAATAATAAATAAAATACTAATAATGAGAACTTCAGTGATATATATATTTAATCCACAGTTGGCTCTTCTCTTCCACTGTTTCCAGATCGAATTGGAATTTTAAAATGTTGGTTTTTGTGGAGGGAGGACAACCAGAGTACCCGGCGAAAAACCCTCGGAGCAAGGACGAGAATCGACAACAAACTCAACTTGCATGTATGACGCCACAATAGGTCGTTAACACATCAGAACTCGGATGTTCTTATAAGCCATTTCACGTAAAATAAGTTTAATTTATTAGAGAGGAGTAAGCCCCTCTAATTACAAAATATAGCAATATATATAATACACTGAAGTTGAAAGATGAATATTTGGTTCAATGCTGAACCAAACACAACACATCAAGCGCGGTAATCGCAGTTCTGATGATTCACGAGTTCGAGTTCGATCTCGAGTTCGAGCTGTCGTCGAGTTAAAATTCCTCTAAACGCAAATGTAAAGGCCGCTACTGAGCTACCTAAGCTAATTTAGGCTAACCTGAGTCAGGATATTTATGCGAGTTCGAGAATTGCACGGGTTACGATTTCGAGTTCAGGTCGAGTTGAAATCTTTATATACCCCAATATAAAGGCTTCAAACCGCAAGCTCTTACGCTAACTTAGGCTAAACAGAGTGCTATTTAGGCTAACCAAAGTGGTAAACATCGAATTCGATCTCATATTAAAATTCCATGGTCCCTTCTGAAGAAGGGCCGAGCCCAAAACGTTTGTGTATATTTTAAAAGACTTGACACTCTACTCGAATATTTTTATTTATTATTTTTATTTTCAATGCATTATGTATATAGATATATTGTTTGAGTATAACGGATAAATATGACAAATTTTAGCTTTTAACAAAACTGTTTTACTGCTTGGTTAAAGAGATTTCCTTATTGCCTTTGAATGATACAACTGTGGCATGAAGCCATCTGTTGGTAAACTTTTAGCACTAAAGATATTGATCACGATATTGATCACCTAAAATAAGAAGAGTAATTACTACTGCACCCCGAATACAAAATTTCTAGCAAGTTTGAAACTTCTATTCAAGTGTCAGCTTAAAATTAATTAACTTTGTAATTCGGCGAATCCCAGGACGGGAAATGGCTTAATTGTGCAAGGCAAGCGACCAGCTTGAGAATGGACTAGTTTGTAAAAACAAAAAGACTAAATACATCTTCGTGGGTAAAACACCATCTGAAAGTCGTTGAGCCTTTTAAAAAGCGTGAACTACCGGGTAATTTCAGTAAAACTGCAACCAGGTTTTTATATATCTCTAAATGGCCGGTTTTAAGGCAATTTTAGGCCGCTTTTTAGAGCTAAAAACGTTTCAAATTTTCGCCTTTAAGACATCAAGGAAGCCGTTTTCCAACGTGAAAATTGCCTTGCAAGTTTGAGTATTTATAGTTGATAATTCGCTCTGATACTTGAATAAAATCGGCACAGTGTTCGACGCAGCTCGTCTATGCGTAGTTTACAACTTGGTGTATTATGTCATACTATGTCCTTCGGCCAACGAGAGTACCTTGTATGAAGGACGGCTTTGAGTTTGAAGATAGTTCTTGAACGGAATCGGTTTTAAAATCAAGTTGAATCCGAATACTATCCTTTCGAAATCGTTGACAACGAGCTCATTTTGAAATGCTACCACTGAGTCCTGCTTTCGACTAGAATAACAATCTATTTCCATCGATCGAGGATGCACATTGGTTAGTTGTGAAAGGTACGTTTGTACAGCCGTTTAGTGTAGCTAACCTTAGTAGACCCAGCCATTCAACAACAGGGCACTTGATTATTATTATTAAACCTTTGTAAATCTGCGAAAGAAAGCCGGAGAATGCTTCAGAATTATTGACGGTCAGTCAAATTGTTTTCAACGAACTAATCGCTCGGCCAAGAAAGACTGTCTATCAGTAACCTTGGCTGTCTGAAGATTGAACTTTGCTGTCGCTTTTCGTGACATTTCGTGTCGTCTTTGCAATTCTTCATTAATCAATGACTGCAAACATACAATGGCCCAACTGTTTAATAAATCAGTTATCCTTGGCTTGGCTTAGTTAAAATCGCAGAATTTACGGATTATTTCCAGATTTACAAAAATAGTTACTGATTTTGGAACTATTTTTTCCCCAAAACTTTTGATCACGAAGAGCTACTAAACGCTGAAATCGTTTTAGGCTAAAATACTCAATTTCGCTTCTCAGGCTCACAATAATTTTCTTTTTGTAAGAGTACACAATATAGAACTTATTTGTCTACTGACATGAACTCCTTTTGTTTCAATTTTTGTAATCTTTACTTGCTTTGTTCAGTCTGTGTCATCATAAGGTACTCTTGAAAATCTCCTGAATGGACATCCACGAATTGACATACTGAATCTTAATACTAATAATGAAAGGGCCACGTGCATGACATAGAAATACTGCTGAACCGAGCACTAAGTTTTGGCAGTCTAAATCCGGTGCTCGTAAACCGTATTGCTGTGAAGTACTGATTTTATTGAATATTTCTGAAAGTGCAAAGCTGTGCCTAATTATATTTGTGAACTCGGTCGTCATTTTATGAAGACAAGGTCTTTTATAACCAGTGTCTTATCATTGTCTGGTTTATGAGCAAATACTGTCATGAGCCGCACCGCGGTAGCTTTTTCTTTTTTCATTTCTTTTTTTTCACATGTACCAGACCGCAATTACAACCACAATCTCCAAAATAGAGGGGGTTGGATTTCCATGACAAAGAAGAAAAAAGAAACTATTTATATTTATTGCTTGCAGATCTGTCAAACAAAAGGTCGAGAAATAAAAACAAAACGCCAAAAGTTTTTGATAAGAAAGGTTTCAGCAAATATTGACGGTTCGTGTGTGTGTCTCTAATGCGGAGGCCTTGACGGGCTTCATCATCATTCACTTGGCCGGCATCAAACACGCTTCTATAATTTGTCCGGTTGTAGTTCCATTGATATGTTAAGTCGCTGTTTTTTTGGGATGCATAAAGTTACTTTCCAAATAAGGTAGAAAAAATAACCAAAGGGTAATAATGAAACAAAGAAGAACAAGGAATGATAAAGATAAGGAAAGATTGAGACGGACTTGAAATTTTTTCAAGATGCGCTAACCATGACGTAGCTCCCTTAACATTACGTGTCATGACTAGGGTTATTAGAGAGTTTAAGCACCACGTTCTATATAGTACGGCAAATGGCAAACGCCGTTCAGCTTGCAGTTGATTGCCTTTACTTTTCTTCGAATCGTTAAATAAATCCATCAGAAAAATCGAAAATAATTCACACGTTCACGACAAGCGCGAAACTACTCTCTTTCATGTAGAAACGACAAACGACAGACGGCAAAACTTAGTGGATGAGCTTTGCCGTTCGCAGGAAAAAAACTAAAAACAAACGATATGCATGCTCTCTATTCCAGTCTCAGAAACCAAACGACGAGCGAAAAGGTAGTTTCTGATTTCAACAGATGGCTTGTTATGTCTTGAGCTGGTTAACCTTTCAGTCTTTTCAGTTTAAAATATTTACTCTAAATATTATGGTTCTATTTGACAGTGATGTAAGGCTTTTCTGTCGTGAATTTTATTATTTCAATACAATTAATGTGACTTTCGTAGCGCAGCCGGCCTTTATAGCTAAAAAGGCAAACATGGTCTAACTTTTATTCCTGAATATTTTTTACACGACTTTGAAGTATCCTAGTCTCTTTCAACAAAAGTTGGAAAGCGAAATAATTAGTTGCCATCGCGTCATCTAAAAGGAAATCAGCGACAATTTTAAACTGGCCAGTTTCAAAAGAAAAATGATTAAACTTTTAATTTCGGCAAAAAACAATTCTGTGAGCATTTCAAATTACCACTTTCTTCCACTGCACGCATATGTTCGGAATAATCACACCGAAAAGAGATTTGCTAAAAGGGACCCCATAAAACAAAACAAGAAATAAAATCGTACATACAAATTGCCATTTTTTGTGCAAAAAGTGGACTGAGCTTCGAATATTTCGCTCTGGTTAGTTCAAGATATAATTCAAGATGGTTCGTTTTTGACCGATTTGGTCTCTTCTTTATCCCTCTCTCATTTATTTGTCCTATTCTTTGGGAAGAGGAAATCAAGCCCCATGTCACAATTATTTCACTGCGAGATCGAATTAAACAGCCGTTGAAGTCAAAGCCCAGTGGGGTAGAGCAGACCTTAATCCGGCTTTTTAAGAACTACAAGACTTAGTCCATTGTGTTACGTAACGGGCCACCGGGCTTGCTCGACTAGTTGCACAAGGGTCTGTACCCGTGCGGGCGAGCCAAATCATTCGAAAACGAACTAGAAATTCGCGTGAACATTTGAAAACGGTTTTAATGTTCAAGCACTTGAGAAACAACACATTTTATCTTAATGATACATTGTGTTTGGAGTTAAAGGGTACCGCTAAATTGCTTGGCGTTGTTTTCCACACATTTTTCTATCAAAGTTTAAAGCAATTATTCCGCTGAAGACAACGGTTTGTAGATCGTATTGTTTAGTGCCTTTCAATAAGGAGCAATTTGGATGTTTTGAGCCTCTTTACCGAACAAATTGCCATAAATCGTTGACATTTTGGCGTCAGCGATTAGAAATTGCATCCATCATTAAAAAGTATTTGTAGCAAGGTTTTGTCTACCGCTTTCTTGCACAACGGAAGGTCATTGCACAAGTTCCCGCGTAGTGTTCACAAACGAACATTTCTATAGGGGTTTAATGAAAAAAACACTTAGCTTCAATTAAACAACATGTGCTAATGATCCTTCGACCAAAAAAGGGTTGGATCTATCGTGCGCGCGCTAAAAGAGATCAATTTACAGGCGCCTCTTTGAAGAAAATGGTGGAAATTTTCCGTCGGTTTTGGATACGCATGTCGGACCCGGCTAAACGTCGCAAAAAATGCACGGCTATTTTGTCCCGTACACTCTGTTTACTGAGCCTGACCAACAATGGCAAATTATACAGCCAAGATAAAGACAAACTGACAACAGCAGCTGCCTTTGTTGTGCGTGAAAGCTATTAGAAGATAAAATACAATGTAATTAGAGCCATATTATCATAACAGCCAATTAGATTTGCATAAGCCATTCTTGCGAGACTCCGCTTCGCAAACATACATATTAACGAGACATGCACGCGTGGCCCTGAGGTTTGTTGTTTAACAACCAGTCAGGTGGTTTCTTGGGTCTCACATCGAGGTTGTGAACAGCGAGTTGTCAATTTGTCACATCTGCGAACGCGACTTGTTATAATTGAGACGTTCTTCAGCCAGCGCTGCCACATGAACCTCAACTTCCAAGCCGAGTACTTTGAGCCTCCCGCGCCTTGCAAATCCGCCTTCATGGAGTTGCCTTCGACACAAGGACCACATAGCTACTCCAGCTACAATCCTGTTCCACCGAATTACAACCCTTACACAGCGGCGATGCGCTACTACCATCACCCTCCGTCTAGCCAAGATTACTCGCTCGCCTGCAACGCCAGAAATTCTTTCCCGATGCCGCCGGTACTGAACCACCATCCGCTTTCGCATCATCCCTACTTAACGCCTTCAATGCAGGGTTATGGGCCCCCGCACGATTCTCCTCACGATGGTAAGTCGACTTTTAAATCTTTACATTTCTTATTTTGCGGCTTTTCAAGTTGCAATTTTGCACTTCCTAGCCCAAGAAAGATTCGGAAGTTGTTTAGTGCGCGTAATTCTCTTGTGGTCGCCTAAGTTGACGGAAATTAGGGAAGTTAGTGGACTCGCAAACTCTGACAAAATACCTTCGAAGTGTTAAACTGCATTGTCAAATGGGAGCAAAATTAATCTAAAATTAACGGTTAAAATATTCCATAGCCTTTTGCTTGATAAGTTGAACGGCAAAATGATACAATTTAGACATTACGTTAAGCCGCTTTCTTGTGATTTCGAAGAGAGTTTAACATACTTTTAACACATTATCACTGCAGATTTGAAAGGACCATGTGACGAGCCAAGGCTAAATGGGAAAGGAAAAAAGATTCGAAAACCGAGAACCATCTACTCAAGTTTTCAGCTCCGAGAACTGACTAAAAGATTCCAGAAGACACAATACCTGGCTCTGCCCGAACGCGCCGAGCTAGCCGCCTATCTAGGACTGACGCAGACCCAAGTAAAAATCTGGTTTCAGAACAGAAGATCGAAGTTCAAGAAGAACGTGAAAGCGAACGACGACAACTCGATTGATGGGCCAAGCAAATCAGAAAGCAGACCTGGATCGGCAAATGGCTCTAGCACAGGCGTTTGGTCAAGCACAGAGGCAGGATCAGCCACAGGAAATCACGACATAGATACTCCAAATCTTGCGGTTTTGGCGAGTACTAAACAGGCGATTCCAACCCAGAGTTTGGGCCAATGGTGTCTAACAAGCGGTCTTAAAAGTCCTTACGCTACAGAGCGCTGCCAAAGAATGTGAGCACTGTCAATTTCAAGAATGACTTTATGAAGAAAAAATACTCAGTTGTATAAAGCAAAGTGTACAGAACGATGCGTAAAGTTTAGGTTAGTTATGAAAAATCGGCAACGCTTTTACCACGAAGTCTCACTCCTGACGAATCGAAGTAAGAAGGTCATCCGTATAAGAGAGTTTAATCCACAGAAAATCTTGTTAAAGTTGTAGAGTTTTTAATTCTGTAAATATAATTTATTTGTGCCAGGAGTTAACCTAGAATAATTTAAACTAGGAGAAGAAATCTTTTAGCATACAAGTTTTAGTAGCTTTAGAGATTATTCATGTAACATATGCTATAGAAAACTGAACGTGACTGAGACATAAGAGTTTTGAACATCAACAGGTAATTGGCCGAACAGGTGACAGTTAATGTCGTTTTCACAAGGCTAAGATGAGCAAAACGTCCTTAGAAAACGATAAATATCCCGATAGATATTAGTGCGATTCATTCTACATTACAGATTGACCCGTACGTCCTCTAAAACTGCAGTATTAATGCAGTGCTAAGTCGTCGTACGTGAACTGACCGATTGCTGTATTGTGAGAACCATTGGACTACGCGTGCCGTTCAATTCGTTATTAAAACGCAAAAGGAGTAATAGCTTAGATCTTCTCAAACTATCTATTATTTAAGAGAGTATATCAATGACATTTTTAGCAAGGCCACAGCATCTGTTAAGTGAATAAAGGGTCCGTTATCAGTTATAAGAGGTTTTCTGTTTAGTTTGTTTTCTCGTTTTAGTACGGATTACCATGATGCCATCTGAATGAACGGCATGTGTGAGCTGGACTCAAATGGCCCTTGTGTTAACTTTTCTTGTTTCTGCTAGCGGCTTAAAGAGATATTTTTATTGTTCTTTCCGCGAGTGTTATACAAACATATCGCCATCACAATGATGATCTCGTATTGTTCCTCTTCTTGGGCCGGATCTCGATGATTTACGACATCACAACGAACCAAAATATAATATCGTCGCCTTGGGGAGGTATTGAAACCAATCACGCATTAGGTCTTTAGCGCGCGCTCGATTTAACCAGAGCAAGAAAAAAGAATTGGAAAGAATAAGCCACGAGTTGATTTGAGCTGGAAGCGTTAAAACCATTTCGGTACGGGCGACGTGCTTGTTTGCCCATTATCAAAACCAACATAGTCTCAATGCCAACTGGATGTCCATTGTGTTGCGTTATTGTTTGTTGTGTGGGATATGTGTCTTGTATGCATGTGAATGGCTCCGAACAAAAACCCACCCATTACTTTTAATTCGGCGAGTGTTATCGCTCGGGCGTAAACCGGGTCTGACCCGCGGTTTATCTAGGAACTTCTAATGGTCCATGATACTCATGATCGTTATTTCCGAATTAAGAAGTCGGCATCCTCAGATCCCATCCGCATGCCGTATGAGTTATAAATATTTGATGATTCCTTGAAAAGTTTGCGGAAATTTCCGTTTCAATGGCTCACTCAAATGACTCGTAATGAGCTGCTACATTATCTGGAAAGCATTAAATTATAACGTCCTTTTTTCCACGCATATAACTGAAAATAGGCTATTCTGAAGACCAGTTTACTTTCTTGACTTATTTTGCTCTTAAATTGATTCTTATGTGAGTCAAACTTTATTTATTATAATTGTTCTCTGATGTTCGGCGAAACGAGACTAAAATTATACATTTAATATGCTAGGGAAATATTTAAGATTATCACTGCAGGTTATAACGTACTCACAACAGCTAAACTGGGGTATTTCAGCCATCATGTATGACCGTGAACACGCATATTAAAGTATTTTAGATTTTGCAAAAGCCTGTCAAGACAGGTGAATAGAAATTTATGATCATTGAGGAAAATACTTAGCAGGAAGCAAACTACAGGAGATCTTTGGAGGAAAGGAGATGGAATAATAACAGACTGAATCTACAGCACTAGGTGTAATGTATCGTACGAGCTGCGAGTTTTCGTTTATTCTGGTATTTTCAAGTTCTTTGGCCCCACAGGAAATTGCAAGAACGGTCGCACTTATAACCAGGCTGAAGAAATATAAGTTGAAAAATATTGGCGTCCAAACTCTATGTCAGACCTGTTATTTTCTCCTGCTGTGGATATTCGTCTAATTGCCCACATTTAGTGCTATTTATGACCAATTGCAAATTAAAAATGTCTATCAAATCCCAAAACACCGATGGGATAAACACAGTTTCTATATATTTTTATATTTAAGTAAGCATCTTATGAGTCCATTTATTTATAAGAGTCTGTAGTCGACTAGAGCATATAATTGTTTAAAAAAAACTCTTATAATAGTTTAGTCCTAAGCTCTGTTATCCTAAAACGAAAATGCGCGCTAAAAGTTTGCGCAACCAAATTTGTAAATCGACCAACGGCGAAGAAATAAAAAAACTTGGAAAGTTTCAGTAAAACTATGTTTTACGTATCGCCTTTGCGCCGTAGATATTCCAAATCAGTACAGTTGCATTGCTACTAGCATTCGCAAGCTTCAAAACAGTAGATTTACTTCGATAAAACTGTGACATCTGTTTCTTCATTTTCGAATATTTCGATTACTACACTTGAGGGAACTAGAGGGAACGTTCTTAACGTGCAATTATGCTGTGCATAACGAGCATTTCACTGCAGTTCGTTTCACAGAATACTTGTTTTGCGCGAAGTGGTTTAATTGCAGTAAATTGTTATTAATATCAACACCAGCGTATCGAAATAACTGCAGCTATAGAGACAATACCACAGACTCTTTCCCGCGCGATGATATATCGGTTTGTGTTTAACTCAGGCTTTTACTCGCACTAAATAAAACATAGCATTCAGTGGCATGTACAACGGGTGGCGTTAGAAAGCTGTTATGGGCTGTTCTGCTTAGTTTTTTTTTTCTTTCTTCCCAGTAAAATAAATGACCTTTGTAAATTCTGCGCGTTTCAACCGCAAGGGGAATAATACAGCGGTAATATAGCGTTAACGATCCACCGCTGTTTCAAATTGGTGCTTCGAAAACGCCTCCCAGTTGGAAATGGCGGTCTATTTGGTGTAATTTTAAAGATTTGCCGGTAGCGCAGCAGCCTTAGATGTACTCAACCACTTTTGAGACTGAGCCGCCCGGCAACACCTGCAAGTCAATTTTCTAGTTTATAATACTTAGCTTTGTTATCATGGATTTTGATCTCACGCTATAGAGAGACAGCTCAAGCACTCTAACATTTTATTCAACCGCGCTCACTCATACATAACGCTGTACTCGAAGACAAGTCGTCCAATATTACGAGATGGTGCTTTTATTTTATAAGTGATGCAACGGCATCTTTTAGCAAAAGTAGGTGTCGGATTTCATGTAAAACTGAGCATAATCAACGCTTTCCTATTTCGTTCAGGTGCCTAAGAAATGCTAATTATTTTGGATGTTGTTTTTGTTCTGCTTTCGACTTAATGGACTAATTACTAAATGGCCTTCAAGACCCAATTTTCGCATATAATTAGCCATGAATACAGATAGAAAGATAATTTAGAATATCCTTTAATGGCTCAAAAGTGGCAAGAAACGATTTAGATGGCGTTTTATTGGCCAAAATTATTATTTGCGGCTAATTCGCGTTGATAGTTTCAATTGGGTAAGGGTGGAATTAAACATAATTTCGCCGGACAAATGTTGGTTAATATCTGGGTGGAGTTTACGACTGCGTGTTATGCTTAAAAGACAGGAATCTTTGTTTTCAACACGTACACGGAGTTAATTAAGAACAAGACAAAACTTCCACCAAACATCATTTGGAATGTAAATTTGGGCGGTCTACGAGCCACTTTGTCAACATTTGTGTAATTTCCTCTCTGTTCAATTCGTTGTATTGATTATCTTTTATTTACTCTAGAGCTTTTCGATACCACCGCAAAGCTTGGTTCATTTAGTGATTCTGTTAATAGAGTTTATTAACAGGAGTTACGGGTCACAGATAATTAGCCCGGTGAACAATGGCCCTTAATGGAGGGCTTCGAAGTGTATTTACAAAACAAAGGCCCTTCGTCGTTTGCACAAACTCAGAAGTTTGTTTTGTCGAAGAGTCTTTTGTATCGTTGCTAATCCTTTGTGTAAATAGCTTTCTTAAGACTCCATTGTACATTGTACTATCAAACATAACGCTCTCAGGCAATGATCGAGTAAAGCATTAATGACGTTAACTTCAGAATAAAAACGTGTTTCCGTTGCTTCAATACGTGATATCAGAATGATAAACAATATTACTTTTGTTCCCATTTTCTCTTTACGGGCGTGGAAAATCTAGAAGGTCATTGGTTTACGAAAGGTATTCGACGGAGGGTGAATAATGCAATCCCGAGTGATTTCTAATTGCAGCTATTTCCGCAGAAAACATTTAATCTGTTGGACTAAGCGTTCTTAAAAGTGTGTGCTACTCAATGTAATTACAGGGTAATAGTTCTAGGCCAACAAAACCATTGAGATAATTGTCGAGTTTTCGGATCTCTCGCTGCGCTAATTTGGTTGTGAATTGTTTGCCGTCTTTAGCTTCGTATCATTATAGTTAATAGTGCAAGACGCGTTTTGTTTAGTTGATTGGAAGACCGAGAGAACTTTTAAACTGATACGATTTAATTTTTCCACGCTAGTAAACAGGGAGTATTTCGAGTGAATTGGATACTATGCCATGCAAATATTGAATCAAGAGAAATTGAATATATAATCCATTGTTATTTATTTGGTCGTTCTTGTTAAAAATGTTTAGCAAACATTGACTACAATTTGATCAAACTTCATTAACACACACTTTTCATCGATATCAATACTATTTTAGCTAGAGAATGGATCCACACTTCTGAACGTGATATTTGCTTTAGCGCAGTTTGACTAAAAACACTTCGCAGGACAAAGGTTTTTGTGAACTTTCAAATTAAATATTCAAACCTCAAGGCCCGATAGACAATTAAAAAGCCATGCACTTCACAGGTAATACATGAAACGTCTAGAAAAAGCATTAGCTAAGAAATAATTCTCAAACTTAATTAACACTGTTGAATTAACAGTTAATGAAGCATATTTTGTAATTGAACAGTTCCGTTAGATTCAGTCAGGCGTTTCGGTCGTAAGGGTACAAATACCAAAAATGGAAATATTGTTTTATAACTAAGTTAGTCGGAAATTCCAACTTCACGAGTTACTGGTGTTTTCATTCACTGGCATTCCAGTCGCAGGTGGTTCGAAATCCACAGGAATGTTATGGCTCTAAAATTACACACTTACAGATCATCTTTATTTCACAAAGTGCTAATAAGCCGTAATGTTGTTTTGGCGCGCGCTGTCAATCCAAAGAAGCTCTCAAATGTTATCACATGTTAGCTAAATATGTGTATAGATATAAATAAATAACCCGCGTGAAGTAATCTTAGAACACTTTATGCAATGTTTAGAAGAACTTGGCTGTCCACCGAAGCATGAAGACGAGAGTGTATTGTACTCCACAGAGTCAGCACTCAGCACACAACACTGACTTTGGACAGAAACCCCCTGAATTTACCACAAAAAAGTTGCCTGAAGATATATTTTATTACGTGTAAGAGCTATCGAATAGCGTGATTGTGTGACTAAGAGTTTGTTTTGAAGATTGAAAAAGTCATTTAAAAGAAGAACAGCAAATTTATGCCAGAGGCTGAATGGACTGAATGGAGCCTTGGAAACAAAAGTGGATCATGACAAATCAAAAAAAAAAACTTAAGTGCATGTCTGAAAAAAATTTCAATTCAATGACCTTGAAGATTGAGCTTTATCTTGAAACGATAAGAAATAAAATCGCGCCGGGTTTTTACCGCTGGGATAATTTTTTAATAATATCAATTAAAACATCATTTTCCAAAAAACAATTTCGCGCTAATTTCTGAAGCTTCCATTCAATTTGCATCAGTCACCCGATGACGAATGTGGCCACAAGAATCAACCAGCTGTGTTCATGCGCGGTTTAACCACGATGTGTCCATCCCATGACAATTTCCGTTTTGCATTCAATTTGGGCGTATCGCTCGAGGCCAATAACACATACCCAGACTGTATGAGAGCTTTGCCAAATACAAGCCATTAGAAACCATTAACGCGAAACAACCACTTCTTGAACAACAACAAAATGAATTGTTACTTCTGGTCTACGTGGGCGCAAAATAGTGACCCTGACTGTGGAACTGACATCAAAATGCTATCGTTGCAGCTATCACAGGGAGCAGGAGGAAATAAAAAAATGACGCAATGGCAGGTATCGACGTTTTAATGGACAACTTGTAAGTGATATTGTATCAGACATTGGAAAACAATGGTTTCCTATTATAACCCAAAGTTGGACCACAGCAAGGAAGGTACTTAAGTGAATTATTTTGTAGACTCATCGAAATAAATCATTGAAACATATACTGGGCTATTATATTTTTTTTCTGCAGTGGTAAAGTTTCTTGTGGCGGGAAGACTTCAAGATTGTCTTCTTAAATCTAACTCAAATCTTAACTGACTTTCTATTAAACGTTTCTGTAGAAATCTCTCACAAACGTTTAGTTTTAATAGCACGTGGCGAGACTCTCACGATTTAACACTGAATAAAAAAGCCAAGGCCATATACTGCCATAAACTCCACAAAGGGCATTGAGAACGACATGTTGCGTCAATGAAAGTATAAAGTATGCACGCATGTTTATACTCTGATAAAAACATGATTTATTATATGGCAAACTGGTTCAAGATATATGCAATACGGACCGCTAAGACGGACCGCTCGCAAACTCATTTCGCCGAATTTATTTTATGAAACAAAAGAAAAGAAAACTGTTTCTATTAGGTCGAAACATTTTCCTTATGTCCGGCGGACAATTTTGGTTAAACTTTTCGCAGAGTGGCCTGAAAATGCAAGAATATGTTTAACTTTGGCGTGCACGCGTTAGCCGAGAATGGTAGCCTCCCACGCAGGCTAGAGAATGGTTGCATTAATTAAGCAGCAAAATTTTAACTGAAAGCCATTATAATAAAAACACTTTATTGAACTGTAGCTTGTTCGGTCCATATATAAACAATAGCCGACATTTGGCGCGAGAATATGCACGGATATTTGTCCGCGGACATTATCTGTTCCGAGAAGCGAATAGTTAACCGAGAGCGAAGATCGAGGAAAACTGTGAGCTTCGAGTAACAGATAATGTCCAAGGAGAAATATCCGAGTATATTTTTGAAGCCAAATGGCGGCTATTGTAGTTATTATCCTTCAAATATTTTTTCACAAGGTCGCTCTGTTTGCCGTGGCCAAGCTGTTAAACATCAAAATAATTATGTTGGCGTTCAAAAATATTTCTAGCCTGTTCAAAACAATCAGTTCTATTTAATTTGGCAATTTATTTGAGACGAAAACTGAACCTGCGAACGTGAAACGCAAATTTTAAAACTGGGGAATATCACTTAGGGAATATCGGCTGCGTCACGTGCGTGTTTAGACCAATCGCGCGCGAGAAAAATATTTGATGATATGAATTTGTCAAGTTTCTATTTGGAATTGATCGCTGTCTTTACATATTCAGCTGAGGATAGCTCTGACACCATGGCCAATAGACAAACTGAGTGGGTCTGGATTATCCTGAGATTCTAAATTAAAATATAAACGTTGTCCTCGGCGTACCGGTCTTGGGATATTGACCCTATCCTGCCTGAGGGGGGGGGGGGGGGGGGGCAGAAAGTGCCCGCGCTGACTTCAAATTTATCGTACTTAAAGATCATTCAAGCAATCATAGCCAAACTTTATGACTTTTCCTAAAAATTATTTGGAAACATTTTGGTGTGTCAATTCTTTGATCACACGACTTGACGTTTCCATGGCAACCAAGTTTTGACAGGCCTTTTAGCCAAATTTGGTATTTTCAGCTTAATTTCAGTTTTCATGAAATTTCCGCTTTCTACGAATAATTTCCTCCAAAACCTTTCCAATTTTTGCATCCTTATATTGTTTTTGATGTTTTCAAATCAAATTTGATGATTTTCTGACACAAGTTCTAAACAATTGAAAAATCCAAGATGGCGGATCCAAGATGGCGGACATTTTTAAAGTATGACGTTATTTTGGCGTGATATGATATCATAATTGATTCGTGATTGTCACTAAAATAAACATGTTTGAATGCTTTATACACCACTTAAGTTTCATTTTTATAGCAGGAATACTTTTCGAGATTTTTAATTTTCAGTTTTCATAAAATGTTTGCTTTTTACGATGAAATCCTTCCAAAATCTTTGCCGTTTTAGAATCTTTAAATTTTTCTTGATTTTTTCAAAACAAATTTGGAGATTTTCTGACATGTCTGAACAATTTAGAAATCCAAGAATTAGCATCCAAGATGGCAGATTTTTTTAACGTATGACGTCATTATGGCGTGTATGACGTCATAATTGACACGTGACTGCCACTAAAATAAAGATTTTCTGATGCTTTACACACCATGTAAGTTTCATTTTTATAGCAGGAATACTTTTCGAGATACAGGCTCGCGAACGAAAAAAAGCCCAGGCAGAATAGGGTTAAACTCCCTAGTGTCGATACCAGCGTCGCCACCAGTCCGCAGATATTACAGTTCTTCTGACAGTATTTTAATTGTCATGTATGACTCGTATTGACAGTACCCCCGTCCAGCACAGTACAAAAGTTGAATGCTGTCTGCACAATCTGGAAAATGTTAAAAGAGTAATACAAATAATAATAATAATAAATAAGTAAGTAAAAACAAAAATAAATGCATTCTGCCTGCTGATAAAACTATCATGATCTCGCTCCGCGAGGATAAATAAAAAAGTTGCACTTCTGTACTATTTGGGTACACTCCAAATGAACAAACAACAACAATAACAACAACAACAAACTTTATTCTACCCCAGAGCCTACAATAAGTATTTACAATTTTGAGTAAAAAAAGGAATAAGGGTATAACCTTAAAGTTAAAAATGCCAGGCAGCCAGTTAATAGAAAATATATTGTACATGTTCAGGTCGGGCACACAAACAAACAGGCCAGGCACACAAATAAACATACAAAGACACACACACACACGCAAAAATAGGAGTAAACAGAGTAAAGTTAAACATGTCATATCCAGCTATAAAATAATACGACACTTGCAAGACCTCGCAAAGGACAGGCTGTATATTTTTTTCCTGTGCGGTGGGAGTTAGCAGTTGAATACTTTATTAAGGGGGGACTTCACCTAAATTTGAAGAGGTTTAAAGAAGGAATAGAAGAAAGAAAATAATTTTTGGAACACCAACAGACAGTCGATACTCACGCGAGTGCTCTCGCGTGGGTATCAACTGTCTGTCAATGTCGATCTACTAATTTTTAACTTCAAATTCTAATTTTAAAACTACATCAAATCTTCAATATTTCTCATTTCCCTAAATTTTACAACTCTTTTGAGAAAAACTATTTCCTCTCAAATGTAAACAAAAATCACCCAAAAATTTACAAAGTACCCCATAACATAGATTCATGGGATGAGAATAGAGTTTTTGGATTGCTTGAAACGTGAACGAGATATTTCCATTTAACCCATGTTAAGTCGCGGAAAAATGGCATTTAGGTGAAGTCCCGCCTTAACCTTATTTATCCTGGGCTTTTTTGGAGGACTGAGCAGAATGTAATTCCCCTCAATATCTCTAAGTATTGATGATATGGTAATCAAACTTGTATGGTTTGTATAGTATCTAACGTTTTTATTTTATTGGTGGTCACGTGTCAATTAGGAATTCATATCACAACAAAATAACGTCATCAATCAAATTTGGATCCGCCATCTTGGATTTCAGAATTTTTCAAAATGGAAAATTGTCAAAATTGATTGCAAAAAGTCGAAAATAATAATGGAATAAAAAAAGTGTAAAACATAAGTTCAATATATTAGGAAAAAACCCTAAAAGCTTTACTGGAAACTGCCACGTAAACGTCAAAGCACGTGAGCAAAAAACTGACACATTAAAACTTTTCCCGATAAATTGGGAAGCCGGGCCATTAATATATTGCTTAAATAATTTTTAAACCTATTATGCTCGGAGGAGGGGGCATGTAACATCTAACTTAAAACGCATGGACCGATTAAATTTGCCGCTGACTTCTTAAAAAAAATATTGAACACAAGTGGCAGATCCAAGATAGCGGTTTTCTGTAATGTATGACGTAATTTTGGCGTAACATGACATCATAATTGACGCCAAATAAACTTTACGTTACACACCAAATAAATTTGTTTAATATTGTGTAAATACTTTTGGAGATACATAGAGGATTTCTGCCTCCTCCCAAGCCCACGAACGCCAACAAGTCCAGGTAGAAATAGAGAAATTAGAGCGGGCATCTCCGATTCCAGCGTGAAGAGGTATACCACATAAACTGAGAGACAACAAAACCTGATGTACTTCGACGTTAACGTTTTAAGAGTGATCGAATTCCTGAATTTAGTTAGCTTGCGTAGCTGGCGGTCTTGGCGCGCGAAGTAAATTTTTAAGCGCGCGAAGTAAATTTTTAGCGGCGAAAACGAGCGGAGTCTGGGTCGGGGAGGTCTGAGGTACCGCCTGCAAGAAAGCCTTTCAAAAGCTGTAATTTTACGTGCTCTGAGAGAACGTAAAATTCCCATTGGCTGAGAGCGCCCCATGGGAATAATTTGCCGCTTCGGGTGATTGATATGTCACTCAAAGGAAATACGACCGCGTGAACATCTGCAGTTTGTTACGGTGTATTGAAGGATGAGCAACAAACGGCATTGCGCCATCTCTTCAAGAGAAAGCCTGAGATCAGGCTCCTAAAGAAAATCAGTGAGCGAAGCGAGACCGACTGGTTTCGGAAAAAGTTTGATTTTTCAACTGTTCGTGTTGATGACAGAGGCGAGGAAGAGGAGACAAGGAGGGAATTGTTACGCGTGCATTATTCCCGGGATTATTGTAATTTCGCCGCTTTCTAGTGTTATCCCCTGGAGTATACGATCAAGGATCAAATCCTAGAGGTCAATTCTATCCATGGAATTTCAGCCCGCAATCTTTCTGAGAAATTGCAGTGCTTGGAACAGCAGAGCTTGGAAAATTTACATTGTATACGCGCTGGTATACGCATCCGCAGAAGCCGGCGCGGCGATGGACAAACAATTGTCGAGCCCTTGAGATCGAAAGATTCATCATTTATCGTGAATTTGGCGGCCTGCATCGTCGGCTGAGGTACGTTTGAAGTTTATCACATTGCGAGAACTCGATCTGGACATGCTTTCCAGCAAACAGGAAAATTTGATGTATAAATTGAACTGGTTTGAAAAATCAAAATAAACCCATGTTGACAGATGATATAGCTTTGTCACGTAATATCATCGGGGGGTCATCGGGGGCGGAAGCAACTTTTGTCACCCTTTCGGGCAGGCTCTCCCTCGCTCGCGCGCTTCGCGCGCTCGCTCGGTCGCTTCGCGCACCTCGCGCGCACGACTCGCGCTCGTTCGCATTTCGAGAGCCAGCTACGCAGGCTAGAATTTAGTCGAAATCGGAGGAAAATTGAACAATTAAGTTGTAACAAGTTGGTCAATCAGCCCAAAATATATCACTTCTAAGAAAACAGCGCGAGAAGTCTTCATGCCTCATATTATTTGTCTGTGGACAGTATAGTGTCCATATTAGGCTAATTTCGATATATTATTAAAATTCTAACTTGGCTCCGAGGCTTAGAGGAATAAAACAAAATAAATGATTTATTCATCCCTCAACCTCAATGTGATTTATTTTCGGATTCATTTGTTTTATTCCCCTAAGCCTCGGAGCCTTGAAATTAGAATTTTAATATATCAAAATTGGTCTATTAGCACAGTAGTGTTTATTTTTGTTTGTTTTATTTAGTTATGCCCTTCCATTAGACCAATTTCGATATATTAAAATTCTAACTTGGCTCCGAGGCTTGGGGGAATAACACAAAAGAAATCGAAAATAAATCACATCGAGGTTGAGGAATGAAAACAACATATATTTTGTTTTATTCCCCTAAGCCTCGGAGACAAGTTAAAATTATAATATACACCTATTTCAATTAACGTTGTCGGATAAAAATCGGATAAAAGCGTAAAGCCTACAAGACAAACCAAATGGTAGTCTGGGTATTCATTAGAATTTGCATATCGCTGGAAAAGAAATCCTCCCCCTTGGATCCTTGAAATCTTGGATCCTAAATCTTGGATTTCTAAATTGTTCAGAAATGTCAGAAAATCTCCAAATTTGATTTGAAAAAATCAAGAAAAATATAAAGATGCTAAAGCGGTAGACTTTCTCAAAGTCGTTCGCTTCTCGTTTCCGGTTCCGTTTCTGAGCTCGACTTGTAGGCAAGTCTACTAAAACGGCAAAGATTTTGGACGGATTTCATCGTAAAAAGCGAAAATTTGATGAAAAATAAGCAAAAAAACACCACTGAATTTGGGTAAAACGATCTGTATCTCGAAAAGTATTCATGCCATAAAAATCTCACCTGAGTTACGTAGTGTATGAAGCATTCCAACATGTTTATTTTAGTGACAATTATGATATCATGTCACGCAAAAATAACGTCATACTTTAAAAATATCCGCCAACTTGGATCCGCCATCTTGGATTTCTAAATTGTTCAGAAATGTCAGAAAATCACCAAATTTGATTTGAAAAAATTGAAAAAAATATATGGATGCAAAAATTTAAAGATCTTGGAAGAAACTTTTCGTAAAAAGCGGAAAATCTGAAAATTAAGCTGAAAGCACCAAATTTGGGTAAAACGGCCTGTCAAAAATTGGTTGCCATGGAAACATCAAGCCACGTGATAAAAATTGGCACACCAAAATTTCAGCGGACACTTTGTGCGTCCCCCCCCCCCCCCCCCCCCCACCCAGGCCAGAATAGGGATAAGGAAATTTTGTCAGACAATTCGAATTGTGCCATGGTGACAATTAATGAAAGATGGCACAAATGAGTAAAAAGTAATTCATCTGACTTCGGTTTATTTTTACGGAACTCAAGATTTCTTTAATTTCTAGGAAATTGACTAGTATCTTGACCAAGCAGATACTTATAGAAATTCAGTTTACAACAGCCATAGTAGGAAAAAAACTATTTTTGACTTCCTTGCCGTGAAAAAGTGTTGCTAATCGCTGGGAAAATGTTTGTGCCAGAAACAGTCAGCAAAGTGCTTCGTTTTGGATATAAAGCGTTTTGAAATTTGAGCCTGGCTTAACGTGATTTGAAATGTTTTAGAAACCAATATTTTCGCACTTTTTAATGACTTTTGAGATAGTATAATGAGTTAAAAATGATAACGAAGGCATTACGAAGTGAAAACTCCTGACTTTGGTAGCGAAATTTGTTTTTCTTCGCGTCATTGGCCGCCATATTGGTGTACCAAAGTTGTTACACCAATATGGTGGACACATCAGTACTAAGTTATATATGTTTTAAGATTTGGGCAATATATTTTTTCCACCTACCCTATAATCTCTCTCGTCTTAATCTTCCCCAATATCTTAACCATCCTTGTCCATTTTTGGTTTATTAAATGAGCTATGTCACGATATTTGAAGTCATTTTGCGAAGTGCGAAATCACCTTCAAATTGAAGAAAGCCTCAAAATAATAGTTTACTAAGGTAGAAAAACACCAAAGAGGTAATACATACATACATACTTTATTGAAGCTCCCTAAGTGGGTTTTTCAGCATCAAATACAAATTTAAATTAATTAAGAATATAAATACAATAATATAGTAATTACAATAAATATATTATAAATATTACAAATGTAAGAAATTAATCTAATAACAAATTAGCAAGCTGACGCTTAAAATTCTTAGGACATTTTAAAGACTTGTCCTAAGAATTTTAAGCGTAATAAACCAAACAGGAAGAAGGATGATTGAGGATGGCGAAGATTAAGACGGATTGCGAATGGCGAACTTGACAATAAATTGGCCATTTGTTTTGAAGATGCGACATCCGTGGCGTAGCTCCTTTAATAAAATGATGTAAAATAGTAACAGTTACTAGCCTCGGCATTTTGGGAACTTGTCCAGATGCACCAGGTTTCCCTTACAAAACAAAACAAAAACAGAGCAAACAATCCCTTAGGCTGTTTTCTTCCTTTAGGTAGTTCGACTCTTTTTTACTGATTTTTCCTGTTTGTTACAGATAAATAAACATCTGTCCATGTGCGCTTTAATTTTCAGAATGTTTTTTTATAAACACAATTGCTCTTCGCGTTCATTATTTTGTTTCTTCATCAAGTGCTCGTAGGCGTTGTTTGTGTTTTTCCAGGGGAGTTGACAGGCTTAAGGTCCGATCAAACGGTCTCAACTTTGTCTCAACATTCTCTCAACATTTGGTGAGTCATGTCGAGAGAATGTTTAGAGATGTTGAGACCATGCCCGGTCAAATGGCCTTTACAACCTCTCGACATTTCAAGAACAAAATAAATGTTGTGAAGATCTTGAGGCTTAAAGCCCCGATCAAACGATCTCAACATTCTCTCAACATTTGTTGACTCATGTTGAGAGATGTTGGGACTATGCCGTATCGAACAGCTTCAACATTTCGAGATCAAAAGAAATGTCGAGAAGATGCTGAGACAAAGGGGGTGTCAAACGGCCTCAACATCGGCTCTCAACAAATGTTGAGAGAATGTTGAGACAAATGTTGACACCGTTTAATTGGGCCTTAACACCTTTCAGTTTTCCTGCATTAAGTGTCGGAACGTCGTTTTTTCGTTATAATTGTGCTTTTTGTGCAGTTTTATGGCTTATTTTTAAACGCTAAGAAAAATGTATTTTTTCGGATACGTTAGCTGAACTTTCAAACTTCAGAAATTTTAGGGATTGAAATTTTATTACCCGAATTTATGAGCTGCTTGTGCGCTTCCGTAAATCCTAGCTGACCTGTTTTTGTACGCAAAACGACATTTTTATCTTTCCGAAAACAAAAGGCATTAATTTTCCCATATTAAGAAAGTTCGAGTTGATATTTCCCTCACCGAATACGATGATGGTGATTATAGGCCTTCCAAACAGATATTCCACCGAAACGATCCCGTTGGGTGCCCCTGACCTTTGAGGCTACATAAATTAATCTTATAGCAACTTCGGTGATTAGAGGCAGCATGTTACAAACAGGGGAATCAAGCGGTCTACCAATTCGACGGTTTAAACCTATATTACTTCAGCAACTGCTACGCAGACTGATGACATTTTACCCAAAATCTTATAGAAAAAAATAAATAATAATAACTCACTTTGAAAAAGAGTGACAGCCTGGAGTCGAGAGTGGCCGCCCGAGCGTTTGTGGGATCGTTTTGGGGGACGCGAAGATAAAGATGAAACTGACGCAATTTTTTAGCGCGTGAAATAAATAATATTTTTCAAATGATTCCTCCCAACTGAACAATCCCACAAACGTTCACGCAGCCACTCTCGGACCCAGGCTATGACTCTTTTCCGAAATGAGCTATTCATTTACTTTTGGCGAACTTGCTTCAATTGTATGCTATTACACTGCGATAAATTGCTTGTGACGGTTTAATCCCATGATAGCCTTCCAAACCCTTCTAAACATTATGTTATAGCATTAACGTCAACAGTCGGAGCTCTCTCATAAAACAAAAACAAGTGACTTTTTTAAAGCATGCGTTTAATGCATTGACCTGTGATTTGAGCCTAAAACGTTGAAAATAATTCTTGCTTTTACAGCACTCTGCAAGGTAAATTTTGAGTCTTGTTGATTTTGCACCACCTACTCTAAAGGCCTGTTGCTGTATCTGATACTTAGCTACCTTTTACTTTATAAAATTTTCCATTTCATAGCGAGGCAAAATAGGCCTACAAAAGAGAAATAAAAAGGCATTTCAGGGAAATAATATTGATTTTAATATATTGAATTGGGTCCATTTTGTGAGTACGTTTCTACTAGAAGCAACCGTTACGCTGCTATAGGGGTTGCTGTATACAATATATAGCAGCCTATTTTCAATTACAATACTATTTTCAAGTCTTCAGGACAACAATAATTAATGATCAAACTTCCTAAACAATTTTCCGGGAACATTTTCCGGGAACATTTTGGACTGACCCACTTTTTGCTCATACATTGTATGACTTGACGTTTCTATAACAACATTGTTTTCACAGGATGTTCTTCCATAATTTGGAGTTAATTTCGGTTTAGCTTTTGGTTTTTATAATTCCTGTATAATTTCCGACTTTTATCAATCAATTTAGGCAACTCTCTGACGGTTTTGAAAGGAAAATGAAATCCAAGATGGCGGATCCAAGATGGCGTATTTCGATTTTATTGAGGCGTCATAACCGACACGTGACTAGCACTAAAATAAACGACTTTGGATACATTACTAAACATACCAGTTTCATTTCATATTATCATAGCATAAATACTTTAGGTTAGATCAATACTAATTGACTTTCGTTGAATTCTTTGGAAATCAACTGAACCTTACTCCCCACATAAACTATAGCCAGTTGCTGAGAAATTTTCCTTTGGTGCTTTTCAGCGAGTTAAATTCACTACGAAACAGATATTTTGAGACGACAAAACTGAATAATGTGCGTCTGACGAATGTTGCCGCCGGTCTTTGTTTGTTGTTTTCAAGATATTTCAAACATTCATGGATGTTTATGGTATAACACGAACAAAATAAATTGTTTATATTTCCACTGTGCTACTAGTACATAGCTCAATTTTCTCTCAATCATGGGTTATTTTCTAGAAGGCTTTGTTCGCTTGTGCCAGAAGGCTGAAACATGTGCCCCAAATAGTCCCGAAAAGATTTTAACATCGTACAAAACGCTTAGAGCATTAATCTGGGTTCTTGAACAAACACCCAGATTGAAACAATTGCGATGCAAGAGCCTGTCTTCGAACGGCGAAGAGTCGATAGAATTGTGAAGGTTGTTTGTGTCTCCCGAAAAAGCTGCTAAACATCCTTCAGCTGATATGGTCTTTGTTCAGTTCACCGGGGCCGGGTTTACTGAATAGTTAAATTTCAAACCTGTGGCAGACGAGGTTAACAATAAAAGTGAGTGGATAAAATAATGTCATTCAAGGAAATGATATTTTTCTCTTCGTGAAACGTGATTTCCTTACTGAGCCGTGAGCCGTGATTTCTGAGTAAAATTATAATAGTTTTTTGCTTGCCGTGAACTCTGATTTTGAGTTCGTCACCCACAATTAAGTGAAAGCTCACGAAAACGGTCAAACGTAAGATCAATAGCAGTTTTATTTTTCATTTGATTCTATTTACCGCGCCAGTTTGCTCCACAAGTTTTCAAAATGGCGGACGGATGTAAACACGAAAGTGTGATAGCCCATACAGTGTTTTCTTGCAGTTGTCAATCAAAATTCACTACTGTCAACTCAAACTAACCACTTTTAAATTAGCTTCAAGGATCAGATCCGGTATATGCCTGCAAGCATCACAGACACAAACATATACCGCTTATAGAGGCCGGGCAAAATTAGTTTTGAGGGACACTATGTTGTTTTGGAAACCTGCTTGACGTATTAAATGGATGTTTATTAAGATAACATGGACTCATCTCCTTACCTTAAGGAAGCACTTAAGTCGAAAATGAGACTTGTGAAAACAAATTTTAGCCGGCTTTATTCTGTACTGTTCTTACGAGAATTGTTTTTAATTTGAAGAGCATAGACCGCACGTTCCGTAATGATGGAACATCAAAGTGCAATGCCGCAAACAAATTATATTTGTCGTAAAAATGATTGATTCTTGGTCAAAATGAAATGATGTGGAAAAAGATTTAATCGCTCGACGTTTTGGTCTGTTATTGTCTTACAGCAGGGTCTCGCAGGATCTCGGAGAATCGTTTATTACTATTGATAGCTTCCTTATTAAGTCAATTAATGGGAATTATCATATTGTCAGATTGAACTCCGACAGGGAAAATGTACGTTTTCGATGCAGAAGGCGCAACAGAAGGGAGGCAATTTCTATTTCACTGGCTCTTTTCAACACAGTTGAACCGTATTTAGACAACAGAGAAGTGCCAGCGCTTAATTGGAATTGCTGTCTTTGTTCGACCGTTGTTTTTTCACAACAAAGAAAACGGTATTGAAGAGTTAGTATAAACAGCCCAATTTAATTTGTCTCCAATGGCACTTAAATAATTTCACGCTTAGCTTGCTTTGTTCATAATACGGCGATTATTCCCTTGTCGAGTGGGAGATAATTCAATATTTGGGATGTTCGGCGATGATCCGCAATTATTTCATTGGCGCTTAATTAAAAACGTCGGCTTGAGTCAGACCTTTAATTATAAAATCTAACAAAACCGAAATGAGCCCACACGTTAGTGAATGAATCCCAATTAACTTTATTCCATGCGTGTTTAATAATTGTCGGTAAACTTAACACGCTGACATGAAAGCAAGTTGGTTTACTTTATTATAGTATAAAGACGACAGTGAACTATACAAACTAAACCACTTCCAGGGGTAATATAACGGATTGGGATATAACGCCTTTGTAAAAAGCGCCCCTTTTCCTTTTTAGCATCCCTATCCTTATTTAGCATAAGCGCTTTGCTTTTATCTTTATGTTCGTGACAGCAACTGTGCTAAACACTATTTGTTCTAAATTTGTTGTTCCCAAAGAAACGGTACTGAAACATAGCACGCGATAGAGTTACACCGTCCGTAGATTAAAATCAAAGTCGCTATAAATAGCGAGGAATCCTGTTAGAGCCACTTTATATGTACTTTGTCTTCGACGCTCGTGTGTTAAAAATTAACGTCCTCTTGCAAGTTTTATAAAAAGGATATCAATACATATATTCTCAAAACGAGAGCTTAATTAGATACACACAAAGCAGTCCCCGTTGTCTGCAAAGGTGCAGATAAAATACATATTGCGTACAAGACAGCTGAAAATCTTTTTTTTTTTTGCAAATCCAGTCTTATTCCTAAAATGGTGTTGGGTTGAAATTTGGCGAAGGATACCCTACAACGGACTGGTTATGTGACGTGGTGTACATGGGCGGATGGTATACCGTGCAGGGCGATGGTTGTATGCGACCGGGGTGAGTCATAGAGTTGTTGAAGTAATATTTAGGCCTGTGATAGACCGGGTGGGAAGGGTACAGATAGCCTTGAGCAGCAATAGCGTACTCCATTTCGGCAGCCAGCTTGCGTTTCCATTTTGTGCGTCGGTTTTGAAACCATATCTTGATCTGCGTTTCCGTGAGTTTGAGCGATTTTGAAAGCTCCATTCTGCGCGCAACACTGAGGTACTTGCTTTTCTGGAACTCGCTTTCCAGGACCTTGATCTGTTCGTTCGTGAAGGCAGTTCTTGGCCTTTTCTTTAACTCTGTGCTTGGCCGTCGTTCATGATGAATGTCTTGTTTCAACAATGGCGAGCCTGTAGAATTAGGGCAAAATAAAGAACATTTAAAAGTTTTGAAAGCAATTATATTCTACCCTTGCCTGATTGTTGCTTCATAACCCTTTGCTTTATTGAATTTTATCTTGCCACAGTTGTCGTTTTTCCTTCTTGTTCTTTATTTTTATCTTGTTCTTCGAACCGGCTTACAATTATAAAAGATCGTTAATTAATGAAGGAGAACTCACTCGATTCCATAAACAGCTTCCATTAGGACGCCATTAATTTACGGTTCTCCGGGTCAGCATAATATTTGGCATAAACAACATAGCAGCTTATTCATTCACGATTGAATTCAAGTAAACATTTCTCAAAGGGCCAGCAAGCTGCCTTTATCTACCGCACGGGAGGGATCCATGAAACTTGAATCATCTCTTTGACACCGTTAGGCAAACTACACGTGGTGTCTTCCCACCAAAAGCGTCTCGTTGCATGCTGTGAATAACAAAACTGTTCTTTTCGAAAGAACTAAATTTCTTACTGCCATATTTTGTGGAACGAAGTTATGCTGAGGCACACTGAATCGGTAGTGCAGACTATCGATGTCAGGCAGGCTAAGCCACTAGTCAATCTTGGAGGAATAAAATTCTACTTTAATTTACAAAGGCTATAAACTTATTGAAGCAAATAAAGACAATGAATTGATAGAGACTCTCGAATCTTAAATTTGGTAAGTGCTTTCACCAAGTAGAATGTCTACTAATTAACCAGATGAAGGGCTATCAGTTAAGACTAGAAAATTATCGTCCACTTTGTCGTTACAATTGTGTTTTATGGTCGATATCCGTGTGTTGCTTACCTTCACGGGTGTCATCTTCCGAGTCTAATTTGTCTGTTGTCTTTAAGTCCTGCTGCTCCGACTGTGTTGCTGTTTTAGAATCCATTGCCGGCAAATAAGTTTGAAAAGAGAAGTTTCCAGTCGTTTCACACGGGTACTTGTTTAAAATGTCAGCAATGGAAAAGCTACCAGCTCTAGCTAGCCGAGATCTAGAGTCCTTTTCCATAAGGAACCTCGAGGAGTTGAACGGAAATTAGATAGCCCACGTTACTTTATATCACTGCTCTGTTTACAAGAGTCGCTTCGCCTCAACTGACGACACAAGATGATAACATGACTTATTTCCCTCTTAAGGGCATAACAAGGTTCAGTGTGCAGCGCGTGCCGGATATCGCGCCCCAACCAATGACAAATGTGACGATTGTTTAAATATTGTAATGAAGAAAAGCTCTCACTTAAAACAAAAGGCTTCAAGACTGGGATATTCATGTATTATGCCTTCCCGTCTATGAATGGAGGCTAGGAAGCCCTGGAGATATCGCTGGATTTATACTTATTTACAAAAACACCCAACGCAAATGGCTTCGAGCTTCAGTTGGGCCGACTTAGCCACCAACAGTAAGTCCAATTCGACGTCAACAAACAACATAGTGTTTTACTAAACATAACCACGCTACAGTATTCGATAAACTCCAATTAAGGTATAATGTTTTCAAAAAAGAGATGTTTAGGTTTAATTCTAAATATAACAGAGTACATCTGGAGAAACAACGTCGTTCAGCAAATGGTTTGCTTAGCATGTATGTTGTCCGAAATTTAGCCTGAGGAAATGTGTCAATACACAAGAGAAAAGAAAAGATGCCAGGAGGGTTCACTGCCGAACTTGCGTAATATATTTCCCAGCGGGAGCCAGATCTACATAGACAAGTTTATTTCAGTTCGGTTTATTAAACACGGGCATGTAATTAGTCTGTAGTTAAGGGCGATCAACACACACATGTCAAAACGGAACTGCCTGGATGCTTAACTCTATTGTTCATTCAAGAGTTGTTTATGTTTTCATTTATCAGATGTTAATAACAGCGATCTTTTAATATTTTGCATCTGCAAAAAGGCGTTAAGAATGCATGATCCCATCAATGTTAATAGTCTCTACAAAAGGCTCAGAAAGTCTAATTCGTAGTCTCGAAAAAACAGATTGGTTTTTTTCCGAGTCTTTCTCTCTCCTACGTCTTGGCGTGTAAGTTTTCCTTACACACTCAAATTTTTACTGAACTATTCTTTCTTCTAGCGAAGACATTTGATATCTTGTAAATCAAGGAAGACAATTTGTGATGGGATCTGAATGTGAAAATGCCGAAGAGTACTTGACCAGACTTCATGACGTACGTCTGACATCATGCCCAAGTCGCCTTCGTGTCTGTGCATATACGACAAATATGGCACTTACGAGTGATCCATATTGCTATCCGAAGTGTTCCTCGATCTAGCGTACTATAACTAATTGGAAATTGTCACATAATAGATTGCGTTGGTGTGAAGCGCTCCATTAAAACCCGCCACTTTGGCTTCTGCCAGTTAAAGAAACATTAGCCATCAGTTGTGACTGAAGTTCAGCCGACATTTGCTAAAACGGATTTTGTTTTGCGCGCTGCTGCGCACCTGCCATTTCCCATAGGTGTCTGCGGATTGGAATTCAACAACCCATAACAAAACACCAGCAGGGATTACAATCAATTACATTCTGATCTGCTCACAACGTGCATGACTCTGTAAAAATAAAAGCAGTTTTCTAGTGCCCCTCATTTAATGCTACAATTACCATCACCAACTACTGCGTGCTCAACTAACCCAACATTTGCTCCCATCAGAAATATCTAACCTATAGTTGTGCCATTTTTATCTGCTTTCAGCATAACTTGCTTGATATGCATGGGAATAAGCAATCAACGAAAGACGGAAATGGTCGTTAAATATGCGTTTACTGCGTTTTCCAAGCAGTTAATTGGGTAGATTGGTTTTCGTTTCATCTTTTCCTGTTTTGACTCACGGAGACGTTCAATAGCTCAACAACAGTGAACACCATACTGTTAGCCCAGCGGAAAGGATGAATGGTAACCGTGAGATGACAGATAAGCAACCGTTATACTACACAGCGTGACGAACCCTCTCTCAGCAGCCGACGAAGTGGCACGTGCTCATTTGCTGTGCTTCACATCGCCACCATTTCAAAGGCCTACAAATCAAAGGAAAATATCACGACATCACAACCAGCTGCTATAGATGGAAGTTGATAACATTGGCAAGTTATTATAAATTATTTATTAATATTATAATTATTGTAAAAAAAATAGATTAGGTTGCATAAATTAAACACGTGATTACTTTTAGTTCGATGAGATTGATGCTTCGGAGCCACACCACTAGCTGTCAACATGAACATGTAATTTCTTTTGTAATTTTGTTTATGTAATTTCTCTCCAATCTTGGAATGGAGTCATAATATGAATATAGCAACCAATTACCAAAATATCAACAAACCGCATAACTATAAGGAAAATGGGCCTAATGGTTAGTACGTTGTATTCCTGAACCATATAGCCAGTGATCTGGGTTAAGGCTCTGGCCGCCGGATCATTGTGTTACATTGTGATCTCGGTTTCTGAAGCATGGAATACGTGTCCATCGCACGTTACCCCCCAGCAATTTTCAGGTTCCCCTAACAGTTCACCGGTATTAATTTACATTCGTGGGCCGAAAGAGGTACTACGCCCGGGGGAGGGGGAGTTTCGAAAAAAACAGTTTCGTCTACAAGCCAAACCAAATTCCAGACCAGAGTACACAAAACATACCCTATTTCAGACCAAAATGGTCAAAATCTATACCCTATTTCAGACCAAAACGGCTCAAAAACCATACCATTTGGCGCCGCACATACCTATATAGCTTATATAAGGGAGTCCCCCCCCCTCCCGGGGGGTCCTGTGAAAGTATACTAACGTGTATTGCTCGGGAAAAGCTCAGGCAGTTTGTAATTTACGTAACTGTAATGGCCACCTTTAGCCAGAGTGCAGACTTTACATTTTTAGCTCAGCATCATGCTGAGGTATCGCTGTAGAATGGAAAAATTTGTTAGTTTATATGATGAATGATGAATGATGAATGATGAATGGTGTAAACTTTTCTTGGTAATTCCGCTGACCAACGCTTAATGCCAATATATATAAAATTATAATTATATACAGTATCGGGGGTAATATTACAGTGAAACAAATCCAAGGGAAACGACTTTTGGTTCGTGTTAATGGGTTTTTTGAAAAATCGAGGGTTCGAGAAATCGGGATTGCACTGTCTATTTATATATTCGTGTCTTTGCAAAATGTAAGAGTTTCGTGACATAAGACTCGATATAAGACTGCTGACCAGTTACCACAGAAAGTGTCAAATGACTCCTGCCCAGATAACATGGCAAAGCCCATCCCCAATTTTAACAGGGAAGAGCCAACAACTGCATTCAATGAATGTCATTAACATCAATTACATGCTGAGCTGGCTCATGAAGCCTTTGATTTAATAATAAGTTATTTAGAACTACAGGGGGATTTTGTTTGTTGATATCATCATTCACTCAGTTATAAATTGTCAAAGCTAAATTAGGAGACTGGTTCAGTTGGCCACATGAAGAACATTATCACTCCATAGACCAAGGTACTAAGTTTCGCTTTCTCAGATCTCGGATCGGAGCGAGCGAGGAGGATCTGGGGCCGCTCATAGTTTGTGTGACGACACGCAACAAACACTAGGACAATATTCCCGTCATTTTCCATCGTCATAACAGCTAATAACAGAAATTGAACATCTTTAGAGGTAAATCAGGGGCATGCAACTTATATTTCTGTTGCATTGCACAAAATTACTAAGGTTGAAAAACAACAAATGGTAATAGCCCATTGATAAAACAACATAAATCATTCGAATGAAATGCAGGCTCTTTTTGGTCGCCGAATCAACCCTGATTAGTCTTTACAGGTTGGTTTATTTGTCGTTGATGTTTACTGTCCAGTTGCTTTGTTTAGCGTGTTTAGTTGTGCTAACAATAGCTCCCTGGCCTCCTTTCAGGTCAACATTTCGGACCTTATTTTAATTGCAAAACACTAAGCAATTTAACCAAGTTTGAGTTAGTTTTCAGCTGAAAAGAGAAGAAAGAAATACACCAAATAAAATCTAAACTCAAAAGCTGCCGTTTGGTTATTTTACCTCCAAACGCTTTCAAACTCGGCAAGGTTTCTTTTATGTTTTGCTGATCGTTCATCTGAAGTCATACACAGTCCTCTCACTTTCGGCCTGACCAAACAAATCATTCTTGCGCGCGCGGAGTCATGGATCCTTTTGGTTCAAAATCAAGAATGTTACATTGTAGCTGTCCAAAATTGCCAAGGGTTCTAAAGATAAAACTAGAAAATAAATAATAAGTTTTAACGATTTTCGTTCGGAAACGAGACGGTAGCTAAACTCATTTTAGCCTGAGCTATTTTCTTCCTGAGTCGGAGGAAGGAAATACGCAAGCAAACTGACAAGAGGATCGTACTTAATTTCGTGGATTAAACTCTTTTTTTTTGTAAGAATATCGAGGATGACATTTTTAATAATATGCTACGAATATAAGCAAGGCTGAGATTTAGTTACGAAAATTGTTTGCATGTTGATAGAAAATAAAATCACATTATGTCAATGAAAAAATGGCCATTTTTTTCAAGATAGGCCAACCGTGGCGTAGATCCTTTAAATCGAAAAGTATGGTAAATAAGTACCATGTATACTTCTTTTAAATCAAAACGAGATAACAAAATTAAACGATACAAACGACGTGTATATCTCTGTAATCTGAGAATGTATTAATAATATTTTCAGCCTAAAATCGGCAGAAAAATAAGAATATTCAGCCTGGGCATGAAAAATATACATTCTTACAAAAAAAAGTGTATTCATCGTCCATTTATGTTGTTGTATCGAAGCTCGTCACAACTGACCTTTCGTATTCCTATAAGGAAACGCTTCTATAAAAATTATATTTTAAAATTACAAGATTTGGTTCCAAACAATAAATTTCATGCCAAAGCCCAGTGAAAATAGAATAACACTGAAATAAATCACAAACAAATGCAAATATTACAGCTTCACATTTCTTAAAATATTTCTTCTAGAATATATTCAACTGTCGGATTATACTCTGACAATGTGTTTGCTGAATTTTATTGCGACATAATTTTATACGAAACATTGTGTATTTAAAGAATAAAACCTCAACTTCTATGTCTTTAAACTCTAATAAAGATCAGAGCCTGTCATTTTGCTCCCGAGTGTAATATGACTTGGGATGAACGTACAATGTATTGCAACACGTCTCTTATTACTATTATTATCTAGCTAGTTTCCGCTACGATGCTACACAGTTTTAAGCGTTATACAGCGACTTTACTGTCAACACCCCTCATTCAACCTGACGGTGCAACCCATAGCTTCAGAACAACGCGGTTTGCGAGACAAGTTGCCCGAAACATGGCCTATTAATAATAATAATAATAATAATAAGAAAGAAAGAAAGAAAGAGCTGCAAGGCACTGCAACTAATCAACTTTATTTGGGGAGGGTGACACATAACAGTAATTCAACTGACGAGCTAGTGGCCCTCCGTCCTAAAACTATAAATACAAAATACAATCAATATACCTAAATTATGGACAAGAATAATGAAATACAGCTAAAAATTACAATATCAGATTAAAATTGGGCAATGCTAAAAATTACAGCTAAAAATTACAATATCGGATTAAAATTTGGTAATGCTAATTAAAAATCTACGAAGGATATAACTTACATTAAATTTAGACTAAAATGATCCACTTCTTCGTAGCGTGATAAAAAAATAACTTTTAAGATAATTTTTAAAAATAGTCACTGATGTTCCCTCTTTCTTTATGTTGTTTGGTAAAGAGTTCCATAGTCTTGTTGTTGTGACGCTGAAGGTTCGCCCTCCCTCGGTTTCGTGTTTGAAGCGAGGGCAAACAAGATTTGTGGAGCTATGGCGACCAGAGCGTGTGTTTATGTCTGCGTTGCATTTAATAAGGTCATACATATATGCAGGGCAGCTTCCTTGTAAGCGCTTAAATACTAATACACACTTGTTCAGCTTAACCTCATCATAAAACGGGAGCCATTCTAATTTCTTAAAGAGTTTCACACTATTCGATCTTGTATGAACTCCTAGGATGACTCGTGCAGCACGTTTTTTGCAGCTTTAGGACTCTCATCATGTTAACTGCAGAACAGCTTGACCAAATTGTGGATCCATATAACATTACCTGCTTGATCATTGCGTTATAGTATACTAAGCGCTGTTCGATAGGAAGGAATCTTCTTATCTTCCTTAGCACTGCTATTCTCTGGGATAACTTCTTACACAGTTCTTCGACGTGTACATCAAAGCTTAGGTGCTTATCGATGGTAACCCTAGCAGTTTCTGACTGTCTGTTATTGTTGTAACACCACCTTTAAGCTAGCAATAGATAATGTAAACGTCCTCAAAACTCAAACATTGCTCGTGTACTAAATATTTACTTTTTAGCTGTGCTAAATTCAGCTAAGAAGTGTGTATAAAATTACAGCTGAATTGGATGAAGTTTTATAGATATAGGTACTTGAAGCAGTGAAGCAGTTTTAGATCATATGAGTAAAAGACTCCAAGTGCTTTGATCGGCACATTTGGCCATTTAATTCCAAATGGTTTCATTTTGTTGTTTCTTGAAGACCCGATACACATACCTTCAGTTTTAGTGCAGGTAATCATTAGACCTGATGCCTTTTTACAAATTTCTAATAGGCTGAACAGTGCCCGAGCTGAGCTAATATCTGAAAGTATTGCAGTCATATCATCAGCATATTGGAGCAGTTTTTGTTTCCTCTTTTCCTATATAAATGCCATTTATTTCTTTATTTTGTCGGACAGCGATTGCTAGGGCTTCAGCTGCTAAAACAAAAAGATATGGCGACAGGGGTCTCCTTGTCTAACTTCGCGTTCAAGAGTGAATGAAAAAGTCCGACGTAGTACCATTATTTATAACACAGCTTTGGATGTTTTTATAAAATATTTTTACCCAACAAATGAAATCAGGGCCAAAATTAAAGGATTCTAAGCATCCTAAAATAAAGTCCCATTCGACACTGTCAAAAGCCTTTTGAAAATCAATAAATATCATTAACCCGGGATATTTTCTTTAACAGTAAATTCCATTATATCAAAAACCGATCGTACTGTCTCGCCAATATAGCGGTCTTTGACGAAACCAGTTTGATTATGGTTAATGATATTAGGTAAAACATTTTTTTTATTCTAGTAGCTATAACGTTAGACATTATTTTTTGCATCCACGTTTTCCAGGGAAATTAGCCGCCAATTTTCTAAAAGCGTGCGGTCTTTATCTTTTTTTTTCAGTAAGGGTTATTACGGCTTGTTTTTGAGACTTATTTGTAGATAATAGTTCTAAATTTATAAATGTAATTTTTACAAATGTAATTCCTAATTTTTAGTATAGTAGGTCCACATCAGCCCTTTGGCTGCCTTTTATCCAACCTACTTATCAAATAAAGTATGTATGTATGTAACTTGACAATTCCTTCTTTTCAAAACACTCGTTAACACATTTTATGAAAGGTTTACTAATTAAAGGCCATAGCTTCCTATAAAACTCAACAGGAATCACAATGCCTTAGTTAGAACAATACAAACCTCTGTCTTCGCCTCGTGTTTTTTTTAACCTTTTAAAAAAAACACCGCTGCCCGCTTATCAAACATTTACACACCCCTTTCGTTAAAATTGTAACCTTGATGTAGCCGAATATTTACTTACAGACTTACTGATCATACTTGTAACGGAATATTCTCTACAAATCGTCAAAGGACTTTTGTAAAAACTTGTCCTATTATATTATTATTAAACATATATCAGTATATCTCAATTTTGTCCTAAAAGGCGAATTTTAATTTCCTTTCTGTAGCTCTACGATAGGCAATTCTTAGTTTATTTTTGAATTGAAGAATTCTTAGTATAACTCGTCACATAATTTTTGCAATAACTAAAACGTCTATTGCTGCAATTGTCTCTTAATTAAAATTTGTCCCATATTGTTATTAGAAATATCGATATATCTCAATTTTGTCCTAAGACTGCGAATTTTACTCTTCGTAGTTCTATGATAGATTCTCTATAACTCGTCAAATACCCTTTCCTTTTGTACTGTAATAAGTAAAATGCCCTATTTTTATAAATGGTACCATTATAATAATAATAATAATATTGTTTGAAATCTATTAATAGTTTCGCGCCATGCTGTGAAAGTTACTTTTATTTTCTTCTGATCGAGGCTACGACATCACGGTACTTATCGAACTGAGCAATCAGGCAGCGCTCTTAAAATTACTCAGGTATGGACTGAAGGTAAAAATAGAATCATTGGAAGAGACCCATATATGGGGGAATGGTTCTCTTACTAGATTATTTCTCTTGGTGATACTTAACTCGATCGCTAGGTCAATGCACTGTGATAGATCTATAGTCGAGTATATTTCGGAGTACCATTGAGCTTAATAATCTTTTTTCTTTTGCTACTGCTCAAACCCATTTACTCGTTTAACACTATTCCAGGTTGCGAAGACAAAAGTCAACAATGCTCGCACTGGGCTGCACTGGGATTCTGTAAAGGTGGCTACGAACCATGGGCGAAAGAGAACTGTCCAATAAGCTGTAATTTTTGCGACGGTGGAGCAGGACAGTGTGGATACAAACCCAGTACACGAATTGTTGGTGGTACCGAGGCCCCCAAAGGAGCTTGGCCGTGGCAGGCTCAACTCAGGACACTTGATGGTATTCCCTTTTGCGGAGGAACTTTAGTTCATCCACAATGGGTTGTCACCGCTGCTCACTGCGTCCCAGGAGAAACTCCTTCAAGCCTTCGTGTAAGGTGAGTTTATTGATCCAAATGGACTCCAGATCGAGCTGTCTGGATTCCAGTACTGGTCGGGGTCATTGTGTTGTGTTCTTGCATTGGAAAATAAACTTTACTCTCACATGCCTCTCTCCACCCAAGAGTATAAATGGATACTGGTAAATCATTAGGGTAACCTGATTAAATGTTGGGGGTATAAACCAGTTTTATTTCAATTGCTGACCGTTTCAGTGATTTTTATTTTTTTTATTTTGCCTATAAGATACCATATTTTCAATTTTGCAGACTTGGAGCTCACTCGCGTGTAGGCAGTGTAGGAACCGAACAGGTAATGGAAATCGAAAAAATCCTCTCTCACAAGAGCTACAGACGGCCTTATGGCATGGCTCACGATATCGCCATGTTGAAACTGCGCAAGCCCGCTCATATTAACAGAGCCGTTAACGTGGCTTGTTTGCCTGGATCAAGTGGAAAAGTTCCAGATGGCAAAACATGTTGGGTCACAGGTAAAAGCAGGCAATTTGGGCGACTTTTGGTTATCTTTTTATGCATAAATTTAGCGAAAATTAAATTTAGTGTGACAACGTTATACTGCGTTTACTCTAGGCCGAAACATGTTTAGAGCGAGAAACAATTTTCACCTTTCAAACACGTTTTATGCCTGGTTCTATAATGTATGTTTTTTTTACGGTACTAGCTACTCGTTATACTTGCACTTTTAGACCGACAAATGGAGCTCGAACTTGTTGTTACGTTACATTCATTATTTTAATCTCACTTGTCAAACCTTTCATGGCTCGTTTAAAGCAGATTCAGAAACAATTCCTTTCAAACTTGACACTGTAACTAAATTCCACACACTCTTTCTAGTTAGAGATGATATCGTTTTTTTAATGAAATCCAGTGATTTAACAACAACAACAACTTTATTCAATTTTTATATATAAGATTTACAAGAGGGCTTGCCCCCGCTATTAGTTACAAAACTAATCGAGGCGGGAGCAAGAGTTAAAATAAAAACAAGGTTAATACAATTAAATACAATTTAAATACAATAGGAAAAAAAAGAAGATGAAAAATATATTTATATATATATATAATAATAATAATAAATGAATGCACACACACTATATTCATCTTCACATTGTAAGACATCAAGGAGTAGTTTCTTCATTTTATTTCGAAATTTAGATATATTTAGTAATTTAACTGAATGTGGGATTGAGTTCCAGATCGATACGCCGATTTCCTATATATGAGATCAGTGCAATTGTTGTACCAAAAATGAAATACCAATTTCATTACTCGATACATAGTTTTTAACAAAATTATTTTATCTTTGTTTTTTTAAGGATTTGGAAGATTGGCTTCAGGCGGTGCGTCACCCGGCGTCCTCCAGCAAGTCTCTGTCCCAGTTGTCTCAGAAGCCAAATGCAAACAGGCCTATGGATCATCAATCCACGACTCCATGGTCTGTGCTGGATTCGATCAGGGTGGCAAGGACTCGTGCCAGGGAGATTCAGGGGGGCCCATGGTATGTGAAGACGGCGGAAAGTTCTTCCTCGAGGGTGTTGTATCCTGGGGACAGGGATGCGCTTCCCCAGGGAAATATGGCGTCTACAGCCGAGTCCGTTACTTGAAGAAATGGATCGATACCATAATGAGTTCATATTAAGAAACAGAACAATAAAAGTACGAGAAAGGAAACAACTGGTTGTGTTTACTTTAATGTGTTAACTTTAACAACCCCAAGATTTATGAGCAGGAACTATCGATCATATTCCTATCATATCAGTCTTATTAACCTTCCGAAGTACAGCCCGGTAGGGGGGGGGGGGGGGGATGGTACGCTATATAATAATAATAATAATAATAATAATAATAATAATGGTTTATTGAACAATATATCCACATAGTGGCTCTTCACTTGTCCACTACCTAATATACAATAAGATTAATAACTTAAATTATAATATATATATATGTGTAATACAATTAAAAGGGAATTGAAAAATATTGACGATATAGAAATACTAAAAAATTACTTAAGACGCTCTAATGCCCTGGTGTAAATGATTTTTTTAGTGTCATTGCAGAAAGTGTTAAAGTCAGGGCACGATCTCACATTATTGGGTAGTGTGTTGAATAGGTGCGAAGTTTGGTCTTGAAATGTATTACTGACTAAGGGTCTCTCTAACTGTATGCTGTTACTAGATCTTAAGCATCTGTTATGTTGAAGCACTTTCAATTTCAAGTAGTTTGGCCAGTTGGGGTTATGAAGAGCTTTGTGGGTGGTCTTGAGTAAGTGCCATTCACGTTGTTCTTTTACAGGAAGCCACTTGAGTTTCAGGATGTCTTTGGAGGAGGCATATCTGCCAAGTACAAAGCTAGCTGCGGCTTTTTGAACCCTTTGGAGGCGTTTCATTAAATAGTCTGGGAGGGAGTAGTATACAATATCGTTATAATATAGCTTACTTAGGACAAGTGCCTGTACTAAATTCTTTTTGATGGGGAAAGGTAGGATATTCTTTAATTTTCTCAGTGTTGTTAGAGTAGCATAGCAAGACGATGCGACGTGCTTGACATTTTCTTCCCAATTCAGGTGTTGATGAATATGGGATCCTAACAGTTTAGTAGTGGTAACTCGTTCTAAAGGATTACCATTGACAGCAATGTCGATATTTGCAACATCTAAGTGATGGACGTTCGATAATTGTGAAGTGGATAGTAACATCACCTTTGTCTTGCTTGGATTAATGACTAAGTTCGCCTCTCGCGACCATACCTCCAATTTACCCACGTTTGCAGAGAGATCAGTGACAGTGGATTGAAGATCTGCTGGCTTGCAATGTTTGTAAAATGTGGTATCATCAGCATATTGATGACATTTAGCACCGTCTATACATGATTGAAGATCAGCGACATAGAGATTAAAGATCAGTGGCCCCATGATTGAGCCTTGGGGCACACCGAAATTAACCATGCAGAGCTCTGACGTTTTATCGTCGATCTGAACAAAGTGTTTCCTTCCAGTGAGATAGTGTATAGTCCATTTAAGATAATCTTTGGAAAAACCCAGGAGACTGAGCTTCTCGAGGACAGTTTTATACTTGATAGTGTCAAACGCCTTTGAGAAGTCTGCTAGCACCATAAGGGTGACTTCTCCGTGCTTCATGGCGCGAGTTATGTCATCCCTGATTCCCAATAGCACGGTAGTTGTTTGAATGACCTTTCCTAAAGCCAGAGATGTTCTCTTTGAGTAGAGTGCGAGAGTCAATGAAATCGATAACTTGGTGGTGTACGAGTCTTTCAAACACTTTGGAGAGGACTGGAAGTATCGATATTGGTCGCATGTCTGGGGCATTGGCAATAGAGCTATTGGTCTTTGGGATTGGAGTTATCCTGGCTACTTTCCAAGCGTCAGGGTACATCGATATGTCAATAAATGAATTTATAATATCAGTCAACGGTCCTGCAATCAACTCAGCAACAGGCTTGAGGTATTTAGCTGGTATTTGGTCAGGACCTGTAGATGTATCGGAACGAATATTTTTAATTTCATTGAGAACATGATGGTATGTGACGCGACGTAGGGTAAATGGTTCATCTTCTACGGATCCTAGTTGTAAGCCGTCAATAAAGTTCAACAAGTCTTCTTTGACGTCCACATCTGTGTCTCCAGTGGTACGCTGAGCTGTTTCTGCAAAGTACTTGTTTAATTCATTGACATCTAGTCGTAGAGGCTGTGAACATGGATTCAATATGCGATGGATGACCCTCCAGATCGCCTTTGGTTTTGCTGACGATAGCGCTGTGTTGATGAAAGATCGTTTCGCCTCCTTGATTTTTGTTTTTAGGCAATTACGTACATCGCGAAAAGCTTGCCAGACATCCTTTGTTTTCAGTGAATGCGCCTTGTGACGTAACGAGTCTCTCTGGTTTTGGAGATCTTTAATTTCTTCATCATGCAACCATGGAGCTGGTGGGCGTGATATCTTTGTGCGTTTCAATGGCGCATGTCGCTCAATGCATTCGTTGATGAGCTTAGTGAACATCTCCAGTTTTCCTTCTGGATCGTCCGTAGCCTGAATGACGCTAAATGGGAGGGATGTGAAATCACATTTATTTACCTTCAAAGGGGATAAATTAAACAAAGGAATTTCTTGTTGCTTCTAATTAATAGGTGGAAATTAAAACTGTTCCTATCATTAAAGATATCGCGGTGTATCTCAATTTTGTCCCAAAAGGTGAATTTTACTCTCTAACCTTTTCCTTTGGTAATAAGTAAAACACCCTATTGTTATAAATGGTTCCCAATAAAACTTGTCCCATATTTTTTATTTAAGATATATAGCTAGATTATTACATGGTAATAGCCTTGATATCGTTTTTATTCAGATCACGAGTTTTTAATACTATATCGCGAACGAACGAACGAACGAGTCTTCGAGCGAGTGAGCGATATTTGTTATAGTGGTGTTATAGCTGTGTTATTCGTGGTTTTCATCGATGTTACAAAAACTATTTGCTTGCAAGAAAAACATCAAAAAAACATCAGAAAATTAACAGATTATCAATTGTATCGATATCAATGGATATCAATTGATAACAATCGATGCCAATTAATCGATTGATATTGGAAATCGATGACCAATTAACAGCGTATGGAGCAGGAAGGAGGAAACGTTGTGTCCAAATTATAGTTTTGTAGCGTTTTTCGTAACCGAGTTATTACGAAAATAATTTTTAGAAAATTATGCAGCCGCCATGTTGGTGTCCTTCAGAGGGATACAAATATGGCGGCCATAAAATTACACAAGCAGTAGAGTAGATTATACCAGCAATTATCATCAGCTTTCAGTTAAATCTCTTTAGATATCACTTCTCAATTATTATCACGTCTGAACATTTAAAAATGATATAAAAATATCCGTTTTTTTGTGACAGTTCAGAAACACGTTCATCCGGGACATCACAAATTTAAAAATATTTTGATCTTCGGCCATATAATCGTATCATTCACTAGTGAAGTGATATCGTATCACTTCACTGATGGTATGGATTTTATTCACGGCTTTATCACACTCATATCCACACTGAGGTATCCGGCCTGACCAATCGATGAAATAAATAATCGATATCAATTGATAACAATCGATGCCAATGAATCGACTCTGATATTGGAAACCGACGACCAATCGATGAGGGAAAAATTTGTGACTTTTAACATGATCAATTTTCATCGATTACCATCGATTTTCATCGATTGTTTTGTTCTTATTGCATCAACTCAGCAACTCTTCAATACCTCATTTATTCATTATCGTGCTGTAATGACTTAATGTCTACAATAACGTTGTCATGGTAACCTTTGACTAAACACTTTAAAACCAATGTTACGTTTCTTTCGGGGTTGTTGTCTAAGGCTCTTTCAGACATCGCGAAAATGCTTACCAAAACCGGGCAAGAGACAGGCTATCTGTGAGTGTCTGTTTCATTGCACTAAAAGTTGTCAATATCGATACGTACGTGCCCGATATACGTTTGCGTAAATTTGCTGCGAGACGTCGCTGACAATCGATAGCAATCGATTCAATCGATGCAATTAAGGATAAAATGGTCATTATTATTCAACAAATCGTAACACTGTCCAAATATGGTCATGATGCACTCAATATCTGTCGACCGTACTCAACAGACTGCGATATATGTAAATTCGTATGCGCGCGGTAAAATGTTCAAGTCAGTTCTTGAAATAAAAGTGGAAGGGTATTTTTTAGTTGTGTTACTGAATTTGTTGAATAAAATCAGGCGATATTCCGCAAGATTGAGCAGGATAATTGTTAAATATTGTAGTTTCCCCTACGCTGCTCCACGTTTTTCGACCGTTTTACAGTTACTGTACTGTCAACACTCCTGAATTCAACTTGAAACGGTGCAACACATTGCTTCAGATCATCAACACCACCTTTAAGCTAACAATAGATAATGTAAACGTCCTCAAAACTACATAACTCGTGTATTAAATATTTAATTTTTAGTTGTACTTAAGTCAGCCAAGAAGTGTGTATAAATTTACAGACGATTGAATGGAGTTTTAGAGATAAATAAAGGTACTTGAAAAAATTCGCCCCACTAAAATAAAATTTTACTACTGGCCTTGACAAACGCGCCATATAAAATGACAAATTTTAATTGCAATAAACTATTTAAAATTGAATATAATTAAATAAAAATATAGAGTTAGTAGCCAAAGCATTTCCTCCCGCCTAAGAAATATAGGATTGTAAACCGTAATGCAGTTAAATTCTAATTTGTGAAAAGCATGAGTATTTTGTTTATTATAATACAGGCTGAGAAATTTCTGAACGCTGATTGGTCAAAACGAGCTGAATTTATCTCAAATACCACTCTTGACTTGCCATATTTGGAAGAGAGTGGTATTTCAAGTCTTGAAATACCACTCTCTTCCAAATATGGCAAGTGTGACAAGTATGGCAAGTGTGAAAAAATATCAAAAAGTAACCAGCAATTTTTTTTTTTTCGGCTGAATTTTTAGAAAAGTTCCAAAATTATGCAAATTAGCTGTTTTCCGCCTTCCGAAACGGCCGAATCATCACGCAACTTTAGGAAGATGGTGAAAGCGTAAAACATTCCCAAATGGACATCAAACTTTGTAGACGTTTTAATATATTGCTGGACATTAAATGCATATGAAAATGTTTTAGAAATTATATTTTTAAAAACAAATTATTGGCCTTTTTATACAGGTGTATCTTTAATGTCTTTGCGAGGGGCAAACTGAAGGCAAAGTTTGAGCGGTCTAAACGACGTCTGGTACATAACAAATTAAAATCAAAACAACATCATAATAAACCTTATTTATTATATTTATCACCTGGAAAATTTGGACTTTAGAAATCAAGTATTATTCCGTCAGTAAAATAAACCGCCATACCATGTTAGCGAGTAGAATGTGACGCTAATTACGCTAATTGTGGAGTCCTTTCTAGAAATATATTTTCTATAAGAAAAATAAACATGAAATAACGTGTTGGTACTAGCTGCAACTCTTCTCTGATATTGTAAAATTTAAGTACAGCCTTTACATGTAATTTTCTCAGTGTAGCGTTGAATCTTGTATCTCAAAACCGGCGGCTATTTTAACTAAATAAATACATCAAATGAAATCAACTACGGTACCCTCGTATAAAATGTTGCGGTTTATCCGAAAGACCAAAACTGCTTCCAAATACGCAGCGATATATTTCTAAACAAGAAAAGGCTCGGCAATTGTGAAACGTTTTGATTATAAAAGACCGGATCAGCCAATAAAGATCAATATACAACTCTAAAGAATGAATACCTTCCAACTGTGAAATATAGGAGTTACATGTATCAAATTACGTATTCCTTGTGTTTTTAAATAAATTACCAATGTTACCTCAGATTACCTGATTACCCACGGTTTTATTATTGTACTCAACAAATTCTCAAATAGACAGAAATAATATAGAGGAATAAAGACATTCTATAACCAAAACGAGCACAATGTATTTTGATCGTCAACAAACAATTTTTTTTTTTAAAACAATGACTCACCTCAAGTAAAACGCATCTTAGTCACGCAACTTCAATAAAGATTCTAAACATGTAATTAAACTTTAAAGTGCCTATAACCCTTCGCCTAGCTATATATTTTTTCTTAAACTAGGAAGGTTGAAGATATTATATTCAAAAGAAACAATCCAATTCGCTTTTTCCTTCATTTATTTTAGAAGCATTTAAACCCGCGCTTGAGAATTTAATACTATGAAGTACATTATCCTGAACAAGACTGGATATTACCGAAAATTAGCCCTAACAGTGACGGATATTGTTTTTGTTTGTATCATAATGGTCCAAATCTCCGGAAATTTCTCCACAAGAAATATCAAACCCTACTTCGCACCCCCCCCCCCCCCCCCCCCCCCCCCCCCCCCCCCCCCCCCCCTTCACCACCATCACCTGCGAAACGTACGGCGGGAAATGGCATACCACTCAGGCGCACTTATTAAGAATTATTGGATGAGGTTTTTGTGATATCCAGAATAATCAAGGTCGAGTTAAGAGTTATCAGCCGAAGCCGAAGGCTGAGGTTGATAACTCTTACCGAGACCTTGATTATTCTGGATATCACAAAAACCGAATCTAAACAATTGTTTTATTATACTTTTGCCAACGATGTTGTTTACTTATAAGCGGCAAGCAACGCAAAGCGCGCGAACTTAACATGATTACCCGTGATCCTCTCGCGTACTTGACATGATTACCCGTGACCTTGAGTGCACTTGACATGATTATTGTATAATCTGTAGGTAGATGACGTAGATGCTTTCAAAGGCGCTGGTTTCGAAAATTCACTGTACGCTTTCGGCCAATCAGAAAAGAGATAGTGAGTTGAAACGTATAATAATGATAATTATGGGATAATAATTTAGTTAAACACAAATTTTATAATTTATATCGGTTGGGCAACCTGAACTACCATAACATTTATGTATGACATGTATGTACTGGCAGTAGCCAATCCGAAGTATTTCCCACTGATCGGCTAATGGTCTGTCAGGGAGCTGGCTGGTGCATTGACTAATAACAGCTTCATTACGTAAGGCAATGTATGGCACTTTACGTCGAATGGGTTGTAAAGGCACATCAAATTCTAAGTTCTGGCAAATACACTGTAATATACAGTCGAACTCATATTAAGCGGTTGATAAATTTGTTTTTAATTTTTTTTGATGCAAAGTTTAACATCTATTACGCTTTCTCTGGAAATTTTCAAGTGGATTGAATCATTTTAAGGGTACGAAATAAAAATAAAAATACAAACACGTTTACATTCATCCGCACAATCGTATTTGCTATATTATTTGTTGACAGCTGATCTCTTTCAGAAATTTCTCTTTTGTCTATATTCAGGCATATTTGTGTACGCTTACCATGTCTGCTTGCAACGCTTCGCTGCTGATGACACAAAAAAATTTATCGACTAGTTTTTTAATTACAGCGTCCGTAACAAATATGTTACTACGTTGAGTTAAAATGCGAATCTAGCAGGGATTACTTCTGTCTACATGAAATGAAATCGAATGAAGCAATTTCGAAGAAACTCTGACAGAAAACAGTCCTATGTCACAGGTATAATATGTGGTAAAAACATTACCTCAATCAGTTAAGAAGACATTGGTATCGACGAATTAAACAAACGTAAGGTGAATATTTTTAATTGTTTAAATGAAAATATTCATGACAACCGCATTTTATTCCAAAACGCTCTCATATAATTTTTTTTAAATTCTTAATCGTGAAGAACTACATCTAGGCTTCAAGGAACATAAAGTGGTTTTAAAAGTTTACGTCTAGATGTCGAGAAAAATGGTCATATGTAAAATGCATGACGTCATCGCTACGTTGCTATGGTAACACCGATGCCAATCAAAACTACTTTTTTGGAAAGTTCATTCTATTTCTAGTAAAGTGGTGAAGTAGCTAGTCAGACGGTACTCTGACAGCGAAGTATCAGCCGTTCACATTAGGGAAGGTATGCCGTTGCAAAACTGAGATGGGCCACCTTAAAGTATGACGTTATTTCGGCGTGATATGATATCATAATAGCCCTTTTCACGGTTTAACTTGCAATATTGCATAACAATACACTTGAACATAGAAGCGAGGCAATTTCGGGCACAAGCTGCAAAACATCGTGTTTTTTCTTGAACCCCTTCAACTCTTTTAGTATAAAAAACAGTTTTAAAATGTAGAAGAACTACAATTCTTTTAGTTTACGTTGTTTTTAGAAAAAATTGTAAAATGACTTTTCTCTATTAGTAAAGGGTAGACTCGCATAAGCTACAGGGAGATTGGATTACGATCTTTACGGCAAACTTTAACTAAAATAGTTGTATATTTAGTTCTTCTCCGTTTTAAAACTATTTTTATGCTAACATAGTTTAAGGAGCTCAAGAAAATCACGATGTTTTACAGCTTGTGCCCGAAATTGCCTCGCTTCTACGTTTAGCTGTATTGTTATGCAAATATTTCAGGTTAAAAAGGGCTATTGATTCGTAATTGCCACTAAAATAAACATGTTTGAATGCTTTATTCACCACATAAGTTTCATTTTTATAGCACAAATACTTTTCGAGATACAGACAGAGGTCTATAACTAGAGGTTTCCATCTCTGGTATTGGGCCTTGGCCCATCAGATTCGGAGTTAGGCTATTTTTAGACATTTTTCGCGCGAAACCAGCAGCCAATCACGTTGAAGTTGAACCATCTTTAAAATGATATGCGGCGAGCGCTACGCAAAGACAGAAACTTTGGCCAAGGAAAAGCGAAAAGCGTCACAGCAGAATGTAATAATTGTTTAAATACTTCACTAAATTTAGGTCAAACTTCGGTATACTTTTTGTAAAACTATAAATCGACTGAGTGATTTTTCAGTTCAATCTAAATGAAGCATGATTTGTATGAATTCGGCGGCAAAACTTCTGGCGGACTGGCGCGCTGTCCAGTTGGCAAGTTGAATGAAAAAGTGTTCTCCGCGGATTTAAAATCTTCGCTCAATCTCTCCAAAGTTTCGTATATTCTGGAAAATTGTGCCGATGGTTTAGCTTAACATGGGAAGATTCGAAATAATTGTGGAGCTGAACATTATATTCATTTTACAAGTTGAACGGACAGCTATACGCAGCCGAAGGTTTCACTTGTTTACATTATACGGCGGGCAAAACTTGCGCGACTACAGAATTTAATAAGCTTAAACTAAATTGTGTTGAAACGAACAGAGCTTAAAATCAAGTTCATTGAAGTAAAAGAACAAAGGAAACCCTCAATATCTACATGGATGGAAAGAAAGAGAGTGGTCTTCGAAGAGAATTTCACTGTGAAGTGATCTGACCGTCACGAATGCTTGACGAACTGCCGTGGATATTTATTGTGCTGATTGTAAAAACTTAATTCAGCTGGAATTGACAAGCCTCTTCGAAATACAAGGTAACAATACTGAATAGACTAAGCTTAAACTTGTGTTGTAAACAGGCTTTCATTCTTTGGACGAATTAATTATATGTCCCGCGGTTTTTCGGATCTGATCTTCCCGTAAATTAATTTCAGGCTGCCTTTAGTGCTCTTTCAGTCGCATTAGTTGTACATTTACAGGAATTTCCCATTAAATATTTCGTTCCAAACTTCGTGCATTATTTAGTAGAATTAACTTTTGTTTTACTTAGAAGGGCCAAGGTTTTTTACTTAATAATTTTAGCCATCTTTTCAAATTTAACTGTCAACCGTCTTGAACAAAAATTGTCGAGCTAGCGCGTTCAGTGACCATATTTGTCAGGCATGGTGCGTGATTGGCTGCTGGTTTCGCGCGAAAAATGTCTAAAAATAGCCTAACTCCGAATCTGATGGGCCGCGCGCAATGCTAGATGGAAACCTCTAGTTATAGCCGGACCTCTGATACAGATCGTTTTACCCAAATTTGTTGATTTTTTAGCTTAATTTTCAGTTTTCATAAAATTTTTGCTTTTTACGATGAAATCCTTCCAAAATCTTTGCCGTTTTAGCATCTTTATATTTTTCTTGATTTTTTCAAAGCAAATTTGGAGATTTTCTGACATTTCTGAACAATTTAGAAATCCAAGATTTAGGATCCAAGATGGCTGATTTTTTTTAACGTATGACGTCATTATGGCGTGTATGACGTCATAATTGACACGTGGCTGCCACTAAAATAAAGATTTTCGGATGCTTTACACACCATGTAAGTTTCATTTTCATAGCGTCTATACTTTTCGAGATACATAGGGGGGGGGGGGGGGGGGGGGGGCACTATGCACTATTTGCCCCACCCCCCTCCCCAGGCTCAGGAACGAAAAAAAAGCCCAGGCAGAATAGGGTTAATAGAGGTCGGCGCTTAATAGGTGACCATTTAATAGGTGTCGGTTTGACAGTAGTTATATTCCACATAATTTGGGGCAGAAAGGAGATCAAAGGAATGAGGTTTTTTAGACGTCTTCAATTCTTCTCTATTTCCAATAGACTCTACGTGTGTAAAATGCCTGGCCTGTACTGCCTGCTTCCAGTATATTAAGGTTTGATTAGAATGACGTGTAGACGCAATTCAAGCCGTTCAAATGTGCATGTGAAAGAACAGACTAAAAGCCACCTACGTCCTGGAGGATGGATGGGTGGGTGGGTGGGTGGGGCCTTTTTTTATCTGAAAAGGGTATTGTATGGCCATTATGGTTGATGGATCTCAAAATTGGGTCTGCTCGCAGGCTACAATTCTCAAACGAGGCCATTCCCGTGTAGCTGAGATCGATCGACAAATGGAGGGCCACTCATTACCAATTCTTGGTAATATCCTCTTGTTCAGGTTAATCAGTGTACTTCATAGTATTAAATCTCAGCTACAGAGTCCAGGCAGTCTGGTCATCTCTTAGAAGAATGCTCGAATGCTCGCTTATAGACTATTAGATTTGGGTTCAAAGGTGAAAACGTGGAAGTTAAAACTGGTCAAGTGTCCCAATCGACTAGAAAGGAACTAGTCAGAGCCGAAATTAAAGTTTAAATTACATGTTTAGAATAATTATCAAATTAACGTTTTTGAAGTTGCGTGACTAAGATGCGTTACTTCAAGGTATACGTTTGGGTGAGTCATTTTTTTTTAATCGTTTGTTGACGATCAAAATACATTGTGCTCGTTTTAGTTATAGAATGTCTTTATTCCTCTATATTTTTTCTGTCTATTTGAGAAACCGTGGGTAATTTGAGGTAACATTGGTAATTTATTTAAAACACAAGGAGTACGTAATTTGATACATGTAACCGGTCTATTTCACAGTTGGAAGGTATTCATTCTTTAGGGTTGTATATTGATCTTTATTGGCTGATCCGGTCTTTTACAATCAAAAGTTTAACAATTGCTGAGCCTTTTCCTATTTAGAAATATATCGCTGCGTATTTGGAGCAGTTTTCGTCTTTTGGACAAACCGCAACATTTTATACGAGGGTACCGTAGTTGATTTCATTTGATGTATTGATTTATAAGGGCCTGATTACATGAGCCGGGCTGGCCAGTTTTGCCGAGATCTCGGCACGTCTGTTAAACGCAACAAAAATCAACTTTGCGATTACATGACAACCGGGATAGCCGGGATCCCGGTATCGCGATGCCGGGATCCGGCTAACCGGGCTGAAAATTTTCCATGATATCCCCTGGGGGGAGGGGGGGGGGGGTACTCCCCCAAATTTTTGGTGGGGGTGTGCGGCCCGCTTCTTGAAAACCTTACCCTATTTCAGACCAAAATATGTGATTTTTGATACCCTATTTCAGACCTGACCCATAAATCGATACCGACCCTATTTCAGACCTATAAAATTAGTACACGTGTCTAATACATGACTTCAGCTACCCAGGAATGGGTTCCATTTGCGCAAACATTTGAAAAGGGCTTCAAATTCCACGATGTTAATGGAAAAAAAAGTTTCGTCTAAAAGCCAAACCAAATTCCAGGCCAGAGTGTACAAAACATACCCTATTTCAGACCAAAACGGCTCAAAAACCATACCCTTTGGGGCGTCACATACCTATATAGCTTATATAAGGGAGTACTCGTGCTGAATCATTTATGCTAATAACGTGGGCTTCGACTAAATAAAAGCAAATTACTTACAAAGCAGCAGTCCTTTGTCTTTAATTGCCATCTCAGACTACACATTGGGTATTCGAGAAACCAGCTAAAACCACAGCTTTTGACCCTTCATATCCATCGCGATCGTGTTTCTTGCGAGACTGGCTTTGGTAAACAAGCTTTTTTTGGAAATGAGAGGCCCGGATGCTGAGCTAATTTGCATCTCGGCAAACCGGGCCAGCCCGGCTAACCAGGCTCATGTAATACCGGGCTGAAAGTTATCTCGGCAAACTGAACCAGCCCGGCTAACCGGGCCAGCCCGGCTCATGTAATTAAGCCCTCAGTTAAATAGCCGCCGGTTTCGAGATACAAGATTCAACGCTACACTGAGAAAATTACATGCAAAGGCTGTGCTTAAATTTTACAATATCAGAGAAGAGTTGCAGCTAGTACCAACACGTTATTTCATGTTTATTTTTCTGATAGAAAATATATTTCTAGAAAGGACTCCGCGATTAGCGTGATTAGCGTCGCATTCTACTCGCTAACATGGTATGGCGGTTTATTTTACTGACGGAATAATACTTGATTTCCAAAGTCCAAATTTTCCAGGTGATAAATATAATAAATATGGTTTATTCTGATGTTGTTTTGATTTTAATTTGTTATGTACCAGACGTTGTTTAGACCGCTCAAACTTTGCCTTCAGTTTGCCCTTCGCAAAGACATTAAAGATACACCTGTATAAAAAGGCCAATAATTTGTTTTAAAAATATAATTTCTAAAAAATTTTCATATGCATTTAATGTCCAGCAATATATTAAAACGTCTACAAAGTTTGATGTCCATTGGGAATGTTTTACGCTTTCACCATCTTCCTAAAGTTGCGGGATGATTCGGCCGTTTCGCAAGGCGAAACAGCTAATTTGCATAATTTTGGAACTTTTCTAAAATTCAGCCGAAAAAAAAAATCGCTGGAACTTTTGATATATTTTCCTTCGAATTTTCGCCACTGATTTTCGATTCTTGATAATTACAGGCATACGCTCTTAAACGTTTCAAAACGAAGCTCCAATGACATCTGTGCACGTGAAGCTACGATCGTCGTGAACTCGGGTAGGATATTTGCCTTGTATTATAAACAAATAATAGCATGAGTTGTACGTAGTATTTGGAATAATACCGGCTCGTAATATTTCAAAATTGTCCAAAATATCACTCGCCGCGACAATTTTGAAATATTACTCGCGGTATTATTTCCAAATACTACTATAACTCATGCTATTACCTATACAAATCCAAGTTTCATTAGGATCGAGTTCCACATGCCATAGTTAGAACAATAGAAGCCTTGGCTTCGCCTCGTGTTTTTTAACCTGTTAAAAACACGGCTGCCTGCTTATCAAACATTTACACACCCTTTTCATCTTGATGTAGCCGAATATTTACTTACAGACTTGGTCATACTTGTTATGGAATATTCTCTACAACTCGTCAAATGACTTTTATAAAGAATACAATGATATATTGCTGTAAATGTTTCTCAATTAAAAGGCGAATTTTAATTCCTTTTTGTAGTTCTACGAAAGGCAATTCTTAGGAGAAACTCGTCAAATAATTTTTGCAATAACTAAAACGTATATTGTTGTAATTGTTTCTTAATCAAAATTTGTCCCATATTGTCATTAGAGATATCGATATATCTCAATTTTGTCCTAAAACTGCGAATTTTACTTTTCGTAGTTCTATGATAGATTCTCTATAACTCGTCAAATACCTTTTCCTTTTGTACTGTAATAAGTAAAACGCCCTTTTGTTATAATTGGTTCCCACATTAAAAACTTGTCCCATCATATTGTTATTAAATATATCAGTATACCTCAATTGTGAAATTTACTTTTTGTAGCTCTACGTTAGGTTTGTAAAGTACCTGGAAAATCCAGTATATGACGCGGAATAAAAACTATAATATTAACATCATGGCATGTTATACGCCTGCCACGCAGGCTATGTTTCTGCAAGTGTTGTGCTTCAGAATAACCAAGAGCGAATTCTTCTAATAATAATTTGAGACATAATTTTGCTTTCTTTACTTCGTGTAACTTCATAAATAAACACAAATCTGCCGACATGTACTGAATTTCATCGAGGCATTGTTCTATTGTTGTGGTGAGTCGGTCCTCGAAGTCTTTTGTAAATATTAACTCTCGCACGTCCAGGCGTTGAAATGAACGAGATTATGAAGAAATTTAACATGGCTCGTCTAACTTCTTGTTGTAATATTACTAGCTAAATTTGCTCACTATGTATATAGTTGAATTTCTACGAATTTTCAACCAAGCTTTGAATTATTTCTACGAATCATCAACCAAGTAAGTTAGGCCCAGTTCAGACGCCGTACTTCACATGAGCCGAATCTTGGCCGAATCGAATTCGAATTTAGGCCGACCCAAATTAATTTAGATCGGCTGAATTGATTCAGACGCCGAGCTTAATTCAGCCGAACTTAAATTAATAGGGGAAAATTGCTGTTATATTGAAAAATACATTATAATAATTCATGCATTTGTTTCGGCTCATGTGAAGTTCGGCGTCTGAATCAAAGCCGGTCCACAGCCGTTATTCCCGGCTGAGCCAGGCGGGAAGAACGACTGAGCCGATCCGAATTCATTCAGCCGTTCTGAATTGATTCAGACGCCGTACCTCACATGAACTTAATTCATCGTATTCGATTCGGCTCATGTGAAGTACGGCGTCTGAACTGGGCCTAAGTGAAAACGGTAAACAAACTCTTACAAGAAATAAGGCCTTTTTTCTAATTTTGCTCACTAGATATATTGGATCTCTACAAATTATCAAAACGAGCTTTGAATTATTTCAACGAATTGTCACCAAATACTTTTATTGGCCTTTCAGCAAATAATCGTTGCATGTAAAATTAACACAAGAATATGCGTGCCTGGTTTTCAATTGAAGTATACAAATACCTTCAAAAAGGTAAAGATGAATGCAATATGTTAAGTTAAGCTAAATCAAAATATATAAGAAGAGCCAGTGCTCAAGGTGATATAGAAGAAAGAATTACTAACGTATCGCGAGATAATTCCAAGCAATTCCAAGCTATTAAGTTAAAGTGCACCTAACCCCAAAATGTTTTATTCGTTGAAATAAATTTACTTATAATTTGAAACTTAAGGTGGCCCGCGGTTATTTATTGGAGCGGAGGTTCCCTTTTTTAAAACTACTTTTCGGCAGGAAAGCGTCAACCGATTTCTGTAAATTTTGATATTCAAAATTTTAGAAGGCTTTTAATTTTAGGGCAAACGAAATTTAAGATTTAGAGATACAATCGCTATTAGAAAACCTTGTTTTTTTACGAAATCGCGAATATTTTCATAAAACGAAGATATTTTTTTTTCTAATTACGTTCAATAAGTTCCAAGACTTCAATGTTTACTGTGAGCAAGTTTCCACGAAATCGGCTGCATAGAAATTGTTGCACAGTTCACTGCTGAATTTTAGCTTCAAAATAATTTGCTCGTGTATTTGCTTCATATGTTGCAAGAACGCTTCAATAATGCTAAGATCGCACCTATTGTTGGAAAGCTTGATACCACCTAAACCTTTGCCGAATAATCGGAAAAGATCGGAAATTCCCAGTAAAAGCTATAAGCAAATGAATAACAAGATGTTTATAGTGCGTAATTTGTGAATTTCAAACTATTCACGTTTGTTCGACTTGTGAAAAAACTACCGATTTGTTTTCCGTAATTTTTAAGTATGATAAAATCCAGCATATATAAAAACGACCTCGCCTAGTTTTGGGCGTGAAAATTGTGTGGTTCCCGAGTAAACGTCATAACCCTGAATCATTTATGCTAATAACGTGGGCTTCGACTAAATAAAAGCAAATTACTTACAAAGCAGCAGTCCTTTGTCTTTAATTGCCATCTCAGACTACACATTGGGTATTCGAGAAACCAGCTAAAACCATAGCTTTTGACCCTTCATATCCATCGCGATCGTGTTTCTTGCGAGACTGGCTTTGGTAAACAAGCTTTTTTTGGAAATGAGAGGCCCGGATGCTGAGCTAATTTGCATCTCGGCAAACCGGGCCAGCCCGGCTAACCAGGCTCATGTAATACCGGGCTGAAAGTCAGCTCGGCAAACTGAGCCAGCTCGGCTAACCGGGCTAGCCCGGCTCATGTAATTAGGCCCTTAGTTAAATAGCCGCCGGTTTCGAGATACAAGATTCAACGCTACACTGAGAAAATTACATGTAAAGGCTGTGCTTAAATTTTACAATATCAGAGAAGAGTTGCAGCTAGTACCAACACGTTATTTCATGTTTATTTTTCTGATAGAAAATATTTTTCTAGAAAGGACTCCGCAATTAGCGTGATTAGCGTCACATTCTACTCGCTAACATGGTATGACGGTTTATTTTACTGACGGAATAATACTTGATTTCCAAAGTCCAAATTTTCCAGGTGATAAATATAATAATAAGGTTTATTCTGATGTCATTTTGATTTTAATTTGTTATGTACCAGACGTTGTTTAGACCGCTTAAACTTTGCCTTCAGTTTGCCCCTCGCAAAGACATTAAAGATACACCTGTATAAAAAGGACAATAATTTGTTTTAAAAATATAATTTCTAAAACATTTTCATATGCATTTAATGTCCAGCAATATATTAAAACGTCTACAAAGTTTGATGTCCATTGGGATTGTTTTACGCTTTCACCATCTTCCTAAAGTTACGTGATGATTCGGCCGTTTCGGAAGGCGAAAACAGCTAATTTGCATAATTTTGGAACTTTTCTAAAATTCAGCCGAAAAAAAAAAATCGCTGAAACTTTTTGATATTTTTCCCTGGACTAGTTCACCCAAAGGGATATTTTGGCGAAATAAAAAAAAATTCGAATTTTCGCCACTGATTTTCGATTCTTGATAATTACAGGCATACGCTCTTAAACGTTTCAAAACGAAGCTCCAATGACATCTGTGAAGCTACGATCGTCGTGAACTCCGGTAGGATATTTGCATGAGTTGTACGTAGTATTTGGAAAAATACCGGCTCGTAATATTTCAAAATTGTCCAAAATATTACTCGCGGTATTATTTCCAAATACTACTATAACTCATGCTATTACTATACAAATCCAAGTTTCAGGCATTAGGATCGAGTTCAACATGCCATAGTTAGAACAATAGAAGCCTTTGGCTTCGCCTCGTGTTTTTTTAACCTGTTAAAACACTGCTGCCTGCGTATTAAACATTTACACACCCTTTTCATCTTGACGTAGCCGAATATTTACTTACAGACTTGGTCATACTTGTTATGGAATATTCTCTACAACTCGTCAAATGACTTTTATAAAGAATACAATGATATATTGCTGTAAATGTTTCTCAATTAAAAGGCGAATTTTAATTTCCTTTTTGTAGTTCTACGAAAGGCAATTCTTAGGAGAACTCGTCAAATAATATTAGCAATAACTAAAACGTATATTATTGTTGTAATTGTTTCTTAATTAAAATTTGTCCCATATTGTCATTAGAGATATCGATATATCTCAATTTTGTCCTAAAACTGCGAATTTTACTTTTCGTAGTTCTATGATAGATTCTCTATAACTCGTCAAATACCTTTTCCTTTTGTACTGTAATAAGTAAAACGCCCTTTTGTTATAATTGGTTCCCACATTAAAAACTTGTCCCATCATATTGTTATTAAATATATCAGTATACCTCAATTGTGAAATTTACTTTTTGTAGCTCTACGTTAGGTTTGTAAAGTACCTGGAAAATCCAGTATATGACGCGGAATAAAAACTATAATATTAACATCATGGCATGTTATACGCCTGCCACGCAGGCTATGTTTCTGCAAGTGTTGTGCTTCAGAATAACCAAGAGCGAGTTCTTCTAATAATAATTTGAGACATAATTTTGCTTTCTTTACTTCGTGTAACTTCATAAATAAACACAAAATCTGCCGACATGTACTGAATTTCATCGAGGTATTGTTCTATTGTTGTGGTGAGTCGGTCCACGAAGTCTTTTGTAAATATTAACTCTCGCACGTCCAGGCGTTGTAATGAACGAGATTATGAAGAAATTTAGCATGGCTCGTCTAACTTCTTGTTGTAATATTACCAGCTAAATTTGCTCACTATGTATATAGTTGAATTTCTACGAATTTTCAACCAAGCTTTGAATTATTTCTACGAATCATCAACCAAGTAAGTTAGGCCCAGTCAGACGCCGTACTTCACATGAGCCGAATCAAGAGAATTATATTCTCTTGGCCGAATCGAATTCGAATTTAGGCCGACCCAAATTAATTTAGATCGGCTGAATTGATTCAGACGCCGAGCTTAATTCAGCCGAACTTAAATTAATAGGGGAAAATTGCTGTTATATTGAAAAATACATTATAATAATTCATGCATTTGTTTCGGCTCATGTGAAGTTCGGCGTCTGAATCAAAGCCGGTCCACAGCCGTTTATTCCCGGCTGAGCCAGGCGGGAAGAACGACTGAGCCGATCCGAATTCATTCAGCCGTTCTGAATTGATTCAGACGCCGTACCTCACATGAACTTAATTCATCGTATTCGATTCGGCTCATGTGAAGTACGGCGTCTGAACTTGGCCTTAGTGAAAACGGTAAACAAACTCTTACAAGAAATATAATGAGCGATCAATGACATTCCAAGGAAATTTTCGATGATCCGTAAATCCCAAGTGAAAAAATAAATCCCACAACGCGGCAAATTTGAATAATTTACGGAAGACGAGTGGTTTTCAAAGCATTGGTAAAATGGAGGACATGAAGTAGCTAACTTGACGACTTAATTCGCAGAGCTTCGTCGAAGCTACACGCCTAAAACTAGGCGAGGCCGTTTTTATATATGCTGGATTTTATCATACTTAAAAATTACGGAAAACAAATCGGTAGTTTTTTTCACAAGTCGAACAAACGTGAATAGTTTGAAATTCACAAATTACGCACTATAAAAATCTTGTTCTTCATTTGCTTATAACTTGTACTGGGAATTTCCGATCTTTTCCGATTATTCAGCAAAGGTTCAGGTGGTATCAAGTTTTCCAACAATAGGTGCGATCTTAGCATTATTGAAGCGTTCTTGCAACATATGAAGCAAATACACGAACATATTATTTTGAAGCTAAAATTCAGCAGTGAACTGTGCAGCAATTTCTATGCAGCCGATTTTGTGGAAACTTGCTCACAGTAAACATTGAAGTCTTGGAACTTATTGAACGTAATTAGAAAAAAATCTATCTTCGTTTTATGAAAATATTCGCGATTTCGTAAAAAGCAAGGTTTTCTAATAGCGATTGTATCTCTAAATCTTAAATTTCGTTTGCCCTAAAATTAAAAGCCTTCTAAAATTTAAAGATTCCTTATTTTGAATACCAAAAATTACAGAAATCGGTTGACGCTTTCCTGCCGAAAAGTAGTTTTAAAAAAGGGAACCTCCGCTCCAATAAATAACCGCGGGCCACCTTAAATGCGAAGAAATTTTTCGATTTGGTTGAATCCTCGATTTTTCTGTGCCACGACAAAGTCTCAAAATTGCACCTAAAACGATGCCATTTTGTTGCACGGCCGCGTTTGAGGGGGAATTAGTTCTAGCGGCTCTGTGACGTCTACCTGGGAACGTTCGATCCTTCGCGTCCACTCATTTACTTCAGAAAGATGCGATATACATTCGAAAAGTGTGTAGAAACGCCTTCCAGGTGCGTTATTGGGCGTTGCAGCAGACGCCAGATTTAGACAAAGGTATACTATACCATTTTAAAGCGATGGTCGAGGACTGGCATACGAACAAGACGGTGGATTTTGTAAACTCAAATGAGCGAAGTGGGATTGTGCGGAGAGCCATACATTTGAGAACTCTGGAGTTTGTCCTCGCACTTCCAGTATACTTCCTAAGGCTATTTTCAAATCTACCCAGTCGAAGTCAACTAGCAATTCGACGAAATGTTACCGAAAATGTTATCTCTACCAATGACATAGCCGGCAAAATTCAGTAGCACCAGCGTGGAATCCGAGCGTTCATCCGTAGTATCGCGCATCTGTATGGCGTCAACATTTCTTCTTCGTGCGAAGCAATTCAAGAAAGTTTGAAGTAAGTCAAAGACGAATTTCTTTCGAATGACAAAATAAGAAAAATGACAAAATATTTTGACTCTAAAAGTTTTTCTGAAGCCGGGAAATAAGCAGTGCGACAGCCGTATGTACAGATCGTAACATCAATGGGTATCAATGCGGACCACCGAGGGAACATATCCACTTCGCTTATCGAGGAAGAAAAAGTCATTTATTTCACGGTTTTTACTTGAAAATTAACTTAATTCACTATGGTGGTTATTTGGGGTAGTAACGGCAAACGTTTGAGGATGTCAAAACTGTAGTGATGTGGCTTGTTTCCTTTCAGTTTGTTTTCTGCGGCTTCAATTTTCAAGCCGATTTTCAATCGATCGACTGTCGCTTGGCTGCGCCTCAAGTAACTCTTAATGCACTTCTTTATAAACTCTCGATAGACGACCTTTAAGCATGGACCAACACATAAATAGAACTGAGCCAAAACAAGCTATTGGTAAACAGACATCTGCGAAAGCATCTAAACAAAAGCCTCGAGCGAGAATTCTTACAACTGCGACGGTTACTTGGCTTTTGCAAACATTAAATGGTGAAAGCTGGCATTTAACAAAATATAAACCATTGCTTTACGAAATGCATACTCGCAAAAGCAAAAATATAAATGTCTAAAACGCTCGTCGGAGTAGCAAAGTTTATAGGTGACAATAATATTGCTTACCATTGACTGGCTTCTTCAGTGCTATCGAAGCGGTCCTTGAGCTTCCTTTTCGGTTCTTCATTCGCTTTGACATCCTTTTCAAATTTAGTTGTCCATTCCAGGTCTCGAAGCGGTTCATCTGCGAAGATTTCTTTCTCATTGCCGCTTGAAGTATTGATTGAGGAACGCATTATGTAATCACGCGTCGATTTCAGTTCGATTTCTACTTCAGAAATGAAGTTTATTTCGGAGTAATTCGAATCGAAACTTACTTTGACTCCGGACATAAAGAACGCACAAATATTTCGAAATACAATTATTCAGTTAAAGTCCCAAAAGACATAGAAATGATCCCTTTTATGTTCAATTATTCCAAACAAATACAGAGAAATGACAGAGGCGCGAAATTGTGTGGTTCCCGAGTAAACGTCATAACCCGGCACCGGACTCCAGAATCCCTATACGCGGTCGTGCAACACATCGAACTTGACTTCAGCAGAGCATAGAAAATCGAGGATTCAACCGAATCCAAATTTTTTTTCGCAGAAATGCTTCGAATTATATATAGATTTATTTAAGAGAAGGCACATTTTTGGGGTTAGCACTTTAAGTAAATATTACCACAGGTGTCATAACTGTGATGAGGTTATACGTCCAAAATAACTTCTAAGTTGTCAGGTTTCTTGTGGAAATGAAGTTAATTTTGGCTACAAAACATTCAATATATGTAGCTATATAAAACTAAGATTAAGGACAATCACAGACATGACATAAAAATGATGATAGCAGTAGAATCCTGACAAGCATGCATTTTCTTGCAACAAAGAACTGTGAAATATTTATTCATCTTTGGTGACATCCTTTGGTATTCCGGTAATGCCAACACAAACGTATTTGTTTGAATGCTCAGTAAATAAAAAAGAAAACGTACTTGTAGCTGTTATTTGCCCAGATTCTGGAGTTTTTGTGTTATAGATAAATGCATGTTATTCACTGAAATACATACAACTGTACACCATACAGTTACAACGACATATCTAAAAAAAATCCTAGTTGTATATAACTTGAAAATAAATCTAGATATTATATCATTTTTATGGATTTTACATAATAAACTGTATAAGTCATTGAACCCAAAACACTCAGACTTTCCTTTCTTTTGTGATATCATTAATTTATTTGAAAACAAGACCAAACAACAAATCTCGGAGCGGCAATTTGATGAACCCGCTCGATAGTTGTTATAGTTTACCCAGATTCTGCAGATGTTCTGTATTCATGCTCTGCGATGAAAGACTACCGACTCATGGAAAACCGTCTCAGATGAAAATTTCATCCGTTATTATTTACCCAGGTTTTAAAATTCCATCTTCCGAAGCCACGTTCGTACAGTTTGTTAATTGCTATGTAAGCTTGTATTCACTGGTTCTGCCATCTGTGGTTGTTCAGGTTAAGTATTGAAGCAGTACTGTTCAGGATATAAAGAGGTAAATCAAGGACCTTCTTAACTTGTGTCAATTCATTGCTCTCAAAAGCATCATGCAGTCTTTAGTGGTTTTCTGCGTTTTGGGCGTTGCTGCCTTGGCAAGTTTCGCACATGGTAAGTGTATTTCTTAAACTGATTTGTATCACGTTACGTTTTGTTAGGAATATCAGTAGTCGAGTTTTGATTCCTTAGCTGGACCATGTTACGTTTACACGGGAGTAACTTTTACACGATCATTATATTTAATGTTTTGTTTCGTAATCCTAAACCATTCAGTACTAATATTGAATGGGCTGGTGGTCAATTACAAATGAATAGGACATATTGATTGATTAATTTCTTTCTTGTCTTAATTTATTTTTTCGCCAGATTCTCCAATCTGTCGCCTTCCTCGTACAACAAGACATGTAGATTTTAGATCCATCTTTTTTTAGAGAAGAACACTTATAGTAAACTATAATTTGATCTTCAAAGTAACGACACTGTCGTATGTTATGCACAGGAAAACTATTTAATTTCCTATCTAGCATTCTTGATATTGTAACTTTAATTTTCTAGCCAATCACCGGAAACGATCAAGCAATTAAAAAAAATCAGTATTATCCTAATATACACGGTATCAATCAATTTTCTTTAAAAAAAGTTAAAATTAAATACTGGTATGCTCCAATGTATGCGTGCAAACAACTTTTTTTATTGATCCTCGCAGAGCGAGGTTTATATTTTCGTCAGCAGGCAAATAGTGCGCATTTATTTTTATTACAACAAAAGTAACAAAATTCCAAAGCTCAGTGAGTCCAAGAGAGGATGATATAGGAGAAGGATTCCCCGTGCAACATTATAATTTGTTTGAAATCTATTAATAGTTTCGCGCCATGCTGTGAGAGTTATTTTTATTTCCTTCTGATCGAGGCTCCGACATCATGGTACTCGAACTGAGCAATCAGGTAGCGCTCTTAAAATTACTCAGCTATGGACTGAAGGTAAACATAGAATCATTGGAAGAGACCCATATCCCATATATGGGGGAATGGTTCTCTTGCTAGATTATCTTCTCTTGGTGATACTTAACTTGATCGCTAGGTCAATGCACTGTGATAGACCTATAGTCGAGTATATTTCGGAGTACCATTGAGGTTAAGAAGTTTTTTTCTTTTGCTACTGCGCATGCTCAAACCCTTTTTTTTAATTTAAATACTCGTTTAACACTATTCCAGGTTGCGCAGACAAAAGTCAACAATGCTCGCGCTGGGCTGGAATGGGATATTGTAGTGGTAGCTACGAATCATGGGCGAAAAAGAACTGTCCGAAGAGCTGTAATTTTTGCGACGGTGGAGCAGGACAGTGTGGATACAAACCCAGTACACGAATTGTTGGTGGTACCGAGGCCCCCAAAGGAGCTTGGCCGTGGCAGGCTCAACTCAGGACACTTGATGGTTTTCCCTTTTGCGGAGGAACTTTAGTTCATCCACAATGGGTTGTCACCGCTGCTCACTGCGTCCCAGGAGAAACTCCTTCAAGCCTTCGTGTAAGGTGAGTTTATTGATCCGAATGGACTCCAGATCGAGCTGTCTGGATTCCAGTACTGGTCGGGGTCATTGTGTTGTGTTCTTGCATTGGAAAATAAACTTTACCCTCACATGCCTCTCTTCACCCAAGAGTATAAATGGATACTGGTAAATCATTAGGGTAACCTGACAAAATGTTGGGGGTATAAACCAGTTTTATTTCAATTGCTGACCGTTCAGTGATTTTTATTTTTTATTTTGCCTATAAGATACCATATTTTCAATTTTGCAGACTTGGAGCTCACTCGCGTGTAGGCAGTGTAGGAACCGAACAGGTAATGGAAATCGAAAAAATCCTCTCTCACAAGAGCTACAGACGGCCTTATGGCATGGCTCACGATATCGCCATGTTGAAACTGCGCAAGCCCGCTCATATTAACAGAGCCGTTAACGTGGCTTGTTTGCCTGGATCAAGTGGAAAAGTTTCAGATGGCAAAACATGTTGGGTCACAGGTAAAAGCAGGCAATTTGGGCGACTTTTGGTTATCTTTTTATGCATAAATTTAGCGAAAACGTGTGACAACGTTATACTGCGTTTACTCTAGGCCGAGACATGTTTAGAGCGAGAAACAAGTTTCACCTTTCAAACACGTTTTATGCCTGGTTCTATAATGTATGTTTTTTTACGGTACTAGCTACTCGTTATACTTGCACTTTTAGACCGACAAATGGAGCTCGAACTTGTTGTTACGTTACATTCATTATTTTAATCTCACTTGTCAAACCCTTCATGGCTCGTTTAAAGCAGATTCAGAAACAATTCCTTTCAAACTTGACACTGTAACTAAATTCCACAGACTCTTTCTAGTTAGAGATGATATCGTTTTTTAATGAAATCCAGTGATTTAACAACAACAACAACTTTATTCAATTTTTATATATAAGATTTACAAGAGGGCTTGCCCCCGCTATTAGTTACAAAACTAATCGAGGCGGGAGCAAGAGTTAAAATAAAAACAAGGTTAATACAATTTAAATACAATTTAAATACAATAGGAAAAAAAAGAAGATGAAAAATATATATATATAAATAATAATAATAAATGAATGCACACACACTATATTCATCTTCACATTGTAAGACATCAAGGAGTAGTTTCTTCATTTTATTTCGAAATTTAGATATATTTAGTAATTTAACTGAATGTGGGATTGAGTTCCAGATCGATACGCCGATTTCCTATATATGAGATCAGTGCAATTGTTGTACCAAAAATGAAATACCAATTTCATTACTCGATACATAGTTTTTAACAAAATTATTTTATCTTTGTTTTTTTAAGGATTTGGAAGATTGGCTTCAGGCGGTGCGTCACCCGGCGTCCTCCAGCAAGTCTCTGTCCCAGTTGTCTCAGAAGCCAAATGCAAACAGGCCTATGGATCATCAATCCACGACTCCATGGTCTGTGCTGGATTCGATCAGGGTGGCAAGGACTCGTGCCAGGGAGATTCAGGGGGGCCCATGGTATGTGAAGACGGCGGAAAGTTCTTCCTCGAGGGTGTTGTATCCTGGGGACACGGATGCGCTTCCCCAGGGAAATATGGCGTCTACAGCCGAGTCCGTTACTTGAAGAAATGGATCGATACCATAATGAGTTCATATTAAGAAACAGAACAATAAAAGTACGAGAAAGGAAACAACTGGTTGTGTTTACTTTAATGTGTTAACTTTAACAACCCCAAGATTTATGAGCAGGAACTATCGATCATATTCCTATCATATCAGTCTTATTAACCTTCCGAAGTACAGCCCGGTAAGGGCCGGGGGGGGGGGGGGGGGGAGGGGAGGGTACGCTATATCACATTTATTTACCTTCAAAGGGGATAAATTAAACAAAGGAATTTCTTGTTGCTTCTAATTAATAGGTGGAAATTAAAACTGTTCCTATCATTAAAGATATCGCGGTGTATCTCAATTTTGTCCCAAAAGGTGAATTTTACTCTCTAACCTTTTCCTTTGGTAATAAGTAAAACACCCTATTGTTATAAATGTTTCCCAATAAAACTTGTCCCATATTTTTATTTAAGATATATAGCTAGATTATTACATGGTAATAGCCTTGATATCGTTTTTATTCACGAGTTTTTAATACTATATCGCGAACGAACGAACGAGTCTTCGAGCGAGTGAGCGATATTTGTTATAGTGGTGTTATAGCTGTGTTATTCGTGGTTTTCATCGATGTTACAAAAACTATTTGCTTGCAAGAAAAACATCAAAAAAACATCAGAAAATTAACAGATTATCAATTGTATCGATATCAATGGATATCAATTGATAACAATCGATGCCAATTAATCGATTGATATTGGAAATCGATGACCAATTAACAGCGTATGGAGCAGGAAGGAGGAAACGTTGTGTCCAAATTTTAGTTTTGTAGCGTTTTTCGTAACCGAGTTATTACGAAAATAATTTTTAGAAAATTACAATACTTAGTATGCAGCCGCCATGTTGGTGTCCTTCAGAGGGACACAAATATGGCGGCCATAAAATTACACAAGAAGTAGAGTAGATTATACCAGCAATTATCATCAGCTTTCAGTTAAATCTCTTTAGATATCACTTCTCAATTATTATCACGTCTGAAAATTTAAAAATGATATAAAAATATCCGTTTTTGTGACAGTTCAGAAACACGTTCATCCGGGACATCACAAATTTAAAAATATTTTGATCTTCGGCCATATAATCGTATCATTCACTAGTGAAGTGATATCGTATCACTTCACTGATGGTATGGATTTTATTCACGGCTTTATCACACTCATATCCACACTGAGGTATCCGGCCTGACCAATCGATGAAATAAATAATCGATGATAATCGATATCAATTGATAACAATCGATGCCAATGAATCGACTCTGATATTGGAAACCGACGACCAATCGATGAGGGAAAAATTTGTGACTTTTAACATGATCAATTTTCATCGATTATCATCGATTTTCATCGATTGTTTTGTTCTTATTGCATCAACTCAGCAACTCTTCAATACCTCATTTATTCATTATCGTGCTGTAATGACTTAATGTCTACAATAACGTTGTCATGGTAACCTTTGACTAAACACTTTAAAACAAGTCTCTTGCTTTAAAACCAATGTTACGTTTCTTTCGGGGTTGTTGTCTAAAGCTCTTTCAGACATCGCGAAAATGCTTACCAAAACCGGGCAAGAGACACGCTATCTAGATCTGTGAGTGTCTGTTTCATTGCACTAAAAGTTGTCAATATCGATACGTACGTGCCCGATATACGTTTGCGTAAATTTGCTGCGAGACGTCGCTGACAATCGATAGCAATCGATTCAATCGAAGCAATTAAGGATATAATGGTCATTATTATTCAGCAAATCGTAACACTGTCCAAATATGGTCATGATGCACTCAATATCTGTCGACCGTACTCAACAGACTGCGATATATGTAAATTCGTACGCGCGCGGTAAAATGTTCAAGTCAGTTCTTGAAATAAAAGTGGAAGAGTATTTTTAGTTGTGTTACTGAATTTGTTGAATAATAAAACAATTATCCTGCTCAATATCGCGAAATATCGCCTGATTTTAGCCAACTGGGCATACGGCAGTCTTCGGCCTCGTCGGCTAAGTATCAGGCGATATTCCGCGTGATTTCGCAGGATAATTGTTAAATATTGTAGTTTCCCCTACGCTGCTCCACGTTTTTCGACCGTTTTACAGTTACTGTACTGTCAACATCCCTGAATTCAACTTGAAACGGTGCAACACATTGCTTCAGATCATCAACACCACCTTTAAGCTAACAATAGATAATGTAAACGTCCTAAAAACTACATAACTCGTGTATTAAATATTTAATTTTTAGTTGTACTTAAGTCAGCCAAGAAGTGTGTATAAATTTACAGACGATTGAATGGAGTTTTAGAGATAAATAAAGGTACTTGAAAAAATTCGCCCCACTAAAATAAAATTATACTACTGACCTTGACAAACGCGCCATATAAAAATGCCAATTTTAATTGCAATAAACTATTTAAATTGAATATAATTAAATAAAAATATAGAGTTAGTAGCCACAGCCTTGTCCTCCCCGCCTAAAAAATATAGGATTGAAAACCGTAACGAAAAACTTCTGAACGCTGATTGGTCAAAACGAGCTGAATTTATCTCAAATACCACTCTTGACTTGCCATATTTGGAAGAGAGTGGTATTTCAAGTCTTGAAATACCACTCTCTTCCAAATATGGCAAGTGTGACAATTGACACTAAGAAAAAAAAAATGGCGGACATTTATATTGTTTAGCATGTGGACTAAAGTGGGCATTTCAACGAGATTATCTGTCAAAGTGTCCAAAAACCTACGAATATTGAAAGCAAAACACTTTTGTGTGGTATAACTAAGCTGAACAAAGCATTCCATTTTCAAAACGAAGCTCCAATGACATCTGTGAAGCTACGATCGTCGTGAACTCGGGTAGGATATTTGCCTTGTATTATAAACAAATAATAGCATGAGTTGTACGTAGTATTTGGAATAATACCGGCTCGTAATATTTCAAAATTGTCCAAAATATTACTCGCGGTATTATTTCCAAATACTACTATAAATCATGCTATTACCTGTACAAATCTAAGTTTCATTAGGATCGAGTTCCACGTGCCATAGTTAGAACAATAGAAACCTCTGGCTTCGCCTCGTGTTTTTTTAACCTGTTAAAACACGGCTGCCTGCTTATCAAACATTTACACACCCTTTTCATCTTGATGTAGCCGAATATTTACTTACAGACTTGGTCATACTTGTTATGGAATATTCTCTACAACTCGTCAAATGACTTTTATAAAGAATACAACGATATATTGCTGTAAATGTTTCTCAATTAAAAGGCGAATTTTAATTTCCTTTTTGTAGTTCTACGAAAGGCAATTCTTAGTAGAACTCGTCAAATAATATTAGCAATAACTAAAACGTATATTGTTGTAATTGTTTCTTAATTAAAATTTGTCCCATATTGTTATTAGAGATATCGATATATCTCAATCTTGTCCTAAGACTGCGAATTTTACTTTTTGTAGTTCTATGATAGATTCTCTAAAACTCGTCAAATACCTTTTCCTTTTGTACTGTAATAAGTAAAACGCCCTATTGTTATAATCGGTTTCCATTAAAAACTTGTCCCATCATATTGTTATTAAAGATATCAGTATTCCTAAGTGTTGCCCTAAAAGGCGAAATTTACTTTTTGTAGCTCTACGTTAGGTTTGTAAAGTACCTGGAAAATCCAGTATATGACGCGGAATAAAAAAAATAGTATTAATCATAACGACACGTTTCTGCGGTAAGTGTTGCGCTTCGACCTAATCAGAATAACCTAGAGCGAGTTCTTCTTCTAATTTGAGGCATAATTTCGTTTTCTTCACTTATGTAACTTCAAAAATAAACTTCCTTTCTACCGAAAGGTAGTGAATTTCATCGAGGCATTGTTCTATTGTTGTGGCGAGTCGGTCCTCGAAGTCTTTTGTAAATATTAACTCTCGCACGTCCAGGCGTTGAAATGAACGAGCTCGAGGTTATGGCGAAAAGCATGGCGCATAAGACCTTTTTTTTCTAAATTTGCTCACCATGTATATAGTTGGATTTCTGCGAATTATCAACCAAGCTTTGAATTATTTCTACGTATCATCAACCAAGATAGAAAATGCAGGCTTTTACTGGCCTTCTCAGCGAATAATACGGTTGTAAGATACAATAATATGCGTGATCTGGTTTTCAATAGGCCAATTTCGATATATTAAAATTCTAACTTGGCTCCAAGGTTTAGGGGAATAAAACAAAATAAATTATTTATTCATCCCTCAACCTCGATGTGATTTCTTTTCCAATTCTTTATCAAAATTGGTCTATTGAAGTATACATATATAGTCAAATACCTTCAAAAAGGTGAAAATGAATGCGAGCTAAATTAAAATATATAAGAAGAGCCAGTGTTCAGAATTACTAACGTATCGCGAGATAATTCCAAGCAATCAAGAAAAAGATAATAACTTGAAATATTACCACAGGTGTCACAACTGTGACTCGATAAGGTTATACGTCCAAAATAACTTCTAAGTTGTCAGAATGAAGTTAATTTTGGCTACAAAACTTTCAATATATGTAGCTATATAAAACTTAGCCTGAGATCAGGCTCCGAAAGAAATATCTCAGGTTATATAAAACTCAGATTAAGGACAATCACAGACATGACATAAAAAATGATGATACTAGCTAGTAGAATCCTGACAAGCATGCATTTTCCTGCAACAAAGAACTGTTAAATATGTATTCAGCTTTGGTACCATCCTTTGGTATTCCGGTAACACAAACGTATTTGTTTGAGTGTTCAGTAAATAAAAAAAAACTTACAAGTATCTGTTATTTAACCGGATTCTCAAATTTTCTTTTTATGTTATGGATTAATGCTATTCTCTGAAACACCACACAACAACCACCCTGGCTCCAGAGGTCAGTTATCGACTGTTAAACCACGAAAGCGGTTAGAAGAAGACCGAAGAAGCTAAAAAGGCGGCTTCGCCGCTCTAAAAAATAATAACCTCTGGCACCCAGGGTACACAACAACAAATCTGAAAGGAAAAATCCCAGTTGTACATAACTTGAAAATAAATCTAGATATGCCAAACTATCATTTTTATGGATTTATTTTCTATGAAGAAATACTAACACTGAATAAAAGAACAAAATAAAAATCCCGCACCATAAATGGCCGCTTTTGATTTCCAACTTCTAAAATAATATTTAAAAGAGTTACAATGGTGAGTCAAGAGATGCATCTTTTTGTCACGAAAGCCTTATCTTCAGTTGAATGAGCCATGACTGTATAGTATAATGTAAGTCATTGAAGCTAAAACACTCAAACTTCTCAACGTGATATAGTTTGTAACCCTTGCTTTTGTGATATCATTAATTTATTTGAAAACCTACCCAAACAACAAATTCGCCGACGGCCATATATATTTATGAATACGCTCGATGGATTGCAAAATCAAATACACTCGCTCGCTAGTTGTTATAGTTTACCCAGATTCTGCAGATGTTCTGAATTCATGCTCTGCGATGAAAGGCTACCGACTCAAGGAAAACCGTCTCAGATGAAAATGTCATCCGTTATTATTTACCCAGGTTCAAAATTCCATCTTCCGAAGCCACGTTCGTACGTTTGTGTTAATGGCTATGTAAGCTTGTATTCACTGGTTCTGCCATCTGTGGTTGTTCAGGCCGTGTATTGAGGCTGTGATGTTCAGGATATAAAGTGGTAAATCAAGGACCTTCTTCACTTGTGTTAATTCATTGCTCTCAAAGGCATCATGCAGTCTTTAGTGGTTTTCTGCGTTTTGGGCGTTGCTGTCTTGGCAAGTTTCGCACATGGTAAGTGTACTTCTTAAACTTATTTGTATCACGTTACGCTTTGTTTTGTGAGACGCGGTGGACTAATGGTTCGCGCGCTGAACTCCGGATCGAGCGGTCCGGGTTCGAGCCCTGGCCTGGGTCATTGTGTTGTGGTCTTGGGAAAGAACCTTTACTCTCACAGTGCCTTTCTCCACCTAGGAGTATAAATGGGTAAGGCGACAAAATTCTGGGAGTAACCTGTGATGGACTACCATCCCATCCAGGGGAGTAGCAATACTCCTAGTCGCTTCATGCTTCCGAGAAACCGGGATAAGCCCCGGCAGTCAAGTTGTGGGCGATTGGCTCGTGAAGACTTTACCTACGTTTTGTTAGGAATATCGATTGCTTAGACCGCGTTACGTTTACACGGGAGTAACTATTTCACGCACATCATAATCTGGATATGTTTTCTTTCGTAATCCTAAACCATTTATACTAATATTGAATGGGCTGGTGGTCAATTACAAATGTTGCGATATATGAATAGGGACATATTGATTGGTTGATTTCTTTCTTGCCTTAATTGATTTTTTTCGCCAGATCCTCCAATCTATCGTCTTCCTCGTACAACAACAAATGCTAATTTTAGATCGATCTTTTTAGAGAAGAACAGGCTTATTGTAAACTATAATTATATCTTCAAAGTAGCGACTTTGTCGTCTTTTGTGCACCGAAAAACTATTTCCTATTTAGCATTCTTGATGTTAGTTGAAACCTGATTTTTCCAGCAATCATCGGAAATGATCAAGAAATTGAAACAATTGGTCTTATTCGACTTATTCTAGTATAGACGGTATCAATACATTTTCATTAAAAAAAGTTCAAATTAAATATTGGTATGCTCCAATGTGTGCATGTAAACAAATGTATTGATTTATTTATCCTCGCAGAGCGAGGTTTATATTTTTGTCAGCAGGCAAATAGCATTTATTTTTATTATAACTATTTTAACAAAAGAAACAAAATTCCAAAGCTCAGTGGTACCAAGAGAGAATGATATAGGAGGATTCCCCTTGTTTGAAATATATTAATTGTTTCGCGCCATGTTGTGAATATTATTTTTCCTTCTGATCGAGGCTCCGAAATCACGGTAATCGAAATGACCATTCAGGTAGCGCTCTTAAAAATACTCCGCTGTAGACAGAAAGTAAAAATAGATTTCAAAATGGTATCATTGGAAGAGACCCATATATGGTGGAATGCTTCTCTTTGATCATCCTCTCTCGGCGGTACTTAACTTAGCCGCTGAGTTTAGGAATCTTTTATATTTTGCTACTGCTCAAACCATTTTTTTTATTTTAAAAACCTTTTTGACACTATTTCAGGTTGTGCAGACAAGAGTAAACACTGCCCGTACTGGGCTGGAAAGGGATACTGTAAAGGTCAATACGAAGCTTTCATGACAGGAAACTGTCAGAAGAGCTGTAATCTCTGCGGTGGTGGAAATAGTGGTAACGGCGGGAACAGTGGGAACAGTGGGAACTCAGGACAGTGTGGATACAAACCCAGTTCACGAATTGTTGGTGGTACCGAGGCCCCCAAAGGAGCTTGGCCGTGGCAGGCTCAGCTCAGGACACTTGATGGTTTTCCCTTCTGTGGAGGAACTTTAGTTCATCCACAATGGGTTGTCACTGCTGCTCACTGCGTCCCAGGAAAAAGTCCTTCAAGCCTTCGTGTAAGGTGAGTTTATTGATCCGAATGGACTCCAGATCGAGCTGTCTGGATTCCAGTACTGGTCGGGGTCATTGTGTTGTGTTCTTGCATTGGAAAATAAACTTTACTCTCACATGCCTCTCTCCACCCAAGAGTATAAATGGATACTGGTAAATAGTTAGTGTAACCTAACAAAATGCTGGGGTAACCAGTTTTCCTTTAATTATTGACCCTTATTTTTATTTTGGCTATAAGATACCTTATTATATGGCAAACTGGTCCGTGATGAAAAGGATAATTCTGATTGGTTCCCTGAGCGGTCCGAAGTTTTCAATACGGATGGACCACTCACGAACTCATTTCGCCGAATTCCTTTTATGAAACATTTTTAAGTAGAAACATTCTTATGTCTGGAGGACAATTTTGGTTCAAATTAATTTAGCAGCAAAGTTTTAAAAACGCCATTATAATGAAAAAACTTTATTGAACGGTCATTATTGTTCGGTCCGTATTGGGAATTTCGGCTCGGTCCATAAACTTGCAAAAGAAGAACTCGACCAATATTTCCCCAATAAGGACCTCAGGCTAGTTCAATAACTGATCTTAGTCCAGTTCTGGCCCCTCTCTGTCACGCAACGCTCGCTCAAGGGTCCAGGGACAATTGTCTGCGCATGCTCACGATAAACCAATCACAGCGCATCTTAGCTCACATGTGACTTTTTAAAAACTCGACAAACCGAGTCGAGAAAGAGAAAATATATTTGGTCGCCATCAGTGCCTTCAGTGGGGATTTTAAAACTAAAATACTCCGCTCTTCCTTTGACTTAACACCTCGCCAATTATCACAGGCATGAAGGGAATGTGTAGGAGAACATATTTCAGTGTTGTCTTGATCAGTCAGTATATTATCGTTCACGTATTTTAAAATCGCTTATATGTCAGCACGTTTATAATTGCATGTTTATATTAATAATTGTATGTTCTCGCGTGATTAATTGTAGCCTAGTTGTTTCGTCGGTTATGATGTTTCAATTAAGTCACGAATGCTGTTATTTTAGTGGGCGAGTTCTCTTGTAACAAAAGCAAGCACGTTTCGGTGGAGCTCTCCCACCGAGTGAAATAAACCTTCTAGATTGTAGTTGGAGTGTTTTGTCCGTTACTGGTGCCTGCTACATCTTTACACAAGAAGAAACAGCCGAACTTACAGCATCTACAAATACAGGATCGTATTCAGGAAACATTTCTCTATACTTTTCACTGACCGAGTGCGTCGGAAGAGATCGAAACATCCGTCATCTTGTCAGTATAAAAATAAATGCGCAGTAGCGATTAGCTAAAAAGCTGACTAACCGTTGAGCATGCGCAGACAATTGTCCCTGGACCCTTGAGCGAGCGTTGCGTGACAGAGAGGGGCCAGAACTGGACTATAACTGATCTATGCATTTTCAATTTTGCAGACTTGGAGCTCACTCGCGCGTAGGCAACGTAGGAACGGAACAGGAAATGGAAATCGAGAAAATCATCTCTCACAACAGCTACAGACGACCTTATGGCATGGCACACGATATCGCCATGTTGAAACTGCGCAAGCCCGCTCATATTAACAAAGCTGTTAACCTGGCCTGTATGCCTGGAACAAGTGGAAAAGTTTCAGATGGCAAGATGTGTTGGGTTACAGGTAAAAGCAGACAATTTGAGCAATTTTTTGTGTAATTTATGTCTGTATTTTTATGCATAAATTTAGCGAAAATTATTTAATGTGGCAACATTATACTGCGTTCACACTAGGCTGAAACTTTATTTGGAGTAAACATGTTTAAAGGAAACAAGTTTGTTTTTGTAATTGCAATATCACTTGCCGAAGCGGCTCGTGATAATTTTGACAAATTTGGAAATATTACTCGCGGTATTATTACCAAATACCACTACAACTCATGCTAGGGCCGACTTCAATTGAGTGTCGAAAGTAATCGCTGAATTGCTTTGGTTTTGCATTACTACGCTCAGTGATTAGTTTAAAAAACTCGCGCCACCAACCTAAACCAATCGCGACTTGGTCGCACGCGTTTTCCCGCGCTTTGCGCCGGTGACGTGTATTTTCTTTGGGTTCTCATTGGTTCATTGCGTTGTTGACAAAATTGTGTTATCTTTTTTGTTAAGGATTTGGAAGACTTGCTTCAGGCGGTGCGTCACCCGGCGTCCTCCAGCAAGTCTCTGTCCCAGTTGTCACAGACGCCAAATGCAAACAGGCCTATGGATCATCAATCCACGACTCCATGGTCTGCGCTGGACTCGATCAGGGTGGCAAGGACTCGTGCCAGGGAGATTCAGGGGGGCCCATGGTGTGTGAAGACGGCGGAAAGTTCTTCCTCGAGGGTGTTGTATCCTGGGGGTACGGATGCGCTTCCCCAGGGAAATATGGCGTCTACAGCCGAGTCCGTTACTTGAAGAAATGGATCGATGACACAATGAATTCATATTAAGAAACAAAACAATAAAAGTACGAGAAAGTGAATCAACTGGTTGTGTTTATTTTAATGTGTTAACTCTAACAACCCACGATTTATGAGCAGGAACTATCGATCATATTCCTATCATAGTCTTATTAACCTTCCGAAGTACAGTCCGGTAGGGGGAGGGGGAGGGGCAGGGGAGGTGGAGGTGGAGGAAGGGTAAAAACAAGGTGCGCGTGTTTAAAAATTAGTTTAAGCTTAAAAGCTATATCACATTTATTAAAACAAAAAAAAAACGTCTCAAAGGAATTTAGTGTTGCCTCGAGATAGACGTAGAGTGCAAACTACATTCGATTGACGGTTACATTCTCTTTCGCAACATGACAAGGAATTGATTGAACTAATGGCATATTCGAAAAATAGGGTATGTTCAGGATCTCTGGTCGAATCTCTGGTTCATCACAGGGCTTCTTTGTTTGATCAAAAACATGATTTTGCATATTTTCTTGTATTTTTCTCAGCTTCAGTAACTTTCTTTATAGATTCCGGTCACAGTACTAACAAACAAAAACAATCCTAATTAATATGTGGAAATTAAAACTGTTCCTATCATTAAAGATATCGGTGTATCTCAATTTTGTCCTAAAATTTTACTTTATGTAGTGCTAGTTCTATGATAGGTTCTCAGTATAACTCGTCAAATAAATTTTGCAATTGGTATAACGTCTATTGTTGTAATAGCTGTTTTTAATTAAAATTTAGCTCGTATTGTTATTTGAGATATCAATATAAACAATTTTGTCCTAAAAGGCGAATTTTACTCTCTACAATAACTCGTCAAACGTGACATTTTACTTTGGCAATAAGTAAACACCTTATTGTTATAAATGGTTCCCAATAAAACTTGTCCCATATTGTTATTAAATATATCACTATATCTCTATTTTGTCCCAAAAGGCGAATTTTTTGTACAGAAGCTCTATGATAGGTTCTCTGTAACTATTCAAATTAAAACGAATATTCTTTTAAATAGTTCTCATGCAATTAAAACATGTCTCCTCCTCATTACGCTTCCCAGCATTCCCCCTCCCAGTTTTGTCCTAAAATGCGACCTTTTTTGTAGTTTGTATGATAGGTTTGTAAACTACTACACAACTGTACTTTCAAACGAACTCTTTGCAACGCAAAATAAAACTATGGTATTTTAATGCATTGTAAGATACTTTTAAAAGACAATGACGCGTGGCTGCAAGTATTGCGTTTCAGGATCACCTAGAGCGAGTTCTTCTAATTTAATTTTGTTTTCGATATTTTCTTTTTTTAAATTTTTATTTCGAATTTTGTTTTGCTTTCTAATTTTAATTTTGGTTTCTTTACTTCATGTTAGTTCAAAATTAAACCCAAACGAAGGTTTTTCTTTTCTTCTGAAATGTAGTGAATTCCATTGAGCCAGACATTTCATGTGGAAAGCCGGCCCTCGACATGTGGAGAAATAATGGACACGCAGGCGCAGTAGGCAAGCAGATATGATTGCATAATTAATTGAAAATGGCCGAGATCATTAGAGACTTAGTACTTTGTATGGAATAAAATAAAGAAACCATCGTACCTCTTTATCCGTTTGGAAATTCCAAGATGTTGCATCCAATCTAGTTCGTTGGTTTTGTGGCCTCCATCTTGCCGTAAAAATGACAAACACGGGAGATGTATTCGCTACGGTTTTCCATCGTACATTTCGTAACAGGCAGTAACAGAGACAAGTATGGCTGACCCGTCCTATCGATTGATCACGCCAGTTTTAATAAGCCCACTTTTTAACCAAAGTCGAAGACGTGTGACAAAAGTTGCATCTCGTATACAATCGCTAAATGTGACTCTTTCAGGTACAATGTACAGCAATCCTTTGGCACAAATATCCGCCACGGTTTTGGGATGTAATTTCGCTGAATTTTCCATAGCTTCTGCTGTCTGCGCGAGTGTGGCGAAGCCCCGGTGAAGCCGTAAATACAGCCAAACGAAGCACAATTCTCTTGCATTTTTCGCCATTTTGTTTTCAAAAGGCCTTTGTGGCCTCTCCTTTTGGTTCCCAGGCTTTTGGTAGCTTTCAACCACTATAGCGCCAAATATAAAAAAATAGGTCCGCAATGCGTACTTGTTTTTTATGTATTTGGTGCCAATAAAGACAAGTTATGCTATTTGCAGGGGTATGAATGAGGCACATTATGGTAAAGGAATTACTTGCTATTTGCAGTAAAAATCCGGTGGGAAAGCAATTTTCCTTAAGGTATGGGTTTTCCAAATAGATTCTAATAATGGAGTTGGTTACTGGAAGCTGTTTACCATTTGAACAAAAATAAATTAAAAAAATAAATAAATAATCAATTCAGCCATATGGCCATTTTGGATAATAAATGGATGCTGTAAAATTATTAAATAATGATATTGGAGAATGAATGCTCACTCAGTTAAAATAATATTCAAGTGTATTGTATACTGCGCAGACAATAGGTTAAGCTGCACTCTGGCCAAACTGACCCACGTTGCCAGGGCGTATCCCGTTTTCTGTAGCATGAAGCCGACTAGGAGTATTGCTACTCCTCCTGGATGGGATATTAGTCCATAGCAGATTACCCCCCCCCCCCCCCCCTGCATTTTGTTGCTGGTAACCATTTGTACTCCTGGGAGGAGGGAGACACTGTGTGGGTTAAATGTCTTGCCCAAGAACACAACACAGGGGCGGATCCACAAATTTAAGAAAGAGGGGACGTAGAAATTTCTGATATTATTGTAATTTCACACAATTATTAAGAGACCTAACCTGAAAGAACTTGCCAAAACCTTACATCTGAATTCTTGCCTCTTACATATATGAAAGGAATCATAGTTGGCAAAAAATTTGCAGTCCAGATGTAAGGTTTTGGCAAGTTTAATATTTCAGGTTAGGTCTCTTAATAATTGTGTGATTACACTTGATTTCGCCGGGTTCTCATTAGAACCCGGCGAAAAAAAGTGATGTCAGGCGTGAATCCAGGAACTGAAAATAGAGTCTGAGCGCCGAATCTATGGAAGTCCGGAGGCAAACGTTTTTAGATTTTCACCCTATAAAATTATATTTCTTCGATTTTGAGTCATTTGGAAAATTTGACCGATTTCCGTGTAAGCCCGTCTGGAGGCAAAGTTTTAGGTGCATCCTTTAATATGTACAGATGAAATATTTCGCCGTTAATTAACGGCGAAGTTTTATGTGCATCTTTATATACAGATGAAATATTTCGCCGTTAATTAACGGAGAAGTTTTGCGTCTGTATTATTATATATATACAGATTCACTTATTTGCTGATTTTAATTTCTCTCTAGTGAGGTCAATACAAAATTCGCATTTACCAAATCACCGGCGCCTGGATGTAAACATCGAAGTGCCGCTTCCGCTCTCTCCTCCGCAGAGGCTCAATGGGGTTTTAGGAGAAATCCGCTGAACGTGGTGTGTGCAGGCGCAAGTAACTGGCGGATCGATCAATGAAGCGGCGAGCCTCTGCCAGATTTGTGTCCGTTTTCTTGTACATCTTTGTCGTTTTCTTGTACATTGGACGATTTCTCAGCCCTCGCTAAATTTGACAGCTTGAAACTTGGCAAAAATCAGCGCTAGGTATGTTGCTACAGTTAGCGATCGTTATTTTTTAAGACGAGGTTTTCATATTTTACTAAAAAAAAGCCAAAATGTTGGTCTCCGAATTGATCGCGAAGACCCTCCTGAAACCCGTGGGGGGTGGTCTTGCAAGTGTGTTATTCTTTGGAAACAATGGCGGAAGAGCTTGACTTTTCGCTCCAAGAGATGTCTCTTGACGGTAAATGTTCTTCTTGTATTTCGTGTTTTTGGTCTCAAATTCTTGCTGGTTGCATTTCGTTTAATTGTAGCGTTTAGTTTAACTTAATAAGCTTACAGCTTTTGGTTTGAATCGCAAGTTTTGCACTCGACGTTTTAAAACACGTAGAGATTAATAAAACACATTTCATAGCCGGAAAACTAAGCTTACTTGTTCTCTTTTCTTTTGGGACAGAATTAATAGGTTGTTGAGAGTTTCAGTGGCCGGGGAATCCTTTGAATTTCTTGATCGCCACATGGCGGGTCTCGAGAATGTTGAATTCTGTAGATCAACCCATCAGAACACAACAAAACATATTCAGATTTCCATGCATCTAAAGTTTTAGTTCTCTACTTGTACATCGCGTATAAACTTCCGAACAGATTCTGATGCAGCCGCCATTTTACTGACATACGGCAGTTATACATACACCACCGTACCCCCGGTGAGGAACACTGATAAAAAGTTGCCTCCCCCGGATGGCGGCCATATTGGGTGTGGTATCTGGCAGAGGCTCCCGCCGTCGCTCTCTCCGGGTTTCTCGCGCCTGCACTCACTTCGTTCAGCTGATTCTCCCATATATGAGCCTCTGCGGAGGAGAGAGCCGCTTCCGGGGTTTCTCAATTTCAAGTCAGGACTCAAAAGTTCAACAAGAGAGAAAAAATCCTCCGGGCCCCTGGGTAAACTACCGTGAAGAAACTATGTACAGTGAAAGAAATGCATTTTTTAAATAGAGATTTAACTATAAATTCAAGAAAAGCGCAAGAAATCAGAATGAAAACAAATAAACTTAAACTTATAAAACCTTGTTGTTTACACAGCACTCTAACATGTCTCGAACTCTGCGACATAAACATTGGTTTTAACTGAACTCGTTCTTTATCGATCGAAGGCCGGTTTGTTTTGCTTTCCTAGCAATAACAAGTCCAGAAAGTCGTCCTGTTGTCGTTCTGACAGGCAATTTTGACAGGGTTTATTTTCATTTGGAGTGGGATGTATGTAACGAATATTTCGCTGAGATTGATGACGATAAAATAGAACAAATTAAATTTACGCTAAAATATAAGTTCTTGTGCTTCGAGCCAAAAGCTTGTACGTTTTAAACTATAAAAGCCCAAAAGTGTCCTGCTACTAAAGAACTGAAAGATACACGACAATGTTTACCCTGCCAGCAGAGTAGCTTCGAACATCATAGTCGAAAAGTCGGGTAATAAACATAACAATAGAAATCTAATTACCTTGGTCCTTGGCGCCATTCAATGACGATTTCCCGAAACAATTCCAAGCCAAAGGTCACAGAAAAAATTGGTCAATGCAGGTATAGAGAAGTTGACTTGGATATTCGCTATTGATCGCGGACTCTGGCATGCAGTCCCACACTGCCCACTTTTCAGCTGGCGTTCAGTTCATTCACAGAAAAAACGTTTCCACGAATTATCTATTGTCTGATCTTCTCTTCTCTTCTGAAAACCTCAGAGTGGCAGGGTTGAAATTTTCCCTTCTTTGGGAAGTCCACTGCATCATGGCCGTTATGACTGTTGGTTGTTCGGCCTAAAAGATTGATTACGATGACGATACGAAATAACACTCGTGATGATGTGTCACTTCGGGAAATCCCAGGGGAACACCGAAGTTTGACTAACGCCCGAAGTGTTAACATTTTTTACGGTTCTCTATCATTGTTTTTTAATGCGCATGCGCATAAAAAACAATGAGTGTACAAATTTAAAATGGCAGCTTGATTAGTCGCTACAAGCTTTGCAAACTGAACATTTTATGGCAAGCAATTAATCAACACAACTCCTGACTTTTCAAGTGTTTATTATTTCTTGGGATAACAGCTGCGGATGAGAGGCTATTGAAGACACTGAGCGCTCGCAATAATTTCCTTAGACATGACTCATCTGTTTGGCCGCCATATTGAATTAAGCTTGGCTTTGACGTAATGAAACCCGCCAATGGGAAGCGAGAGTTTTGTTTGTTTGATTGGCAGAACAATCTAGGGCCGAAAATTAACTCCTCTCACAGATATTTTTACTCCACATGAAGTCTCGAAGGCTCAAATATGAAATAAATTGTTGTTGTCAGTAATATTACAAAGGCTATTTATTCTCTAAAATTGCCTAGATATATATTGGAATTCTACGAATTATCAACCCAGCTTTTATAAAATGTATACCTTTATTGGACGTCACTCTTCAAGGCTTCTCGGCGATAATCACAACAAAATATTAGACTTGCCACAAGTCGACTTCTTTAAGCGACGAAGTCGCGAAAGCGAGCGACGAAGTCTCGAGACGAGCGGCGAACGCCGCGAGAAGTCGACTTGTTCCGCCTGCATGAGTTTCGAATTTAATTTGCATATTTCTTGGCGCGAAAGTGGCGTGACGTCATTGTTCACGGCCGCCCGCTCCCTGTATTTGAATACAAAAACAAACAGCTCTCAAATGGCTGGATCGCGGACACCGATGAATTTAATAACTCCAACAAAAAATGTTACTCGTCTGTCTCCGAATTCAAAAGGATCAGCGTGTATCTTGTGTGTGGAAAGTATTTCTGATCCAAATAATCGGCGAAAACTGTTCTCGAGCTCCAACAAATCTCAAGCGTGTGAATAATTTGGAGATTCTCGTTGATTTAAATCGTGTGGTGCGAACATCACACAACGATCAAAAGAGGAAACAGAAACGTCGAACTATAAAAGCTCGGTCAAATCACAAATTGATGCAAGAAATGTAACCTTCGCGTCAAGCGTACAGCATCTCTGCTAAACACATTTTGTAGTCTTGTAAAAGCTACAATAGTATCTGGAACAGGACACATATGATATTCGGTATTTCAAACGACATAACAGCTGCCGGGCCCGGCTTTACAGTAAATGCAAGAAATCAACTTCATACACGGAATATTTCAGAGCCCAAAAATTTGCTAGAATTAACCATGGATCGTAAAAGACGATCCATGAATTAACATAGTCAAAGGTTCAAATCTACTTGAAAATCCTCCTCATAATAAAAGCTTATATCGCCCGTAAGAAAAACGGTATCAATCAAATATAGATTCTACTCGTTAGAACAAAAATATAAAAGGTTTCAAATATTTCACACTGGTAGAGATTGTGCGGCCTGTCACCCGTTGCTATATATTTCCTACTACGACTCCTTTTTCGCGAAGGCTCGACACTTGATCCTTCATCAACGAAACTAAAGGAGAAATTACAAGGCAGACTGTTTCAACCACATGCGACACTTGCGCTTCACCATGTTTACAGAAATCCAGAACGAACGGCGCGATGTGGAATGTGAGACTCTTTCCTGAACCAGTCGGCGCAATCATCAACACATCTCGTCCATTAATGTAAGCTTCCACTACTTTTCGTTGGTTGTCTTTTATATCTTCAAACCCAAGCTTGCTAGCTTAACCCAAAAGCTCCCAAAACTAATCACTGCTCGAACATCCATGTTTTAATATTCACGTCGAGCGAACAAAGGATCAGGTTTCCCGGAATGTGACGTAACCCAATTTAGCTCTCTATTGGATAGCAGTGTTGCCACACCTCTGACACACCCCCAACCAAAAAGCTGGTCGGTAAAAAATGGCGCGCAGCAGGCTGGAAAAGTCCGTTTTCCGACTGACTAACAAAATCACCAAAACGCGAAAAAACGGACTTTGAGAAAGTCTACAAAATATCAACACAATAATATTCGTGACCTGCTTGTATATTGAATACACTAATACTTTCAAAAACGTAAAGTGGAAGGCAATGATTACGCTAAGTTAAGCTAAATTAAAATATATAAAATTTTGAATATATATACGAAGATCCAGTGCTCATGGTTATAACTGACTAACAATAATTGCCCGTTCCGAAGTTCAAATGGAGACTGGGGACGAGTTTTTAAATTTTGATTTAATTAAAAATTGGAGTCAATCACAAGAAAGATCACATTAAAATTAGTCGGTTTACCAAGTTTGGGGTTGTTTCGTTGGATTTCAACCATGTAGAAGGCTTTCAAAAATCAGAAAAATTAGAGACTTTGTATGGATTTGGGGGACGCCATCTCTGAATTAGAGACGTTTGTATGGAATTTGGACGACCTTTGACAGCTCACAGCCTGGTTACTATGCAATGTAACATAACCAAACTTGGTAAACTTACTAATTTCCATGCGATCTTTCTGGTGATGGGATTACATTTTTAATATGACGTAATTTGAACAATTGGTAAACTAGTTCCCAGTCCCTTTTTGAACTTCGGAACGGGCAATTGCAGACATCACAAAAATGATGATGGTCAGTGGAATCCTTATACGTATGCGTATATTTTCTTGCAAAAAAAGAGCTGTATATATTTTTTTCCGCTTTGGTGAAGTCCTTTGTTTTTCCAGGAACGTCAAAAAATGTATTTGTGTGAATGTTGAATAAATAATAATAATAAAAATAATAAAAATAATATTTCATATTTACCCAGATTCTCACGTTTTTATGTCATGGATTCATGTTATTCACTGACCACACAGTTACACGGTATTCATTTTATTTGAAAAATTATCAGAAACCCTGAAAAAAAAAAAAAATTCCGTACCACAAATGGCCGCTTTTGATTTTCAACTTCTAAAACAATATTTATAGAGAGAAGCAATCAGCTATCGAGTATATAAAAGAGTTATAATGGTGGGACTAGTCAAGCGATGTATCTTTTTTGTCGCGAACCTGAACTTCAGTTGAATGATGAGCCATAACGGTATATAAATCATTGGACCTAAAACACTCAATCCTCTCAACATTATATACTTTGCAACCCTTGCTTTTGTGATATCATTAATTTATTTGAAAACCTGCCCAAACAACAAATTCGCCGACGGCCATTTATGAATACGCTCGATGGATTGCAAATCAAATGCACTCGCTCGCTAGTTGTTATAGTTTACCCAGATTCTGCAGATGTTCTGAATTCATGCTCTGCGATGAAAGGCTACCGACTCAAGGAAAACCGTCTCAGATGAAAATGTCATCCGTTATTATTTACCCAGGTTTCAAAATTCCATCTTCCGAAGCCACGTTCGAACGTTTGTGTTAATGGCTATGTAAGCTTGTATTCACTGGTTCTGCCATCTGTGGTTGTTCAGGCCGTGTATTGAGGCTGTGATGTTCAGGATATAAAGTGGTAAATCAAGGACCTTCTTCACTTGTGTTAATTCATTGCTCTCAAAGGCATCATGCAGTCTTTAGTGGTTTTCTGCGTTTTGGGCGTTGCTGTCTTGGCAAGTTTCGCACATGGTAAGTGTACTTCTTAAACTTATTTGTATCACGTTATGTTTTGTTTTGGGAGACGCGGTGGACTAATGGTTCGCGCGCTGAACTCCGGATCGAGCGGTCCGGGTTCGAGCCCTGGCCTGGGTCATTGTGCTGTGGTCTTGGGAAAGAACCTTTACTCTCACAGTGCCTTTCTCCACCTAGGAGTATAAATGGGTAAGGCGACAAAATTCTGGGAGTAACCTGTGATGGACTACCATCCCATCCAGGGGAGTAGCAATACTCCTAGTCGCTTCATGCTTCCGAGAAACCGGGATAAGCCCCGGCAGTCAAGTTGTGGGCGATTGGCTCGTGAAGACTTTACCTACGTTTTGTTAGGAATATCGATTGCTTAGACCACGTTACGTTTACACGGGAGTAACTATTTCACGCACATCATAATCTGGATATGTTTTCTTTCGTAATCCTAAACCATTTATACTAATATTGAAAAGGCTGGTGGTCAATTACAAATGTTGCGATATATGAATGGGACATATTGATTGGTTGATTTCTTTCTTGCCTTAATTGATTTTTTTCGCCAGATCCTCCAATCTATCGTCTTCCTCGTACAACAACAAATGCTAATTTTAGATCGATCTTTTTAGAGAAGAACAGGCTTATTGTAAACTATAATTATATCTTCAAAGTAGCGACTTTGTCGTCTTTTGTGCACCGAAAAACTATTTCCTATTTAGCATTCTTGATGTTAGTTGAAACCTGATTTTTCCAGCAATCATCGGAAATGATCAAGAAATTGAAACAATCGGTCTTATTCGACTTATTCTAGTATAGACGGTATCAATACATTTTCATTAAAAAAAGTTCAAATTAAATATTGGTATGCTCCAATGTGTGCATGTAAACAAATGTATTGATTTATTTATCCTCGCAGAGCGAGGTTTATATTTTTGTCAGCAGGCAAATAGCATTTATTTTTATTATAACTATTTTAACAAAAGAAACAAAATTCCAAAGCTCAGTGGTACCAAGAGAGAATGATATAGGAGGATTCCCCTTGTTTGAAATATATTAATTGTTTCGCGCCATGTTGTGAATATTATTTTTCCTTCTGATCGAGGCTCCGAAATCACGGTAATCGAAATGACCATTCAGGTAGCGCTCTTAAAAATACTCCGCTGTAGACAGAAAGTAAAAATAGATTTCAAAATGGTATCATTGGAAGAGACCCATATATGGTGGAATGCTTCTCTTTGATCATCCTCTCTCGGCGGTACTTAACTTAGCCGCTGAGTTTAGGAATCTTTTATATTTTGCTACTGCTCAAACCATTTTTTTTATTTTAAAAACCTTTTTGACACTATTTCAGGTTGTGCAGACAAGAGTAAACACTGCCCGTACTGGGCTGGAAAGGGATACTGTAAAGGTCAATACGAAGCTTTCATGACAGGAAACTGTCAGAAGAGCTGTAATCTCTGCGGTGGTGGAAATAGTGGTAACGGCGGGAACAGTGGGAACAGTGGGAACTCAGGACAGTGTGGATACAAACCCAGTTCACGAATTGTTGGTGGTACCGAGGCCCCCAAAGGAGGCTTGGCCGTGGCAGGCTCAGCTCAGGACACTTGATGGTTTTCCCTTCTGTGGAGGAACTTTAGTTCATCCACAATGGGTTGTCACTGCTGCTCACTGCGTCCCAGGAAAAAGTCCTTCAAGCCTTCGTGTAAGGTGAGTTTATTGATCCGAATGGACTCCAGATCGAGCTGTCTGGATTCCAGTACTGGTCGGGGTCATTGTGTTGTGTTCTTGCATTGGAAAATAAACTTTACTCTCACATGCCTCTCTCCACCCAAGAGTATAAATGGATACTGGTAAATAGTTAGTGTAACCTAACAAAATGCTGGGGTAACCAGTTTTCCTTTAATTATTGACCCTTATTTTTATTTTGGCTATAAGATACCTTATTATATGGCAAACTGGTCCGTGATGAAAAGGATAATTCTGATTGGTTCCCTGAGCGGTCCGAAGTTTTCAATACGGATGGACCACTCACGAACTCATTTCGCCGAATTCCTTTTATGAAACATTTTTAAGTAGAAACATTCTTATGTCTGGAGGACAATTTTGGTTCAAATTAATTTAGCAGCAAAGTTTTAAAAACGCCATTATAATGAAAAAACTTTATTGAACGGTCATTATTGTTCGGTCCGTATTGGGAATTTCGGCTCGGTCCATAAACTTGCAAAAGAAGAACTCGACCAATATTTCCCCAATAAGGACCTCAGGCTAGTTCAATAACTGATCTTAGTCCAGTTCTGGCCCCTCTCTGTCACGCAACGCTCGCTCAAGGGTCCAGGGACAATTGTCTGCGCATGCTCACGATAAACCAATCACAGCGCATCTTAGCTCACATGTGACTTTTTAAAAACTCGACAAACCGAGTCGAGAAAGAGAAAATATATTTGGTCGCCATCAGTGCCTTCAGTGGGGATTTTAAAACTAAAATACTCCGCTCTTCCTTTGACTTAACACCTCGCCAATTATCACAGGCATGAAGGGAATGTGTAGGAGAACATATTTCAGTGTTGTCTTGATCAGTCAGTATATTATCGTTCACGTATTTTAAAATCGCTTATATGTCAGCACGTTTATAATTGCATGTTTATATTAATAATTGTATGTTCTCGCGTGATTAATTGTAGCCTAGTTGTTTCGTCGGTTATGATGTTTCAATTAAGTCACGAATGCTGTTATTTTAGTGGGCGAGTTCTCTTGTAACAAAAGCAAGCACGTTTCGGTGGAGCTCTCCCACCGAGTGAAATAAACCTTCTAGATTGTAGTTGGAGTGTTTTGTCCGTTACTGGTGCCTGCTACATCTTTACACAAGAAGAAACAGCCGAACTTACAGCATCTACAAATACAGGATCGTATTCAGGAAACATTTCTCTATACTTTTCACTGACCGAGTGCGTCGGAAGAGATCGAAACATCCGTCATCTTGTCAGTATAAAAATAAATGCGCAGTAGCGATTAGCTAAAAAGCTGACTAACCGTTGAGCATACGCCAGACAATTGTCCCTGGACCCTTGAGCGAGCGTTGCGTGACAGAGAGGGGCCAGAACTGGACTATAACTGATCTATGCATTTTCAATTTTGCAGACTTGGAGCTCACTCGCGCGTAGGCAACGTAGGAACGGAACAGGAAATGGAAATCGAGAAAATCATCTCTCACAACAGCTACAGACGACCTTATGGCATGGCACACGATATCGCCATGTTGAAACTGCGCAAGCCCGCTCATATTAACAAAGCTGTTAACCTGGCCTGTATGCCTGGAACAAGTGGAAAAGTTTCAGATGGCAAGATGTGTTGGGTTACAGGTAAAAGCAGACAATTTGAGCAATTTTTTGTGTAATTTATGTCTGTATTTTTATGCATAAATTTAGCGAAAATTATTTAATGTGGCAACATTATACTGCGTTCACACTAGGCTGAAACTTTATTTGGAGTAAACATGTTTAAAGGAAACAAGTTTGTTTTTGTAATTGCAATATCACTTGCCGAAGCGGCTCGTGATAATTTTGACAAATTTGGAAATATTACTCGCGGTATTATTACCAAATACCACTACAACTCATGCTAGGGCCGACTTCAATTGAGTGTCGAAAGTAATCGCTGAATTGCTTTGGTTTTGCATTACTACGCTCAGTGATTAGTTTAAAAAACTCGCGCCACCAACCTAAACCAATCGCGACTTGGTCGCACGCGTTTTCCCGCGCTTTGCGCCGGTGACGTGTATTTTCTTTGGGTTCTCATTGGTTCATTGCGTTGTTGACAAAATTGTGTTATCTTTTTTGTTAAGGATTTGGAAGACTTGCTTCAGGCGGTGCGTCACCCGGCGTCCTCCAGCAAGTCTCTGTCCCAGTTGTCACAGACGCCAAATGCAAACAGGCCTATGGATCATCAATCCACGACTCCATGGTCTGTGCTGGATACGATCAGGGTGGCAAGGACTCGTGCCAGGGAGATTCAGGGGGGCCCATGGTGTGTGAAGACGGCGGAAAGTTCTTCCTCGAGGGTGTTGTATCCTGGGGGTACGGATGCGCTTCCCCAGGGAAATATGGCGTCTACAGCCGAGTCCGTTACTTGAAGAAATGGATCGATGACACAATGAATTCATATTAAGAAACAAAACAATAAAAGTACGAGAAAGTGAATCAACTGGTTGTGTTTATTTTAATGTGTTAACTCTAAACAACCCACGATTTATGAGCAGGAACTATCGATCATATTCCTATCATAGTCTTATTAACCTTCCGAAGTACAGTCCGGTAGGGGGAGGGGGAGGGGCAGGGGAGGGGGAGGTGGAGGAAGGGTAAAAACAAGGTGCGCGTGTTTAAAAATTAGTTTAAGCTTAAAAGCTATATCACATTTATTAAAACAAAAAAAAACGTCTCAAAGGAATTTAGTGTTGCCTCGAGATAGACGTAGAGTGCAAACTACATTCGATTGACGGTTACATTCTCTTTCGCAACATGACAAGGAATTGATTGAACTAATGGCATATTCGAAAAATAGGGTATGTTCAGGATCTCTGGTCGAATCTCTGATTCATCACAGGGCTTCTTTGTTTGATCAAAAACATAATTTTGTATATTTTCTTGTATTTTTCTCAGCTTCAGTAACTTTCTTTATAGATTCCGGTCACAGTACTAACAAACAAAAACAATCCTAATTAATATGTGGAAATTAAAACTGTTCCTATCATTAAAGATATCGGTGTATCTCAATTTTGTCCTAAAATTTTACTTTATGTAGTATGCTAGTTCTATGATAGGTTCTCAGTATAACTCGTCAAATAAATTTTGCAATTGGTATAAACGTCTATTGTTGTAATAGCTGTTTTTAATTAAAATTTAGCTCGTATTGTTATTTGAGATATCAGTATAACACAATTTTGTCCTAAAAGGCGAATTTTACTCTCTACAATAACTCGTCAAACGTGACATTTTACTTTGGCAATAAGTAAACACCCTATTGTTATAAATGGTTCCCAATAAAACTTGTCCCATATTGTTATTAAATATATCACTATATCTCTATTTTGTCCCAAAAGGCGAATTTTTTGTACAGAAGCTCTATGATAGGTTCTCTGTAACTATTCAAATTAAAACGAATATTCTTTTAAATAGTTCTCATGCAATTAAAACATGTCTCCTCCTCATTACGCTTCCCAGCATTCCCCCTCCCAGTTTTGTCCTAAAATGCGACCTTTTTGTAGTTGTATGATAGGTTTTGTAAACTACTACACAACTGTACTTTCAAACGAACTCTATGCAACGCAAAATAAAACTATGGTATTTTAATGCATTGTAATATACTTTTAAAAGACAATGACGCGTGGCTGCAAGTATTGCGTTTCAGGATCACCTAGAGCGAGTTCTTCTAATTTAATTTTGTTTTCGATATTTTCTTTTTTTAAATTTTTATTTCGAATTTTGTTTTGCTTTCTAATTTTAATTTTGTTTTCTTTACTTCATGTTAGTTCAAAATTAAACCCAAACGAAGGTTTTTCTTTTCTTCTGAAATGTAGTGAATTCCATTGAGCCAGACATTTCATGTGGAAAGCCGGCCCTCGACATGTGGAGAAATAATGGACACGCAGGCGCAGTAGGCAAGCAGATATGATTGCATAATTAATTGAAAATGGCCGAGATCATTAGAGACTTAGTACTTTGTATGGAAGAAAATAAAGAAACCATCGTACCTCTTTATCCGTTTGGAAATTCCAAGATGTTGCATCCAATCTAGTTCGTAGGTTTTGTGGCCTCCATCTTGCCGTAAAAATGACAAACACGGGAGATGTATTCGCTACGGTTTTCCATCGTACATTTCGTAACAGGCAGTAACAGAGACAAGTATGGCTGACCCGTCCATATCGATTGATCACGCCAGTTTTAATAAGCCACTTTTTAACCAAATTCGAAGACGTGTGACAAAGTTGCATCTTGTATACAATCGCTAAATGTGACTCTTTCAGGTACAATTTACAGCAATCCTTTGGCACAAATATCCGCCACGGTTTTGGGATGTAATTTCGCTGAATTTTCCATAGCTTCTGCTGTCTGCGCGAGTGTGGCGAAGCCCCGATGAAGCCGTAAATACAGCCAAACGAAGCACAATTCTCTTGCATTTTCGCCATTTTGTTTTCAAAAGGCCTTTGTGGCCTCTCCTTTTGGTTCCCAGGCTTTTGGTAGCTTTCAACCACTATAACCGAGGTAAACTGGACGATTGTAGCGCCGAGCGCCAAAGGTAAAATGAGTGTACAAAATGGCAGCTTGATTAGTCGCTACAAGCTTTGCGAATTGAACATTTTATGCAAGCAATTAATCAACACAACTCTACTTTTCAAGTGTTTATTATTTCTTGGGATAACAGCTGCGGATGAGAGGCTATTGAAGACACTGAGCGCTCGCAATAATTTCCTTAGACATGACTCATCTGTTTGGCCGCCATATTGAATTAAGCTTGGCTATGACGTAATGAAACCCGCCAATGGGAAGCGAGAGTTTTGTTTGTTTGATTGGCAGAACAATCTAGGGCCGAAAATTAACTCCTCCCACAGATGTCCATTTTTTTCTTCCATATGAAGTCTCGAAGTCTCAAATATTAAATAAATTGTTGTTGTCAGTTAATATTACAAAGGCTATTTATTCTCTAAAATTGCCTAGATATATATTGGAATTTCTAACGAATTATCAACCCAGCTTTTATAAAATGTATACCTTTATTGGACGTCACTCTTCAAGGCTTCTCGGCGATAATCACAACAAAATATCGACACAATAAATATTCGTGACCTGCTTGTATATTGAATACACTAATACTTTCAAAAAAGTAAAGTGGAAGGCAATGATTACGCTAAGTTAAGGCTAAATTAAAATATATAACATTTTTAATATATATACGAAGATCCAGTGCTCATGGTTATAACTGACTAACAATAATTGCCCGGTCCGAAGTTCAAATGGAGACTGGGGACGAGTTTTTAAATTTTGATTTAATTAACAATTGGAGTCCGTCACAAGAAAGATCACATTAAAATTAGTCGGTTTACCAAGTTTGGGGTTGTTTCGTTGGATTTTCAACCATGTAGACATGCTTTCAAAAATCAGAAAAATTAGAGACTTTGTATATATGAATTAGAGACGTTTGTATGGAATTTGGACGACCTTTGACAGCTCACAGCCAGGTTACTATGCAATGTAACCAATACGGACCTCACGCTAGTTCAATAACTGATCTATGCATTTTCAATTTTGCAGCACTTGGAGCTCACTCGCGCCGTGGCAACGTAAGGAACGGGAACAGGAAATGGAAATCGAGAAAATAATATCTCACGCACAGCTACAAAAAACCTTATTAGTTTAAGATTAAAAGCTATATCACATTTATTAAAAAAAAAACGTCTCAAAGGAATGTCTTGTTGCCTCGAGATAGACGTAGAGTGCAAACTACATTCGATTGACGGTTACATTCTCCTTTCGCAACATGACAAGGAATTGATTGAACTAATGGCATATTCGAAAATAGGATATGTTCAGGATCTCTGGTTCATCACAGGGCTTCTTTGTTTGATCTAAAACGTGATTTGGATATTTTCTTATATATTTCTCAGTTTCATTAACTGTCTTTATAGATTCCGGTCACAATCCTAATTAATATGTGGAAATTAAAACTCAAATGAACACTCGCTTTTTTTGAAGAAATGCAAGTTCTTTAATTCCACTGCGTAGTTCTCCATTCACTTGACAACGATAATAGAGCAATATCATGTGAAAAATTCGGTTATAGCTTCTCCGCATCGACCTTCGCTGGCTTCGCACGAAATTAAAACGTCTTCGCCTGGGCAGCGCAGGCCTGGCGGCAATTCATTTGATATTTTTGACCGTGGGCAAGATGGGAAAATCTTGAAAAATCTATTAATATCTCTTAGAATTAACTTTTTAAGCACAGACGTTTTGGGCTTAGCTCAGCTGCAGTCTGCATGGTGGCCTAGAACAACAGTAACATTATTCCATTATCAACATACTGATATTAACGAAAGCACAAGCAGCAAGGCTCAGTTGTATATATCAACCCTGGCACGAAGCATCTGGCATCCATCTCGAAATCCAAAGTGTATCAAAATGAAGAAAAATGTCTATCGTTTTGCTGATCCTCTTTGTTGCTGTCTGCTCCGCTGCACGATTTCCATTTCAGCTCCGAAGCAGAGGTGAGGAAATTATATTTTCGCCAGTTTACATATTTTTCATTTTGTGTCGCCGAGTAAAACATATAAGTTCGCCTCGACTTCAGGGTTTAGACATGTGTGTCGTACTTTCGATTTACTCCCTAGACAAGGAAAGAAAACGTCGCTATATTTCAAGAGAAGAGCATACGAGCTAACGAACGTTGTGATGCTTTACTAAATCAGTGTTAGCGTACCGAGTAGCTTTGATTTGTTTCAAGATAGAGTAAAACGATACAAAAGTAATTAGCCATTGTTACGGGTTACTTCGAAAAACACCCATTGTCTTAAACTAGTAATACGTGACTCGCAGGTCCTCGCGAAGCTCGGGGAAGTGCCTTTTTTGGTGTGGGGGGGGGGGGGGGGGATGGTAAAGGGTCATATATAAGAATTTGGCTGGGGTGGATTACTTGAAGTTGGACTTAAATTGAATTGTATATATTAAATTGTCCTGAATAGGGAGGAAGATATCTTTTTTAGCATTTGTCAATACTATATATTATAGAAATTGGCCATAACAGCTAACAACTTCGTATGTTCATTGGGGTACCGGTATATTATTCCAAACATAAATGTAAATCAGTTACATGGAAGCTGTTTCATCCTCATGAAGACACTAGCAGCCAGGGGGGCAGGCAGCGCCCTTTGATCTTGCCGCTTTTCCGCAATACATGATCGCACAAGTAAAGAATCTGTCAATCATTCGAGAAACGCACCTCTACGGGAGTTTGCTGTGGAATTTTCATCCATGTGTCCCATAATGACCAAGGTTCAGTTAAACAGCGACCGAATCGTTCCCATAGATGTTTGGACGTGGAATCGCCAAAATATTTCCGAACGAACACCAACGCACGTCATGTCAGCCATCGTCGGCCATGTTGATTTTAAACAAACCAGTACTTAGTCTCGCTCGGCCAAATTTCTAAATGTGCAATCATATATACTAGGTCCCAGGCCTCGCTGCTAGCCCCCCCTGCTAGCCGCTTATTGAGCAACTACAAGCAAACTCAGACTGGATATAAACAAGGAATGTGTTTCTTCAGTCATGGAAATTATCACTTCTTCAATCAATTACTGCATATACTCAGTTCCCTGTTGAGAAAAAAATTAAAGAAATATTGACCTACTTGTACATGGAATATTGACTGAATTTTGGCAACAGTCATATACTGGTCAAAAGATAAAGAACACAACAATAAGATGGAAATTGCTAGAATATAGCTGGATAGGTGATTTAACATTGATTTTCCTTCAAAACATAAGAGGAAAATAACATGTAAAAATCATACTGCTAGTTTGCAAGGATTATAAAGACAACTTCAATGCCAACAGTCCTGACACAATATTTACTCTACACATCTCCAGATATATATTATACTGTAATATATATAGTCAATGCCAAATAAAGCTATTATTTACAATTATACAGCCATCTCCTTGATTGATGGCCGACAGAAAATAAATTTGGAGCTTGAATACTTGAATAAGCTCCTACAATCGCTTTGTTTCATTGATGGTTATCTGTGACATCCACAATGCAAGGTGTTTGTTTGTATGTTATTTCCTTCAAAATTCAACCATCTTTAAACTGAAGTAGCGAAAAAACCGTACGAGGTGCAACCCCATACCTCATGAATTGAACTTTAAAATCAGGGGAATTCTGGCTTCGATCCTTCAAACCTCGATGCATAAATCGTATCACCCGACTATAAAATTACAGAAAATTACGACGCCATTTTGGAAGCCAGCAGTTTAGACAGTTTACATGTAAGCCAAAATCATTGCTAGTTATGTCACCAAATATCGAAACAAACACCCCAGACTGTATCTTTAATCACTTACCTTTCTTCTGATGCCCTGTGCTTTTTCAATGCTGCTATGAAATGAGACAAAATAGGCGAAAAACAACACGATATCATTCGCCTTCGAATCGCGAAACGTGCACAATCGCCTCCCATACTGCAGTTCGGCGACAGTTTAGCCTGATTCTCTGCAAGGTTTCCAAGAATCGCAAGGTTTCTGAGAATCGCCGGACGAACGCCGTGTTTTTGCTATGCCACCGGATTTTGGTTACGTTTCGATTGGAGTTCGCTCGTCTCCCGACACATCTGTAATAAATTGTAGCGCTCTTGTACTGTTTTCCCCACTTTTCCGTCCGAATGATCTGAAACCACCTCGCTTTTGCAGGTAAAATCTTGTTCGCAATATCGGATCGGCGAATTATTTTCAGACACAAGTCTTCACGTCTACATGATTTCATTGTACAATGAAATCTAAGCCATATTTGAGAAATTTCTGAGTCGTCTTTCCTTTTCCTGTTGTTGATAACGGATTTAATAAAGCCGGGTTTTTTTCACAAATGACCCGTACTATTTTTATATAACTTAAATTCGTTCGATAAACAAACTTGGAGTAAAAATTGTTTATTCTTCAGCAGCCGTTCCTGTTTGTACATTTACGTGTACAAAGATTTAATACGTCGAAGTCAATGTTATTCAGAAAAGGGGGTTAAAAAAAAGAACGGCCTGGATTCGAACCGAAAAAAAAAAGAAAAAGAAGAAGGACCATGTAGGATTG